>OX451739.1:883306212-883699787 GCA_948472305.1 Vicia faba | reverse complement strand
GTACTTAGTTTGTGTGTATGCATAGGGTTAAGGTTGAATATGAAGAGCAATCAAGTAAGTGTTTATAGTTTTATCAAATTGAAAAAATGCATGAATGAAGTATATATAGGTGTGAGACTTGGAGGCAAAAAGGAAATCTAGAAAATTGGCAAGAAAAGTGATTTTTGAGTTTGGCTTAGTATGTTTCGACAAATGTAAGTCATGTGTCGACACATGTAATGACACAGGACGACATATATAAGCAAATGAGTCGACACATGCAAATAAAGAATTTTTGGCTTTAAAACGATAGCACATGTGCCGACCCAAAAGAAAGGATGAGACAACACATAGAAACAAAAGCTTACAGGCTTTAAAACAGCAGTGCATGTGCCAACACGAAACACAGATGTGTTGCCACATGCAATAGGTTTTTGTGCAAAACATAATTTTTAATGCATGTTACCAAAAGACAACCTTTTCAAACTTGTTCTAGATACTTTCTAAGATTCCTAATGCGAGGGTGCCCATAAATACTCAGAGTTATTGTTCAACATACAAAAAAGCTAAATCAATCCTAGTTTTGACATCATGCAAAACATCTAAAAGGAAAATACATTCACATACTCCCCTTTTTCGGTTATGGTAAAACTCAAAGCTTTAGATGATGCTTTTCTTGTCTTCATGAAAGCTCCCCCAGAATATGTGCATCCATCTTCCCTTATACTTCTCCTCACACAAATACAAATATGCCACACAAAGGCTTTTTTGAAAAGAAAGAACGTAAACACACTTGTTCCCATACACATGGACACATGGAGTTACGCAAAGCTAATAAACGTAAATACATGGAAAAAAAATCTACCAAAAAACATCAATTATGAGAAATATAATGCAAGTGCAACATTATCAAGTCGTTTCAAAAATGTCATGAGAATGCAAAGTGTCACAATGGTTCTCCCGACGCCGCACACGGATGTGCCTAGCTTAGCAAAAAAATTAATCACCACTAAACCAAAGACAATAATGCTTTCTTGACATGTAACATGACATGATCAAGAAACACAATTGCATAAGGTAAATCTCACATTTAATTCATGTGCCATAAATAACTTGCATGAGATGCATGCAATAAGAGCCACAATATGCATGAACATCAAGAAAATACTCCAAAGGAAAAATCATAAATTTCATGAAGTCACTATAAGCATATAAATTGAGAACACACAATGGTTGTAAATTGGAAATTTTTGGAAGTGAACATTCATAAAGAACATATCACATATAAAACATAGTTAACATAAATTGTAATAGAAAGGGCTTACTTTCAAGGAGAAAAGGAACAATATTACTTCATCGATAAATGGAATGGAGAATGCACTCTCATAGTATGTGTTGTACCCCAAAATCTTCCCTCTCATTTTACTCAACACATGCCTCTAGAGGTCCTCATTTGCTCAAGGATGCCCAAGAGTTGACCAGACAAACTCTCTCCTAAAGCAATGTACCTTAAACTAGGGTTTCCATTTTCAATAGGATGGTTGAAGTCCAAAGGTCCCAAATGCTTTCCATGGTCCTAATATGTTCTCAAGATCATCTATGTCAAGTTTCCTACCTTACACAAGAAGTTTGCTCAGTCAATTGCTCAGATGCCTGAAAATCAACTATACTAGGTCAAAAGTCAACTGTGGCCCATATACAGTCAAACTTCAAGATTTTCGGTCAACATCAACATTTTGAAGTTATATCCATCATTTTATCATGGATTGATCATGATTCCTAAAGGAATGCCCCAAGTTCATCAAAACCCAAGTTCAGCAGCTCTATGGGCTTAACAAATTCAGACATACACCCCATGGATTGCTTTCACAAACAGGCCCATTCTTTTCTTTTTTATTTTAATTTTTTTTAATTTTAATGATTTCATTAATAATTTTCTTTTTACAAAATAATCCAAAAAAAATCATTTTTTTATTAAATAAAAAAATCACAAAAACCTAAAAAAATATTTTTTCATAAAAAATATTTTGTTTCCTTAATTAATTAGTTTAATTATTTAGGGAAATTTAATTGTTTTTTTTATAAATAATTTAAATCAATTAGAATTAGGGTTTTAATTTGTACATAACCTAATTAATTTTTTCTCAAAAAATAATAATAACCTAAATATTTTTTCAATTAAATTTTTAGGGTTCTTTAATTCTCGCATTTAAATCACCGCGCACATTTTAATTCTTTTTTCTACTATTGTATCTGCTTCGGGTTGTAATAGATTTAATTAGGGTTTTAAACTTCCACATTTTTATTTTCAATCAAGATAATTATGTATCTGCAAAAGCCCTGTAATAGCTAGGACCTTTAAACTTTCCCGCATTTTAATTTTCGCAAACTATAAACTGCTTAGATGTATGTTAATAGGATTACATGGAAAAACTAATTGAAAATTAAAACAGTAGATCACCTTAATTATGCAAAGATTAAATAACTGAAATCAAACACATGCACATGCTCACTCTTAGGGTTTACTCCACTCCGGTTGCCTTTGGTAAACTGTCATGAAGTATAGGATTTGTTAGTGGTTGTCCTCTAGCCCCGAAAGATCTAAAATGACCCATTCGGATGTTGCCTTAGAAAAATATCTTTAAGGCTTTAGGATGATTACTAACATTTCCTAACATTGCTTTTATGATCGTATTTGTCCCTTCGAATGTCCCTAAAAACTCCAACGACGATGCTACCTATTTCTCAATAATGGGATACAATTGTCTAAAAGGAAAACGAATAGACTTTTTTCGAGTAGGTAGATTAGTTCCTAGGTACTTGTTCAAACAAACAAATTTTTTTTCACACCAACACTTTCCAAACAAAGTTTTCAAAAGCAACTTCATAACACTCTTGAGGACAGAAACAAGGGTTAAAACGAAGTAAAACAAAACTTTTCAAAGAAAGCACACACAAGCAATTTCGAAATGAGCAAGTACTTAAGAGCCAATGGAAAACCATGGATAGAAAGGGTGCTAACACCTTTCCTTTCTATAATCTACCCTCCTTACTCAGAAACATCTCGAAAAAGGTTTTTTCTATTCTTTTTCCTTTCCTGATCGGATAAAATAAAAGTTGGTGGAGACTCTTGCTTACCGCGACATTTACGAACAAAAAAAACACAAACCAGTTTAACAGTCGGTTCAGCCACCGTATCACAGAACTAGCGACTCTGCTGGGGACTATAAAGTGGGGTTTACCTTAGGATCTAGGTCATTTTAAAATTGCTTTCTTGTTTTGCCTTGCCTGCTTTAAATTCATGGGTTTTGTTTGGGTATTATTAAAGATCCTACACCCGGATCTGGGGACACTTTTTAGGTAAACATCAATAGATCGTGGAGACTGTACGACGTAGACTGATATGGTTTAAGAGATGGCTGTGTTGGTGTGACACTTTGATTGGTACCGGTATCCTTCATGTGGAAACAAGGAGAATACGGGGCCGCCGCGTGGTGTCGTGAAGCACTAACGGGCCTTAGAACCTTAGTTGGACAAACTTGGCCATTAGAAAGTAGTGAGATAGCTGGCCTCGGTATAAAGCTGATTGGTTGATACTCGATGCTACACTCATTGAGATCAGACTTTCGGGATATTTTGGCCGCAAAAAAAGATTGCTTGAGCTGAAACAATGCTCGATAAAGGATGATCAGTGATATTGAGAATCTTTAGAACCCGGTTACTTTTCTAAGACAGGTTTGAAACCAACTAAACTTCAAGAGGGTACTTACCTTTAACCCCATGCAAGCCTTTGAACCTAAGGTCTATTGTGTGTTTTGCTTATATGTGATTTATCCTGCTTGAACATGACATCATGCATCATAACATAGCATTCATTCTTATTGCACTAATCATTTCAAGGACCAAGGGAATTTATCTTTGTTCTGTTTTGCAGATCATGGCTTCCGCTCGTAGAAACACTATCCGAATCAACTTTGTGAAAATACCTTCCCAACTCAAGGAGCTAGTATCAAAGGTCCCTGAAACTTCTGCGTTCACTAAGAGACATGGTCGACTTCTCAACCTGGTTACTTGAAACTTTGATGAAAAGATGATGAGTGTACTCTTTCAATTCTTTGATCCCAAGCACCACTGCTTCACCTTTCCAGACTATCAGTTGGTGCCTACCATGGAAGAGTTCTCTCAGTTATTGGATATATGCATTCTTGAACAATTGCCTTTCATAGGTCTGGAAGAAATTCCTAAGCCAGAAGTCATTGCCTCAGCCTTGCATCTGAAATGGGTCGACATGGTATCCAATTGGGAAACAAGAAGCGGAGTCAAGGGTTTTCTAGCCAAATTCCTGATAGACAAGGCCCAGCTTTTTTGGGATGATATGGATTTTCAGGCTTTTGAGGAGGTCTTGGCCCTTCTAATCTATGGGTTATTACTATTCCCTAATCCAGACTTATTCATAGATGTGAATGCTATCAAGATCTTCCTCTCTCGCAACCCCGCGCCTACCTTGCTCGGAGATATTTTGCACGCTCTCCATACTCGTACCATGAAGAGAAGATGGGTTCTTATGTGTTGCATGCCATTGCTGTTGAGGTGGTTTATTTCTCACCTCCCTAAGTCCATACTGAAGAATGAATAAGGTTTGGGTTGGTCGTAAAGGATAATGTCACTCTCTCATGCAAATATTCTCTGGTGTTCCCGAGCTATGGAAAACACTGCTATTATTGACCGATGTGGGGAGTACCCTAATGTCCCGTTACTTGGCATCAGAGGGGGTATAACCTATAATCATTGTTTAGCCATGTGACAATTTGGTTATGCTCGAAGAGATAGTCCCCATGAGTTCTTATTGAGGGCATTGTATTTAAATATGAGGATGATGTTCAAGGATATCGCCAGAGGTTCATACGAGCTTGGAGCATGGTAAACAGATCTGGCACCAAGGCTTTGGGGCCAAAGGCTTCCATTCCTATGGAACATTACCTCCAATGGGTACGAGCTCGTGCCCAGAAAATTATGATGCCCTATATGGCCGTTCTACCTGTGATTGTGGAACCCACTACTGAAGGGGGTATTCCTTACACGGTTCTCTATCCTGATATGCCCACTAATCTTGGAGAATTACAAAGGTCTTGGATTCAGTTGAAGAAAGAGCGGGATACTTATAGGGATCAGTTCTATGCCCAAGAGAGGAAGGTTTTAGAGCTCACAAAGCAGCTCCATGAGGAAAGAGGACTCAATGTCTATCTCGGCACAAAGAGGAAGCATCCATGGGAATTTTGATTTTTTTTCTAGTTTTTAGATTTGCTTTTAATTGTAACTTCTAAAAGGCATTTGAACTTTGAATTCAACTAATAAAATCTTTTTTTCATTTTGGTTTGCAAATTTAAATCTCCCAAAGTCTTTGAAATCATTGCATTCGCATCCCATTCATAGCATTGCATGTACAGGATTCATAACAGGTTTCTCATCTCCTCTGCTGTTTATTTCAGCAATGGCTCTTGAACAAACTGTGAAAGATCTTCAGACTCAGAACACACAATTCTAGCAAATGATTGTGGCTCTGGCCAAAGGACATGAAGAGTTGAAGGCTCTGATTATTAAGAATAAGAAGACCAAGAAGACATCTGGTGTGACACATATGAGCAGAAGGTTCAGAGGGTCGCCAAGACGGGTTGTTGATTTAGCTTCTTCATCTAAAGAGGGAGATAACCAAGAGATTGAAGCCAGAGAAGAGGACCCTAGTCCTAAAGAGTATGATAATGAAACTGATTACAATGAGGAGCAGTATCCTTCGGTTGATGAAAAATATAAGCAGTTAGAAGAGTGTCAGAGTGCTATAGAAATCCAGAAGGTTCTTGGGCTGGATTTTGAAGAGTTGGGTCTGGTCTCCGGGGTTGTCATCCCCCCAAAATTTAAGGCACCGGTATTTGCTAAGTATGATGGGGTCTCTTGTACTAAAATGCATCTTCGTTCCTATGTGAGGAAGATACAGCCTCATACTGCTGATAAAGACTTGTGGGTTCACTTCTTCTAAGACAATCTGTCTGGAACACAACTGGATTGGTTCTATCAGCTGGAAAGAGCCAATGTTCGTAACTGGGAAGCCCTTGCTGCTGCATTTTATAAGCAATATCAGTATAATGCATACCTCACTCCCACCCGTACACAACTCCAAAATCTGTTTATGGGTTCGAACGAGGGTTTCAAGGATTATGCTCAGAAGTGGAGAGATTTGGCTGAAAGAGTTCAACCTCCCTTGGCTGACAGGGAACTCGTGGATATGTTTCTGGGAGCTTTGACTGGGCCATTCTTCAACCATCTAATTGGAAGTTCATCAGCGGGTTTTACTGAACTAATCTTAACAGGAGAAAGAGTGGAATCTGGAATCCGAAGTGGAAAAATTCAGAAGGGTGCCTCTTCTAGTGCTGCAAGGAAGCCGTTTGTAGGTAAAAAGGAAGTCAGTGCTGTCTATAACTAAAAGAATCAGAATCGAATCGAGCGCCGTCCGGCGGTAGGGGCTGTTATGATTCCCAACTCTGCACCTGCTCAGCAAAGAAATAATCAGCCAAGAGCAAAAAGGCCAGCTAGACAGTTCACTCGGATCAACATGATGCTGTCTCAGATTTTTCCTCAGTTGCTGAAGTCCAATCTGGTTACTCTGAGGGAAGTTCCGAAGAATCCGAACACCACCTCTCCCTACTATAAACCGAATGCTCATTGTGCTTACCATTCGAAAAGTCTAGGCCATGACACCAATGACTGCTAGACTTTGAAGAACAAAGTACAAGATTTGATTGATGCTAAGGAGATTGAATTTGATCCCCTGGAGACTCCCAATGTTATCACTGCTCCTATGCCGAAACATGGCCGGGGTGTTAATTTCGTTGAATAAGATGGGTTTGTGACCTCTGTGGAAGAATTGGTGACCCCACTCATGACCATCAAAGAAAGTTTGTTGAAGGCCAGTTTATTTCCGGGCTGTGGTGAAGGTTGCCACTTTTGTTCATTTCTACCGACTGGTTGCCCTTTGTTAAAGGCAGGTGTTCAGAACCTGATGGATGACAAAGAGATTCTATTTGAGAAGACTCCTATTCCTCCCGTTTCCTGTGAAGACATTTCTATCATAACCATTTCCGCCAATCCTCACAGGGCCTCCGCTAAGAGACCCGTCAAGATTACATCAATTTCGAAGGTGACTCTGTTGATCATAACCATGCCAGGGCCAATCCCATTCTCCTCGTACAAAGCTGTTTCTTGGAACTATGGGGCCAATATCTATTACCACGGCATCAAGCAGGACATGCTAGCCATTGAAGACAAGATTGTTGAAAATGCTGATTCCGACATCGTCAATATTGCCGGAGCCAGTAAAATAACAAGAAGTGGAAGAGTGTTCTCCCCTGAGATTTCTCCTCCAAAGACTGCTACCAGACCTGTGATCATTCCTGTTGTGGTTCCACCCAAGACTACTACTGCAATTCCAGTGATCACTCTTGTTGACCCTCCCATCACTGAATCGTCCGAGACTCGAGGCAAAGACATATTGATTGAGCCGGTCATGACAAGGGCTAATTCAGTAACCATACCAGAAGCTTCCAAGAAAGAAATGGAAGAAATTTTGAAGATAATAAAGAAGAGCGACTACAATGTGGTCGATCAGCTGGGGCAGACCCCATCCAAAATTTCTATGTTGGCTTTGTTGTTGTGTTCCGAGGCCCATGCAAAGGCTTTGGTTAAGTTTCTGAAGACGGCTCACGTGCGACAAGAGACACCTGCTTATCAGTTTGAAGATTGTGTGGCTAGTCTGACTACTGATAATGGTTTGGATTTCTCTGACGCATATCTGACACCAAAGGGGAGGAAACATAATGATGCTCTTCATGTTTCCGTTGAATGCAAGGGAACGACTTTGACCCATGTTTTGATAGATACTGGCTCCTCGTTGAATGTGCTACCTAAAAAAGCTCTGGATAGATTGGACTGTGAAGGCTTGACCTTGAAGCCTAGCAATATAGTAGTGAGAGCTTTCGGTGGTTCAAAGAGGATGGTGCACGGAGAAGTGAATGTCCCTATCAAAGTTGGTTCCCAGACCTTCGACTCCACTTTCTATGTAATGGATATCAAACCATCATATTCTTTCTTGTTGGGACGCCCTTGGATACATGGGGTTGGGGCTGTTACTTCTACCCTCCACCAGATGTTGAAGTACCCAGTAAGAGGAAAGATTGTCACTGTGCATGGTGAATAGGAGTATATGATCAGTCACTTGAACTCCTTCAGGTACATAGATATGGATGGCGAGTTCATCGAGACTCCTTTCCAGAACTTTGAAGAAGTACCTCAGAGTATGGCTACAGCAGAAACTACTAGCAGTCCTCCGAAGGTCACCAAATCTCCCTCAAAGATGGCTTCTCTCAAGGATGCACGAGCAGTGGTTGAAGAATGTGGGTCTACCATTTGGGGTCAGCTCCCGTTTGTTCATTACAAGTCTGACAAATGTGGTTTGGGCTTTACTACAGGTGCTCAAAGGGCTGTTCGTCGTGCTCGGGCTGGAGGACCTCCTCTACGCATCAACAATTCCGGGGTCAATGCACTTGAAGACAATGATGGTAATTCCGACATTGGCAGCTGGATCTTCCCGACTACCAATGATGGACTCAGTAACTGGACTTCCAAGGATTTGTACCGATTACTTTTGTTCTGGAGTAATTGTCTTTTTGATTTTTTCGGATATGTAATTTAAAAACAATATAAACTCTATAGCCATGTGTCTTACCCGGGGCACAATGGTTCTATTTGTGAGGGTTATCATGTTTCATTTTCATATGACATTAATAAAGCATTGGACGTTTGCATACAAATTTTGCGCTCTTTGTCTTTCTTTTATTTTATTCTATCTATACAGTTATGCTCTTACACACACTCACGTATCCAAATGCAGATCCGTATCCACTCTGGATCCCATTGATAACAGTTCTGCTACTGCTCATTATGACTTTGAAAATCCGATCAACCAAGTCGAGGACGAAGGTGAGGAATATTGTGAGATACCCGGATAACTTGCTAGACTATTACAACAGGAAGAAAGGGCCATACAACCTCATGAAGAGCCGGTTGAGACAGTGAACTTGGGTACAGAGGAAGACAGAAAAGAGGTTAAGATAGGTGCAAATCTGGAGCTTAGTGTCAAACAGCGGTTGATACAGATGTTGCATGAGTATGTTGAAATCTTCGCCTGGACATATGAAGACATGCCAGGATTAGACACGAATATAGTGGTTCATTATCTGCCGACTAAAGAAGACTGCCCTCTGGTAAAGCAAAAGGTTCGTCATATGCGCCCCTAGATGTCAGAGAAGATTAAAGCAGAGGTTATGAAGCAGTTCAACACAGGGTTCTTAGCTGTCACCTCCTATCCGCAGTGGGTTGCTAATGTGGTTCCAATACCTGAGAAAGATGGTAAAGTACGAATGTGTGTTGATTACAGAGACCTGAACAGGGCAAGCCCCAAGGATGACTTCTCGCTTCCCCACATCGATGTTCTGGTTGACAACACCGCACAACACAAAGTCTTTTCCTTCATGGACGGTTTCTTTGGCTACAATCAGATCAAGATGGCACCTGAAGACATGGAGAAGACAACCTTTGTTACACAGTGAGGGCACCTTCTGCTACAAAGTGATGCCGTTTGGGTTGAAGAATGCTGGGGCAACTTATCAGCGAGTTATGGTAGCTCTATTCCATGACGTGATTCACCATGAGATAGAGGTTTACATCGATGACATGATAGCCAAGTCTCAAACTAAGGAAGAACATCTTAATCATCTACAAAAGTTGTTTGATAGGTTAAAGATGTACAAGTTGAGGTTAAATCCGAACAAGTGCACCTTCGGGGTGAGGTCTGGTAAACTTCTGGGATTCATCGTCAGTGACAAAGGTATTCAAGTAGACCCTACAAAGGTGAAGGCCATACAAGAGATGTCGGCTCCCCGCACTGAGAAGGAAGTTAGAGGTTTCTTGGGACGCCTGAATTACATTGCCAGATTCATTTCACATCTGACTGCTACTTGTGAGCCAATCTTCAATCTTCTGAAGAAAGATCAAGTGGTAAAGTGGAATGATGAATGCCAGGTCGCCTTTGACAGAATTAAGCGATATCTCCAAGAGCCTCTTATTTTGATGCCGCCGACTGAAGGAAGACCTTTGATAATGTACTTAACAGTGCTAGATAATTCAATGGGGTGTGTGCTGGGGCAGCATGACGTGTCGGGTCGAAAAGAGCACGCAATATACTACCTTAGCAAAAAGTTTACCGACTGTGAAACACGATACTCACTGCTCGAGAAAACTTGCTGCGCTTTGGCATGGGCTGCTCGCTGACTGAGACAGTATATGTTGACCCATACTACTTTATTGATATCTAAGATGGATCCGATCAAGTACATTTTCGAGAAGCCCACTCTCTCCGGAAGGATAGCAAGATGGAAAATGATCTTAACCGAGTATGAAATCCAATACACAACCCAAAAAGCAATCAAGGGAAGTGTGTTAACTGATCATTTGGCGCATCAAGTCGTGGATGACTACCAGTCCATGAATTTTGAGTTCCCGGAGTAGAACATCATATTAGTAACCGACTATGAAGAACCTGGACCGGATGAAGGACCCGGGGAAGGATCCCGATGGTCTATGTATTTTGATGGAGCCTCAAACGCACTGGGTAATAGTATTGGCGCTGTAATTATATCTCCCGAGGGCTGTCATACTCCGTTCACTGCCCGATCATGTTTCAACTGTACCAACAACATGGCAGATTATGAAGCATGTATCATGGGTCTTAAAGATGCCATTAACCTAAGGATCAAGTTCTTGAGTGTATTTGTGGATTCCGCTTTGGTGATAAGTCAGATCAAAGGCGAGTGGGATACGAAGCACCCGAACGTTATCCCTTACCGAGAACATGTACTGACACTGCTGCCGCATTTTGAAGAGATCACCTTTGAACATTTCCCACAAGAAGAGAGTCAGTTAGCGGACGCGCTAGCTATTATGCGTCAATGTTCAAGGTCAGGTGGGACAATGAAGCCACCCAAATCACTATTAAGAGGTTGGATGAACTAGCATACTGCTGTGAGATCGATACTGAGGAGGTAGCCGACAAACCTTGGTTTCATGAGGTAAAAAGTCATCTCGAGGCTCAAGAATACCCCGAGGGGAATCTGTCAATGACAAGAAATTTCTGAGAAGGTTTACTGCAAAGTTCTTCCTCAGAAATGGAATCCTCTATAAGCGAAATCATGACTCTACCTTACTGCGGTGTGTAAACAAGAGCGAAGAAGAGAGGATCATGGTAGATATACATGAAGGTACCTTTGGTACTCATTCTAGTGGACATGCCATGGCAAAGAAGATCCTACGAGAAGGATACTACTGGTCTACTATGGAAGGCGACTGTTATAAACATTCTCGAACCTGTCACAAGTGCCAAATCTATGCGGATGAGGTGCATGTACCTCCAGTTCCCTTGAATGTTTTGACGGCTCCCTGGCCCTTTGCAATGTGGGGCATTGACATGATCGGCGAGATCAGACCTACCGCGTCCAACGGGCATTGCTTCATCCTAGTGGCCATTGATTACTTTATGAAGTGGGTTGAGGCTGCCTCCTTTGCTACGGTTACCAAGAATGTAGTGGAACGGTTCATCAAGCATAACTTAGTTTGTCATTATGGTATCCCTGAGAGAATCATCACGGACAATGGTACTAATCTCAACAACTCGATGATCATTGATCTCTGTAAACAGTTCAAGATTCAGCATCACAACTCTTCTCCTTACCGGCCGAAGATGAATGGGGCTTTCGAAGCTGCTAATAAGAATATCAAAAAGATCATACAGAAGATGACAGTGACATACAAAGACTGGCACGAAATGTTACCGTTTTCTCTTCACAGGTACCGTACTTCAGCACGTACATCGACAGGGGCAACAACCTATTCTCTGGTATATGGCATGGAGGTTGTCCTACCCATAGAGGTCCAGATCCCTTCTCTACGGATTATGAAGGACGCGGGTTTGAGCGAAGACGATTGGATCCAGAATCGACTTGATCAATTGAACTCAATTGGTGAGAAAAGACTTACTGTTGTCTGTCATGGTCAAATGTATCAGAAACGGATGATCAAGGCCTTCAATAAGAAAGTCAGACAACAAGTGTATCAAGTAGGGGATTTGGTAGTCAAGCACATTATACTGCCGCAAGGTGATCCCAGGGGGAGATGGACTCCCACCTATGAGGGACCATTTGTAGTCAAGAACATATTTTCCGATGGAGCCATGATTCTGACCACCATAGATGGTGACGACCTTCCACACCCTGTTAATGCGGACATAGTGAAAAAATACTATGCATAATAAAGACCCGCTAGGTTGACATACCTAGGAAAAATAAGGACATCTCGGCGAACCAAAAGGGTTCGCGCAAAAATTAGGGATAAAAAATGAAAAATTTGTACACCCGACAAGTCGAAAACCCGAAAGGGCGGCTTGGGCAAAAAAGGGTATCCCGGTGGACTGAAAACCCGAAAGGGAGGTCCAGGCAAAAATTAGGGATTAAAGTGTATCACTATGTCCCCTTGAATCACCTTGCGAGCAGACCTCAGTAATCAGATATTGAGCTCAAACGATACCGATCAATCCAGTCAACTTCGGACAAGCAGCAAAGTGATGAGATGCTCGAAAACATAGGGGCAATAGTAGAATTGAAACCCAATGGGATCACTACACATAGCTGTTTTCTTTTTGTACACAATTTCTGTAATAATTTTCATTTTTACGATGGCGTTCTATTACTAGAGTGTCAGTCTCCTTGTAAAAAATGCATGTTATAGGTAAATTTCAAATCAATACAAAGCGTCTTTTAAGTACAAAACTCTGTGTTTGTTTTTCCATTTTCTGTTTTGTTTTGCAAAAACGTCCAATGTTTTATTCTTGACATATGCATTTGAATATGATTATTGTTCACAAATATCTGCATATAAAATAGAAAGACAGTTACTAAGGACTCAAAGAAACTGGTACAAAACCTAAATACCGACATTTACCCCGTCCATCACGGTACAAGGGGCAGAGACAGTTGGAAGAAAATTCACTATCACATATAAACCAGTGATACCTATACTCCCCACAGGGCCGAGACAACCAAAGTACGACCTCCGTATCCCCAAGTAGGAATTCCTTCCCCAGTGCGTTCATTCAGAAAGCTGATATCTGCATTCCCTAGCTGAGTTTTATAACCATGAGCAGTTTATAAAGCCATCTTTCGAGAAGAGTTTATTTCTCTGACAGCGGAAGCTCAATCTCCAAGAAAGCTCTTATCTCCAGCAATGGAAGTTCATCCCTAACTGAGCTTATTTCTCCAGATCAGCAGATCTTCCAACAGAGTATCTCTCTTCCCACACAGAGTCATTCTCCCGCAGGATTTTTCTCAGACAGAGTCTCTCCCGGCAGAATATTCTCAAGCAGAATGGATGTAAATCTCCAGCTAATCAGCTTCGGTCACTATTGTAATCTCAAGCCTCAACTCAACTTTAGTTTTGATGAAAGACAAACAAGCTAGTTTGATGAAAGACAAACAAGCATTATGGAAAGAAGGAAAAGAAGTGGAAATCATCTTAAAGCATCATTCACTCAAAGCTTCAAGGAACTTGGCAAGCAATCAAGTATATCAATTCTCAATTAAACTACATTGATTAGAAATGCTCAAAAATGATATACACACTTGCCACATCACTTCAATTATATTTCAAAACAATTTTTAAGTTTTTCTCTGCTGTAAATCGATTAACATCTTGTGTAAATCGATTTACACATGCTTTTTCAAAAACTGTTTGCTCCTGCCAGCAATCGATTGACATGTTGTGTAAATCGATTGATCACAGAACAAACTGATTTTTTAACACATGTAAATCGATTGACACAACATGCTAATCGATTTACACTTCAAACTTTTTGAAATTCTGAACGTTACAAACACGTGCAATCGATTTGCATGTTATGTTAATCGATTTGCACATTGAAAATTTTGAAAAATCTGAAATGGTTTCAAGATATCCTTCATACCTTTTCTCCAATAGTTGCATGATCAAACATTGCATCTTGTCAAGTTTTTCAAACAGAAAAGTGTCCTTCTGGAAAGGTATCTTGATTACTATATATTACAAAATATTCTCAAATCAAAAACAACTCTTCTCTTGCAATAAAATCTGAACTTTGTAAAATATTCAAACTTCATATTTCTTAATTTTTAAGAACAAAGATTTTCTGCACTTTCACACATATAAAGAACAGAAATCTTTGAGCATTATCTAACCATTGTGTTACAGTTTGAATTGCTTACAAGAGAAGAAAGAAGAAACTTCAAGAAATCATACTTCATAAAAACATACAAAGTGTAACTTATTTCCAGGATTGTTGGAATTAAGTATTAGATTACTTTTGTTCCTTGTTGTCCATTATTGGAAACAAGAGGTATCTTTTGAGAGGATTGTTCTCATTAGACTTATTGGAAATCCAAGAGGGTGTTCTTGGTTATTTGTTAGGTTCTTTAGTGGATAAGACTAGGAAGAGTCTTGTAAAAGTTCTAACAATATAGTAAAATCTCTTGCGTGTTTGCAAGGGGACTGGACGTACTTCCGGGTTGTGGAAGGAACCAGGATAATTCTCCGTGTCTCTTTACTTTCTGCACTTTACAGTTTTCAAAGCACTAAATCAAAACCAGAAAGTATAAAATAAGTCAAAAATCGACCATCACCTAATTCACCCCCCCTCTTAGGCGCAATCTTAATCTTACAATTGGTATCAGAGCAGGTTATAGGTAACCTGCTCCTAGAGATCCAGTATGGCTTCCGCAAATCATCAACCAGTTTTCAGAGATGGTGGTAGTAACAACAAGCCTCCTCTATTTTGTGGTGAATATTTTGACTTTTGGAAAATACGCATGAAGGCGCATTTAGAAGCACAAGGAGAGGAAGTATGGGATGCTGTTGAAAATGGTCCATTTATCCCAATAACGGTAATCAATGGCGTTGGGTCTGCAAAGCCCAAAACTGTATGGGACGACGATGATAAAAAGAAAGTTCTCTATGACAAAAAGGCAATAAACCTTCTTCAAGGTGCTCTCAGTATGGACGAATTTTTTCGTGTCTCAAACTGCACAACAGCAAAGGAAATTTGGGATACCTTGGTTCAAACTCATGAAGGAACGGCTGAAGTAAAAAGATCAAGGCTAAATACCTTGAGTCAAGAATATGAACTATTTCGAATGCAGCCCGGAGAATCCATTCTTGACTTACAAAAGAGATTTGTGCATTTGACAAATCACTTAATTGCTCTTGGTAAAACCCTGCCAAATGATGAACTCAACTTGAAAATCCTTAGATCATTGACTAGGGAATGGCAACCAAAGGTAACGGCAATCTCGGAAAAGAAGAGTCTCTCCGCAATGACTTCCGCTACATTATTCGGCAAACTTCAAGAATACGAAACGGAACTTGGTAGACTTGAAAAACATGAGAATCTAGAAAAGAAGTCCAAAAACATTGCCTTAAAAATTGATTCAAAAGAAGTGGTAAAAGAAGACAATCCGGAAGAAGATGAAAATTTCATGCTTCTAGTGAAAAGACTTGGAAAGTTTTTTGGCAGAAATGACAAAGGCGGATCTCATGCACATAAGAGAAAGCACTTCAAGAAAAGAGAAGCCTCCACATCAACTCAAGATGTCTCATGTTATGAATGTGGAAAGCAAGGACACATCAAGCCAAACTGTCCAAATCTCCCAAAGAAAAATGGATTCAAAGGAAAGGACTCAAAACAAAAGAAAGCCTACATAGCATGGGAAGATAATGATATGAGCAGTTCATCGGAATCGGAAAGCGACGAATGTGCAAACTTAGCCTTAATGGCATCGCATCACTCCGACAATGAAGAAGAGGTTAGTAATGAATTTAATCTTTTTGATGATGACGTTCAAGGTGCAATTGATGAACTCTTGAAAGAATGCAAAAGTTTATACAAAAAGGTGTCAAAACAAGAAAAAGAACTTCTAAGTTGTCTAGAAAAAATTGACACCATGACTAAAGATTTTGATCTTCAAAAACAAAATTTTATAAAAGAAAAGGAAAACTTTGCATGCTCCAAGTGTGAATCAAATGTCTTTCAAATTGTTCAATTGAAAAGAGTCATTGAACGATATGAAAAAGGACAAATAGGATTGGAAGGATTACTAAGCCAACAACGTTATCCTAATGATAAAAGAGGTCTTGGTTATGTGAATACTAAGAAACCAAGTAACAATCCCACTGTTTTTGTAAAGGCTAGTAATAGTTCCAATCCCAAGAAAGTAGAAAAGAAGCAAGTTGTTCATAATCATCAAAAGAAAAAGGCTAATGTATCTAAAAGAAAACAAATTCCTAGATACAAGAGTAAATTTGTTCCAAATTGTTTTTACTGTGGTATTATTGGACACACACCAAATGCATGCTATATTAGAAATTTCAGTATGGCTAGTGGACATTATGCATGGGTGAAAAAGGGAACTAACTATGAAGGACCCAAGGCAACTTGGGTACCTAACAAGAAATAATTTGTTTTTGTAGGTATGCTTGAAATCCACTTCAAATGTTTGGTATCTTGACAGTGGATGTTCAAAGCATATGACAGGAGATGTACACCAATTTTCATATCTAGTACATAAAGCCAAAGGGTATGTCACCTATGGAGACAACACCAAAGGAAAGATTCTTGGCGTTGGAATAGTTGGCACACCTCCATCCATTCAAATTGAGGATGTTCTCTATGTTGAAGGATTAAAGCACAACCTTCTTAGCATAAGTCAACTTTGCGATAGAGGGTTCAAGATCAAATTCAACAAAGAAGAATGCCTTATTATGGATGAGGCAACCAATGAGGTAAAACTCAAAGGTATAAGATCTAACAATATTTTTGTGATTACTCTAGATGATTTGTCTATGAAGGTACAATGTCTTATGGTAAACAACAATGACGCTTGGTTATGGCATAAGAGGATTGCTCACATTCACATGGAGAACTTGAACAAATTGGTTAAGCATGACTTAGTTATTGGTCTACCAAAGATGAAGTTCATCAAAGACAAATTATGTAGTGCATGCCAAAAGGGCAAACAGACCAAATCAACTTTCAAACCAAAGAATATGGTTTCAACAACAAGACCACTTCAATTGTTGCACATGGATCTTTTTGGTCCATCTAGAACAAGAAGCTTCGGAGGTAACATTTATGCATTAGTTATTGTAGATGATTTTTCCCGTTTCACTTGGACTTTGTTTTTAGTGCACAAGAATGAAGCATTCAAGGCATTCAAGAGATATGCAAAACAAGTTCAAAATGAGAAGTCATCAAAGATAACATCAATCCGAAGTGATCACGGTGGAGAGTTCCAAAACAGTCTATTTGAAGAATTTTGTGAAGAAAATGGGATCTTCCACAATTTTTCAGCACCAAGAACTCCACAACAAAATGGAGTAGTTGAAAGGAAAAATAGGTCTTTGGTGGAACTTGCTAGAACCATGCTAAGTGACTCAAGTTTGCCTAAATATTTTTGGGCGGATGCGGTAAGCACGGCATGTTATGTAAGCAATCTCGTGATCATAAGACCTATACTAAAGAAAACTCCATATGAGATCTACAAAGGAAGAAAACCAAATATCTCTCACTTTCATATTTTCGGGTGCAAATGTTTTGTCCTTAACAACGACAAAGACAATCTCGGTAAGTTCGATGAAAAATCGGATGAAGGTATCTTTCTTGGTTACTCCCTTTCTAGCAAAGCTTTTAGAATTTACAATAAAAGAACTTTAACTATAGAAGAATCAATGCATGTTTCTTTTGATGAATCTAACACCTCCAAGGAGGAAGTTGCTATTTGTGATGATGATGATTCTATAGATCTATCTCATGAGATTTCTTGCGGAGATGGCAAAATTGTCAATCCGGAACAAACACATGAACTTTCACATCAAAATGAAAATGATGATGATCTTCCTCAAGAATGGAGAACTCATCGTGATCATCCAATTGACAATATAATTGGAGATATTAGCAAAGGAGTATCTACTCGACTAAACCTTAAGGATGCATGCTTAAATATGGCGTTTGTATCTCAAGTTGAACCTACTAAAGTGGCTCAAGCACTAGAAGATGATCAATGGATCCTTGCCATGCAAGAAGAGTTAAACCAATTCGAGCGGAATGAAGTTTGGGAACTTGTTCCTAATCCAGGAAATAAACGTATCATTGGAACCAAATGGGTTTTCAAAAACAAGATGGATGAAAATGGAATAATTACTCGAAACAAGGCAAGACTAGTTGCTCAAGGATACAACCAAGAGGAAGGAATTGATTTTGAAGAAACTTTTGCTCCGGTAGCACGTTTGGAAGCAATAAGACTATTACTTGCATATGCATGCTCATTGGACTTTGAACTTTTTCAAATGGATGTAAAAAGCGCATTTCTCAACGGATTCATAAATGAAGAAGTCTATGTAAAACAACCTCCCGGATTTGAAGACTTCAAACATCCTAATCATGTCTTCAAACTGAAGAAAGCTCTCTATGGGCTGAAGCAAGCACCAAGGGCTTGGTATGACAGACTAAGCGCATTCCTATGTGAAAAAGGGTTTGTAAAGGGTAAAGTTGATACCACTCTCTTCATAAAAAATGTTAATCATCATACCTTACTTGTACAAATCTATGTAGATGATATTGTTTTCGGTTCAACTAACCAAAATATGTGCAAGGAATTTTCGTCTATGATGCAAGGAGAGTTTGAGATGTCTATGATGGGAAGATTGAATTTCTTTCTTGGTCTTCAAATTAAGCAACTCAAACATGGTATCTTCGTAAACCAATCAAAATATTGCAAAGACCTTATAAAGAAGTTTGAGATGGAAAGTAGCAAAGAAAGTGCAATTCCTATGGGATCCGGCACCTATCTTGACCCAGATGAATCAGGAAATTCTATTGACATAACTAAGTATCGTGGAATGATTGGCTCACTCCTTTATTTAACAGCAAGTAGACCTGACATTATGTTCAGCGTTTGCCTATGTGCAAGATATCAAGCCAATCCTAAAGAGTCTCACCTTGCAGCAGTCAAGCGCATAATAAAATATCTCAAAGGAACAACCAACGTCGGATTATGGTATCCAAAAGGTAGTATGTGCAATCTAGTTGGTTATTCTGATGCTGACTATGCAGGTTGCAAAACTGATCGCAAAAGTACAAGTGGAACATGTCACATTCTTGGAAATGCCTTGGTTTCATGGTCATGCAAAAAGCAAGCAAGCGTAGCTCTCAGCACTGCCGAAGCAGAATACATTGCGGCTGGAAGTGGATGCGCTCAAATTCTTTGGCTAAAACAACAATTACTTGACTATGGAGTAAACCTTGGATGCATTCCTCTTCGATGTGATAACACAAGCGCGATCAATATTACGAAAAATCCAGTTATGCATTCCCGGACGAAACACATTGACATCAGACATCATTTCATCCGAGACCATGTACTCAAAGGAGATGTCGAGATCACATTTGTGGACACTCAAAATCAACTCGCGGACATCTTCACAAAACCACTTGCAAAGGATGCATTTTTCAAAATTCGTCGTGAACTTGGAATCCTCGATGAACAAGATATTTAAGGTGCACTCAATCCTTAACTATACCTTAATGTACATATATATGTGGTTAGACATTGTTTCAAATGTTAAAAAATAATGATTTTTAAAATTTTTCTTTAAGTAAATCGATTTACACCATATGTCAATCGATTTACTACTGAAGCAAATCATTTCTTTTATTAAAATCTACTGTGTAAATCGATTTACACAATATGTCAATCGATTTACTACTGAAGCAAATCAGTTTTTTAATAAAATCTTGTGTGTAAATCGATTTACACAATATGTAAATCGATTTACCACTGAACGAAAATTACTTTTTATGAAAAATGTTCTGTGTAAATCGATTTAACCAAGGGGTAAATCGATTTACCACAGAATCTGAAGCATTTTTTATGTATTTTCTCTATGCAATGTCTTTTGTTTTAACATGTGATACTTATAATGAGCTTTTAATACATTGGTCAAACATTCATTGTCTCTCAACCTCCCACCTTTCTATTGCCCAATCAAATGAAACCTTGACCAAATTACAAAATTAAAGCCTCATAAAACCTCACTTACCCTCTATACTATTTAATCTCACCAAAACTCCCTCACTATCTCATAACACCAACACACTCTCTCACATAACAACACAAAAGAACTCTATATCTCTCTTTTCAAAACCCTAACAAGATCCATGGCTCCCAAGAGAAAAGCCTCTGCCTCAGAGAAAGGAAAGAAGCCAGCTTTGTCATCATCTGAAAACTCTGTGCTCGAGTACCTCTCGGATCCACAGCGGGACAGATTCCTCAAGCATTTTCAAAAGAAAATCGTCTCTACTCCAAAGTTTGGTATGTTATCCACTTTTCCAGATGAATGCTTCTCATTTCAAAGAGATTTCATTGCTTATGGGTTAGAACCATTAATATCCTCACATGGTTTCTATTACCCGGATCTGGTTAAAATTTTCTACAGCAACATGTGCTATGACAACAACAAATGTTATACATATGTCCTTGGAAAAAGAATCCCTCTGTATTCCAAAACTCTTGGCAGAATCTTGAACATTCCATATTCTGGAAGTACCCTCTATGATCCAGAAGATGCTGCTTGGGAAAACTATCAGAAGCGAGAATTTTTCTATAGCATTGGAAGGTTATCTGAATCTGAATACCGTGCCAAGCGGATTCGCAGCCTTGGCGGGGTTACTCCAGCTAGGGACACATGGAGTGCTGGAAATTTCCATATTGATGATAGGTTGTTTCACTACTTTCTGGTATATATTTTGTTTCCTAGAGCAGGGAATCATTGTACGGTGACCGACCTAGAGCTTCAAATCATCTATGCAAGGAAAAATGGAATCCCGGTCAATTGGGCAAAATTGATTGTGATGCATATGCTGAAAGTTGCCGCAAGGGCCACCTTTCTACCATATGCATATTTCATTACAAGGATTATGGAAGCTTATGATATAGATTTCACTGGATTTGAGCGAATTGAAATGGATCCAATCTCCACTAGGATCTCCATCAAAAATGTTGATTCAAGGATGGGTGTTCATTTCAATGCTGAAGCAAAAACCATAACTTACATTGGAGAAGATGTGGTCGGCGATGAAGGTCATAATGCAGATGAAGAAGACCATGAAGTTCCTCCTGCTGCTGCTGCTGCTTCTGGTCCCACAAATCAAGATGTTATGGATTTCATGACGCAACAGTTTGCTTCTCTGAATTCTAACATCAATGCTCGATGGACGGAGATAACTGACTCTACCTCATCTCGGATAGATGCTTTTCAGAACGATGTGAACCAACAATTTTCATATCTTTATTCACATCTTCATATCCCTCCATACGACCCAACCAATCCTGCACCTCCGCCTCCTCAATACACCGAACCACCTCTTCAACAACAATTTCCTTATCAAGGACCTTTCTAAAATGTTCTTGATCAATGTTATTAAATTCTTAGTATAAGTATCATTATGGCTTTTGTCTTGTTTTATTCTGTTCATCTTATGTATTGTGTTCTTAAAACATTGTTCGATAATCTTGAAAGTTTTGTGTGTTTCATTCATGTTCCTATACATTTCTTTCTGGTATACTCTCTTGTTGCATCTTTCCCTTCTTTTTGATAATGTCAAAGGGGGAGAAGGATGTAATAGCACTTTATGGTTGTTTGTTTTCATTGTCTTTACAGAGCAAACTTTCAAAGCTTTTTCTCCATAGGGGGAGAAATCTTCTCAGGGGGAGAAAACACCTTTTGCTCAAATTCTGATCAACACATAAAGGAAAATGGTTTGTCATCATCAAAAAGGGGGAGAATGTAATCTCAAGCCTCAACTCAACTTTAGTTTTGATGAAAGACAAACAAGCTAGTTTGATGAAAGACAAACAAGCATTATGGAAAGAAGGAAAAGAAGTGGAAATCATCTTAAAGCATCATTCACTCAAAGCTTCAAGGAACTTGGCAAGCAATCAAGTATATCAATTCTCAATTAAACTACATTGATTAGAAATGCTCAAAAATGATATACACACTTGCCACATCACTTCAATTATATTTCAAAACAATTTTTAAGTTTTTCTCTGCTGTAAATCGATTAACATCTTGTGTAAATCGATTTACACATGCTTTTTCAAAAACTGTTTGCTCCTGCCAGCAATCGATTGACATGTTGTGTAAATCGATTGATCACAGAACAAACTGATTTTTTAACACATGTAAATCGATTGACACAACATGCTAATCGATTTACACTTCAAACTTTTTGAAATTCTGAACGTTACAAACACGTGCAATCGATTTGCATGTTATGTTAATCGATTTGCACATTGAAAATTTTGAAAAATCTGAAATGGTTTCAAGATATCCTTCATACCTTTTCTCCAATAGTTGCATGATCAAACATTGCATCTTGTCAAGTTTTTCAAACAGAAAAGTGTCCTTCTGGAAAGGTATCTTGATTACTATATATTACAAAATATTCTCAAATCAAAAACAACTCTTCTCTTGCAATAAAATCTGAACTTTGTAAAATATTCAAACTTCATATTTCTTAATTTTTAAGAACAAAGATTTTCTGCACTTTCACACATATAAAGAACAGAAATCTTTGAGCATTATCTAACCATTGTGTTACAGTTTGAATTGCTTACAAGAGAAGAAAGAAGAAACTTCAAGAAATCATACTTCATAAAAACATACAAAGTGTAACTTATTTCCAGGATTGTTGGAATTAAGTATTAGATTACTTTTGTTCCTTGTTGTCCATTATTGGAAACAAGAGGTATCTTTTGAGAGGATTGTTCTCATTAGACTTATTGGAAATCCAAGAGGGTGTTCTTGGTTATTTGTTAGGTTCTTTAGTGGATAAGACTAGGAAGAGTCTTGTAAAAGTTCTAACAATATAGTAAAATCTCTTGCGTGTTTGCAAGGGGACTGGACGTACTTCCGGGTTGTGGAAGGAACCAGGATAATTCTCCGTGTCTCTTTACTTTCTGCACTTTACAGTTTTCAAAGCACTAAATCAAAACCAGAAAGTATAAAATAAGTCAAAAATCGACCATCACCTAATTCACCCCCCCTCTTAGGCGCAATCTTAATCTTACAACTATCCCCAGCGGGAACGAAGAACTCAACTCCTTATACTCTCCAGCAGCAGTCCAGGATTTATTTTCCCCAGCTAGAGAATATCACAATGGCATTAAATATCCATACATCATGGCATGTGCATACATATTATACAGCACAATCTCATTTACTTTGAAAACATCATTACTTAATACATTTCATACATCATGACATTACATACGACTAACTCTTTACCTTTCAGGGAAAGATGCAATCGAGTTCTCTCTGGTTCAATCAAATCGACACCAAGGTTTCTATTCCAGTTGCAGATATTCCAACATTCTCTCTAGTTCAGTCAAACCTACACTAAGGTTTCTATTCTAGTTGAAGATGTTCTAAGACTTTCGCCTAGGTCAGCCGAATCACCGCTAAGATTCCCCTGATTCTATGCCAGTCAAAGTTAATCCGAGACCTCTCCCAGGATCAGTCAAATCGATACTAAATTTCTCTCCCAGTTGAAGTTCTCACAAGTTTTCCCTGGTTCAGTCAAATCGATACTAAGATTTCTATTCCAGTTCAAGCTATGAAGCCCAGAAGTAGACCAAATAATATCTTGATTTCTCCAAAATACTACGAAGCCTGGAATCGACCAGATAGTGGTATATCTCAAATTCAAGCTATGAAGCCCAAAAATCGACCGGATAATATCTTGATTTCTCCAAAATACTACGAAGCCTGGAATTGACCAGATAGTGGTATATCTCAAATTCAAGCTATGAAGCCCGAAAATCGACTGGATAATATCTTGATTTTCTCCAAAATACTATGAAGCTTGGAATCGACCAGATAGTGGTATAAGACACTGTGAAGCCTGGCGCACGACCAGATAATGGTATAAGACGCTGTGAAGACTGGAGCACGACCAGATAGAGGCAAGAGACACTGAAACCTGGAGCACGACCAGATAACAGTATGAGGTACTGCGAAGCTTGGAGTTTGACCAAATAGCAGTTTAATCGGCTAATTACTATGAAGCCCGAAAATCGATTAGATATTAGTGTGCCTTAAATTTAAGTTGAAACCCGGACGCGGTCGGATAACCACTTAATTTCCTTCTGAAGTCTGGAACACGACCAAATAAGAATTGAGAAATTGCAAAGCCTAGAGTACGACCAGATAACAAGTTTAAATCTCATCTCCCCAGTAAGTCACTGTGAAACCTAGAGCACGACCAGATAACAGTTAATCTTATTATCCTCAACAAATCTCTGTAAAGCCTGGAGCACGACCAAATAGCAGTTCACTTTCGCCTCCTCGATTAAGAGATGATTCCCCAGTAGAGTAACAAATAATTGAAGCTCCTAAAACTCTATTTCTCCTAGGACAGACTAACATTCCTCAGCAGATTCCACCTAAACGACAGGAACAAGAATTCTCATCAAAGGAATATCTCGGGAAATCAACATCCTCTAGATGGCATCTTTAAGCCCATCTCCGACGATTCTCCGTCATATCTTACGGATGGAATCTTTAAGCCCATCTACGGTGACCTTCCGTCGTCTCCCCCAAATGGCATCTGTAAGCCCATTCCCGATACTACCTACACAGTCCAGCACCATCTCAGACGAGTGCAAATTTCTGGGCACTCTAGTTTTCAATCATCTTCCACCTTCAGATTATGAAAGGCATACAACCAATCTACATCCTCAGGTTTAAGAAGATTGAACAGGGGCAGCTGTTGTACCACACAATTTGCCCTCTCATTTTACTCAACACATGCCTCTAGAGGTCCTCATTTGCTCAAGGATGCCCAAGAGTTGACCAGACAAACTCTCTCCTAAAGCAATGTACCTCAAACTAGGGTTTCCATTTTCAGCAGGATGGTTGAAGTACAAAGGTCCCAAATGCTTTCCATGGTCCTAATATGTTCTCAATATCATCCATGTCAATTTTCATGCCTTACACAAGAAGTTTGCTCAGTCAATTGCTCAGATGCCTGAAAATCAACTATATTAGGTCAAAAGTTAATTGTGGCCCACATACAGTCAAACTTCAAGATTTTTGGTCAACATCAAAATTTTGAAGTTATGTCCATAATTTGATCAAGGGTTGATCATGATTCCTCAAGGAACTCCCCAAAATTCATCACAGCCCAAAGGTTGCTAAATTAGGGTTTCTCAGGAAAAGTCAACCAAACTCTGACCAAGCATAACTTCTTCATACTTTATCAGAAATTTTCCATCCAAGGCTCATTTTGAAGAGGATGCAATTCCATAAAATTCATCTTCAGCCCACAAGTTCAAAATATGCATTCACCAAAAGATATGAATTTCTACATTATAGGTCCTTTTGAAAAATCAACAAAAACACCTTTTGGGTCAAAGCTTCTTACATGAATATGGAAGACCCAATTGAGATGAGACCAAAAGGTTTGTTTAGAGGACATCCTAAGATTTCTAAAAATTCCAAGAACACCTCTCTAAGGTTAAAATTGGAAGAGACATGCCTTGTCAAAATTTGACTATTTTTGCAAAATTGCCAAAAGTCAAATGTGCTCAAAAATGCATTTTTTGTCAAATGGGCCTAGTTTTTCATGATTGAATCTTGTTTGTGACATGGTCCACGACCCAAATCAACATCTACACTTTATTTGCTTCATTATTTATTGTATTTTGATTTTTTATTATTTAAAATTCAAATTAAATCAAATAAATAGCAAAAAATACAAAAAATTGATTTTTGATATGATTTTTTTTGTAGGAATCAAATCCAATTAGGCTGGAAAATCATATCAAACCAGATCAAGGAAAATTGAAGCAAAATTGGCATGATTATGCTTGTTTTAGAAACATATAATACAAGAGAAAAACCAAATCCAATTTCCATGATTGACAAAGATTTAACTCGTTTTTGTTAACCTAATTTGTTCTAATATATATACTGAACAAGAACAATGCGCAAGGAGAGGTTTTAGAGGTCGTGAAAGTTGCAAGCAAAAACTGAAAAATTGTCAAAAAGTGGTGGAACGATTTCAAGATTAAAGGCCAATTCAAAGCATTCTAAGACTACCAATAGACTCCTGGACATCTCCATAACGTGTTTCAATCCATTGCAAGCATCCTCACGCCCAGAATCGCGAGCTACAGACCCACGGTTTGCATATCCAAACTTGAACTTGATTTTACAATTTACACATGATTAATTACTTTTGAGCATAACATTGTGTTTGTATTGACATTTGGAATGTTTTGGTTTAAGTAATTTGGCATTTTGATGCCTATATTCACAACTTCCATTATTAGGGTTTATCTTGCCGTTTTAGGGTTTTTTGATACAGGGAAAATTGGGGCAAAAGAAGGATACCTTGATGCTCGTGGCGTCAAGACGAGTTGATTGGTATACTTGGAATTAATTTATCTTGCTTGTTTGAGATTTTTGAAAGATGCAGGGTTATAGCTATAGAGGCAGGCCGTAGGTAAAGGTATCATACCTAAAACGACGGATTTGTGAGGAAGACGATGGCATGTCCCAGCCTGATTGGGCAATTCAAATTTTGCGCGTTTATCTACCACATTGAACCATATTTTATTATATTATTGTTGTTTCAATATTATAACAACTAAGCATTACAGCCCAGTTGGTTAAGCATGCGTGTGTTGAGTGGGAGGACCTGGGTCCGATCCCAGGTCCCAGTATTTTGCTATTTTTACAATATTTGTTTGCAGATCCTATGCACAATGCTTCCAAGCGCTCACTATGCACTCCAGCAATCCAGCCAATGGATTATCACCATCATCAATCCAACACTCCATCAAAGAAGGCCCATGATGCACCCTCCAAGTGTGAACTACACAGAATCAAGCGAAAGACTGGGCTCAGCAGCTCTATGGGCTTAACAAATTCAGACATACACCCCATGGATTGCTTTCACAAACAGGCCCATTCTTTTCTTTTCTATTTTAATTTTTATTTTATTTTAATTATTTCATTAATAATTTTCTTTTTACAAAATAATCCAAAAAAAAATCATTTTTTTATTAAATCAAAAAATCATAAAAACCTAAAAAAATATTTTTTTCATAAAAAATATTTTGTTTCCTTAATTAATTAATTAGTTTAATTATTTAGGGAAATTTAATTGTTTTTTTAATAATTTAAATCAATTAGAATTAGGGTTTTAATTTGTACATAACCTAATTAATTTTTTCTCAAAAAATAATAATAACCTAAATATTTTTTCAATTAAATTTTTAGGGTTATTTAATTCTCGCATTTAAATCGCCGTGCACATTTTAACTCTTTTTTTCTATTATTGTATCTACTTCGGGTTGTAATAGCTTTAATTAGGGTTTTAAACTTCCGTATTTTTATTTTCAATCAAGATATTATATATCTGCAAAAGCCCTGTAATAGCTAGGACCTTTAAACTTTCCTGCATTTTAATTTTCGCAAACTATAAACTGCTTAGATTTATGTTAATAGGATTGTATGGAAAGACTAACTGAAAATTAAAACAGTAGATCACCTTAATTATGCAGATGCTCACTCTTAGGGTTTACTCCACTCTGGCTGCCTTCGGTAAACGATCACGAAGTATAGAGTTTGTTAGTGGTTATCCTCTAGCCTCGAAAGATCTAAAATGACCCATTCAGATGTTGCCTCGGAAAAAGATCTTTAAGGCTTTAGGATGATTACTAACATTTCCTAACATTGCTTTTATGACCGTATTTGTCCCTTCGAATGTCCCTAAAAACTCCAACGACGATGCTACCTATTTCTCAATAATGGGATAGCATTGTCTAAAAGGAAAACGAACAGACTTTTTTCGAGTAGGTAGATTAGTTCATAGGTACTTCCTCAAACAAACAAAAACTTTTTCACACCAACACTTTCCAAACAAAGTTTTCAAAAGCAACTTCGTAACACTCTTGAGGACAGAAACAAGGGTTAAAACGAAGTAAAATAAAACTTTTCAAAGCAAGCACACACAAGCAATTTCAAAATGTGCAAGTACTTAAGAGCCCATGGAAAACCATGGATAGAAAGGGTGCTAACACCTTCCCTTTCTATAATCTACCCCCCGTACTTAGAAACATCTCGAAAAAGGTTTTTTCTGTTCTTTTTCCTTTTCCTGATCGGATAAAATAAAAGTCGGTGGCAACTCTTGCTTACCGCGATATTTGCAAACAAAAAAACATAAACCAGTTTAATAGTCGGTTCTGCCACCGTATCACAGTATGAAACTCTCAAAGAGAAGTTTGATCAAGTATATTAAGAGTGCATGCAACAAATGTATCTTAGGCAACATTAGGGATATCAAGAATCCCCAATTTCCTTCGAATGTTGAAAAATGGTTCTATTGCAATAGGTTTTATAAAAATATCTACGAGTTGATTTTTACTATCAGCATGCTCAAATATAATGTCTTCTTTTTCAACATGATCACGTAGGAAATGTTGACGAATATCAATATGCTTAGTGCGAGAATGTATGACCGAGTTTTTGGTAAGATTAATTTCACTAGTGTTGTCGCACATGATGGGAATACGAGAAAGCTTAATATCAAAATCGAATAGTTGTTGTTTGATTCAAAGAACTTGTGTACATAACTACCAGCTGTAATGTATTCCGCCTCAGCGGTTGACAAAGAAATTGAAACCCTATTTTTGCTATGCCAACTGACCAATGTATTTAAAAACATGTGACAAGTTCCACTAGTACTTTTCCTATCCGATTTGCAACCGGAAAAATCAGAATAAGAATATCCTACCAAACTACAACTGCTTCTTTGTAATACAAAAACACATACTTAGGTCTACCATGAATGTATCTAAGAATGTGTTTAATGACTTTTAGATGAGATTCACTAGGAGCCGATTGATACTGGGCGCATATACAAATGCTAAAAATCATGCCAGACCTAAATACAGTAAGGTATATAAGGGATCCGATCATACCTCAATATTGTTTGACATTTACATCCTTACCGTTGACATCTTTGTATAAGTTACCGTTTTTTGGCATTGGTGTGTCAATTGATTTTTCCTCCTTCATGCCAAAGTGCTTTAGCAATTAAAGACAATACTTTGTTTGATACACGAAGGTTTCTTCATTAAGTTTTTTGATTTGAAGCCCGAGAAAGTAGTTCAACTCCCCCAACAGACTCATCTAAAATTCTCCCTACATAAGATCATCAAACTCCTTGACCAATTTCATGTTAGTAGGAAAAAATATGATATCATCAACATATATTTGAACAAGAAGTATGTGTTTTCCTTGACATTTAATAAAGAGTATGGTATCTACCTTCCCTATAGAGTATCCCTGGCCAAGTATAAACTTGCTAAGCCGCTCATACCAAGCCTGAGATGCTTGTTTAAGACCATACAAACCATGCTTTAATTTGTATACATGCTTAGGATACTCGTGATTTTCAAAACTAGGATGTTGTGCAACATAGACTTCTTCATTAGTGAATCCATTAAGGAATGCAATCTTCACGCCCATTTGAAATAACTTGAAGTCTTTAGAACATGCATATGCTTGTAAGATACGTATAGCTTTGATTCAATAAACGGTAGTGTTGTACGCTACAGTTTTCCCTCTCATTTTTCAAAACATACTCCTAGAGGTCCCGAAGTGCTCAAGGTTGACCAAGAATTTACCAGACAAATTCTCCTTCTAAGCAATAGATCTCCAATTAGGGTTTCATTTTTCACAAATAATTTTGGGTTTCAAAGGCCTAAAGTGATTTCCATGGTCCCTAATATGTCCTCAAGAATGTCCATGCCAAGTTTCATGCCTTGCATCACAAGGTTGCTCAGCCAATGGCTCAAATGTTTGAAAATCAACTTTATTGGTAAAAAAGTCAATTATGGTCAATATACAGTCAAACTTCAATATTTTTGGTCAACATCAACATTTTGAAGTGATATCCGTCATTTGATCAAGGGTTGATCATGATTCCTCAAGAAATGCTCTCAAATCATCAAGAATCAAAACTTGTAAATTAGGGTTTCCTATAGAAAGTCAACTGAACTTTGACCAGGCATAACTTTCACATGCTTCATCCATTTTTCCCCAACCAAAGCTCACTGTGAAGAAAATTCAATTCCCTACGACCTCTGCTTTTTCCTCAAATTAAAAAAAATGCACCATTGGAAAGATATGAGCCAATACATTACAGGTCTTTCTAAAAGTCAACAAAAAGGCATTTTTAGTCAAGGCATATTACATCAAGATAAATCCTCCAAATGCAAAAATGGTAAACATAGAGATTGCAGGGGACATCTTTTGATTTCTAAAAAGTCCAAGATTATCTTCAAAAGGTAAAAATTGAGCAAGTTATGGTTTGCACAAGTTGAGGAATTTTGAGGAATTTTAGAAAAGTACACATTGAGCAAATTTGTATTTTAGACCAATGGGCCTACTTTTTGGACTTCAAGCATGCTCATAGTGTCCTAAAGGACCTATAAGTCCATTTTTGCATCGATTTGATTTTATTTGCATTTATTTTGATTTTTATTTAATTTAAAATTAAATAAATGAAGATAAAACGCAAGAAAAATGGGCCATGACTTTTGGGCTTGATTTGATCCATTGAGAGACCCATAATTTCGTGAAAAATACATCAAATGAGTCCAGGTTCATGCAAGGATAAGAATGGAAAGAGAATAACTCAAAATGGCATGTTTTCAATTGGTTTGATTTTGGTTTTAAACATGGTTTTATGGCTTGATTCTTGCCATGTTTGCTTATCCTCATATCCCTCTATAAATATAGAGCAAAAGTGAAAGAAAAGTGTAATACGGTGAGAGAACTGACTTCTATACTGGTTTTGCATTTGTATTCACAAATGTTGCGGTAAGCAAGAGTCGTCATCGACTTTTATTTTATCCAACAAAGGAAAGGGTGGAAAGAACAGAAAAAGACCTTTCAAGATTATTTCTAAGTAAGGGGGTAGATTATGGAAAGGGAAGGTGTTAGCACCCTTTCCATCCGTAGTTATCTACGGGCTCTTAGATGGTAGCTCATTTTGAAAATGCTTTTTTGTGTAAGTGTGTTTTTGAAGATATTTTGAAAAGACGCCTTAGTGTGGCGAACTTTGTAATGTTTCTAGTTTCGGCGAGAACGTATACAAAGTGTTTTCATGTCTTTAAAAATATTTAGAAAAATAGTTTGTGTATGTGTGAAAAATTGTTTCGTTTGAACAAGCAACTATGAGCTATCTACTTACTCGAAAGATTTGTTCTTTTCCTCTTTTCTTTTAGACAGTGCTATCATACTATTAGTGAGTAGATAGCCCTATCGTTAGATGTTTTGAGGGATAGGTACGGGTCATCGTACAGTCATTGAAGGCAACTGGTAAGGACTTTTTAGCAATTGTGTTTAAGGGACTAAATCATTTTACCGAAAGGCAACACCGAAGGGTCATCGAGGGACTATGATCTTTTGATTCGAGGGTCTTTGCTAAAGCGTCCCCACTTTCGAGGGACATGACTATTGTTTTGCGAAGGCAACAAGTGGAGGTACCTTATAGGTGCTTGTGTGTGAAGTGTTTTGTGTTTCAGTTATTGTTTATCTTTGATGTTAAGGTTTTCTAAAGTTTTGTTTTTAGATCTTGCCATACACGTCCTAGTTACTACACAATTATATATATATATATATATATATATATATATATATATATATATATATATATATATATATGTGTGTGCATAACTATAAGTGCGGAAAATAAAATGCGAGAAAGTAAAGGCCTACAACTATTACATCCCATAAGCAGTTACATAACAGAAAAATGCGAGAAAATGTAAACTACAACTATTACAAAATTACCCATGCGACCTGTACATTTGTTTTATAGAATTTAAATAGCAAAGTAATAATTAAAAAAGAAATTAAAGGAAAAAAAAACTAAAATTCTAAGTAAGAAAAAATGTTTTTGGTCTTTTTATAAGAAAAAAGAATTTAGTGTTAATAATAATTTGAATTTGATTTATGAAAATAAATTAATTATAAATCCATAATTCTAATTAGTTAATTAATTAAAAAAAGTGATTAAAGTAATTAATTAAAATTAATTTAATTAATAAAAACCTAAGGCTAATGTTTTTGTGATTTTTTTTATTAAAATAAGATTTATTAAAAAAAGTAGTTAATTAAAACACAAAAAAGAAATGAAAATGAGCATGCTGAGAACAAGTAAGTGAATGGGGTGTGACGAAGGAGAACAATGGGCCCAAAACGGATGAGTTCAGGAGCTTTGTTTCGATCCAGTGGGGAATGTGCCTTGGGGTGCACCATGGTCATGATTGTTATTTCAACCAGAATCGTTGTGAGGGTGTTTTCTCGGGTTGATTTGAAAATGATAATGATTGATTCTGACTCATGGCCTTCAGGAGGACAATGAAAGGTTTGGATCGGTACGAACACTACTGGAGATGCGAGATATGATTTTCACAATTTCTTCGAATTTGGAGAACTTATTTTGGAGAGCTTTGGTGCAAAATTTAATGGTCTTGGCTTATGGTTTTGTTTTGTATTTATAGATGGATAGAATGGTGAATAAACATGGCAAGAATCCACACATAATGGCTCCCTTTTAAAGCAATATCAAACATATTAAAATACCTCCAAAATTATGAAAAACTTGCCCTTCTTGAGATGCAATGAACCTGGTCTTTTTCCTCATGTCTTGCACGAATTATAAGACCCAATATCAACCCAAATCATCAGCCCATGTGCCCATACTTTTTATTTATTATTTTATGCAATTTATTTTGTGTTTATTTGAATTAAAAATAAAATAAATATGAATAAAATAGATAAAAAATGAAAATCAAAGTGAGAGTGAATTTAGGGGTCCTTGGGTAAGTCATAAACATATTCGAATCTCACAAAATAGGTCTATGAACTTAAAAATGCATTTTTGCTCAAAGTTGACCTTTTTGCATTTTCACTAATTTTCCTAATTTGTACTAGTCATAACTTGCTCAATTTTTATCTTTTAGAGATGATCTTTGAATTTTTAGAAAGCTCAAGATGTCCAAAACAATATCTATGTTGACCATTTTTGAATTTGAGAAATTATCTTAAAGTAACTTGCCTTGACAAAAATGGCCTTTTTGTTAACTTTCAAAAAGACCTGTAATGTATTGGCTCTTATCTTTCCAATGATGCATTTTTTTGAACTTGAGGACAAAAGAAAAGTTGTAGGGTATTGAATTTTCTTCACAATGAGCTTTGGTTGGGGTAAAATGGATGAATCATGTGAAAGTTATGCTTGGTCAAATTTTAGTTGACTTTTCCTAGGAAACCCTAATTTTGCACTTTTGGACTCTTGATGATTTGAGAGAATTCCTTGAGGAATCATGATAAACCCTTGATAAAACTATGGATATAACTTAAAAATGTTAATGTTGACCAAAAATCTTGAAGTTTGACTGTATGTTGTCCATAGTTGACTTTTTGACCAATATAGTTGATTTTCAAACATTTGAGCCATTGACTGAGCAAAATTGTGATGTAGGGCTTGAAACTTGACATGAGCCTTGTTGAGTGTTGTACCCCAAAAATTTTCCTCCTATATTTCTCAATACATTTCAAGTGAGGTCCTCAAATTGCTCAAGGAAGTCCAAGGGTTGACCAGACAAACTCTCTCCTAAGGCAGTCTACCTTAAATTAGGGTTTCAGTTTGCATCAAGGTACTTGAGTCCAAGGGATCCCAAATTCTCACCATTGTCCTAATATGTTCTCAATATCTTCCATGTCAAGTTTCAAGCCTTGCAGAGGAAGTTTGCTCAGTTAATTGCTCAAAAGCCTGAAAATCGACTGTGCTAGGGCAAAAGTCAACTGTGGCCCACATACAGTCAAACTTCAAGATTTTTGGTAAACATCCTCATTTTGAAGTATTATTCATCATTTGATCAAGGGTTGATCATGATTCCTCAAGGATTGCTCACAATTCATCAAAACCCAAAAGTTGCTAAATTAATGTTTTGAATGAAAAGTCAACTCAACTTTGACCAAGCATAACTTTCTCATACTTTATCAAAAATGACCCATCCAAAGCTCATTTTAAATAGGATGTAATTCCATACAATTCATCTTCATCTCCCAAGTTCAAAAAATGCACTCACAAGAAGATACAAATTTGGACATTATAGGTAATTTTGAAAAGTCAACAAAAACACCTTTTTTTGTCAAAGCTTCATACATGAACATGGAAGATTCAATTGAGATGAGACCAAAAGGGATGCTTAGAGGATATCTCGTGCTTTCTAAAAAGTCTAAGAACACATCTCTAGGGTCAAAATTGAAGGAGTTATGCATTAGTAAAGTTGACCTTTTTTGCAAAATTGCCAAAAGTCAAAAGTGGCCAAAGTTGCAATTTTTGTCAAATGGGCCCAACCTTTTGTGCTTGTATTGAGTTTGTAACATGGTCCACGACCCATGATCCTTCCCATTTGTCTTTATTTTATTTTTTGTCATTTATTTTGATTTTTATTTCAGTTAAATCAAATAAAATCAAAATAAAATCATGAAAATATCAAAACTAATCAAAGATTGAGATTTTGTGCATGTTTAGGTATCTTATACAGCTGGAAGGAGAATAAAATCGTGCAAGCTTCAAATGTACACAAAAAGATTGGATTTGGCTTGATTTGGAAAGATTTGCATAAGAATCAAATCATGATTCAATCATCTTAATTGAAAAAGATTTGAAGCAAGTTTGTGACCTAATTTATTCTAGAGTACATATAGAGCATTGGCAGATCAAAAACCAGGGCATTGGAGGCGTGAGAAATTGAAAGCAAACTTGCAAAAAATCAACAAAAGTGGTGAATCAAATTCCAATTTTCAGGCTATCTTAAGCCTTCCCAGCTATCCCAATCACTTGCTGGATATCTCTGGGTCATATTGCAATCATTAACAAGCCTCATAACATCCTAAAACACACTGTAAGCATCTCACGACATTGATACTTTCTTGAAATCGAATATCACGATTTTGGCATTTGTAGCATGATTTCTTTACATATTCTTGATCATTGAAACATTTTCAAGTTAATGGTAACATTCAATTTCATTTTTATTAACTGTAGAGCAAGATGCCATAGTTAGGGTTCTTGGCTCGTTTTTTAGGTTTTTCATTACATGTACAATTGGCCATGAAAAGTGGTACCATGATGCTCGTGAGGTTGTAACGAGTTGATTGGTACCACTGGAATTGATTTACCATGCTTGCAGCACATTTTGGAAGATCACAGGGTTGTACCTATGCCCAGAAAATTGTAGGTAAAAGTGTTGGACTTTTACCAACGGAGAGAGGAAGAAGAAGGGTGGCGTGGCACTCTCTGATTCGCCTGTTCAAACTTCACGCATTTTAAAATATCATTTTGCTTTTTTTTCTCCATATAATGATTATTTGTCATTAACCATACAAATGAACACGCTAGCTCAGTTGGTCATCAGGCGTTTGGAAAAGCCAAGGGGCCTGGGTTTGATCCCCAGGTCCCCATATTTGTCAATGTTATTTTCCTTTACATCATCAGGTACACGCGCATGCATTGAGTCCATCATATGCCATCATCTTTCAACCACCAGATCTCCAGAATTCCAGATCTAACGCCCATCCTTTGGAGGTCCACAATGCACCCTAGTCAAGCAAGCATACAGGATTTGGAAAGTCAACGTGGGCCAAGGAGTTTTGGGCTCAGAAATGCAATTGACACCCCTCCTGTTTGCTATCTACCAGGACCTTTTCTTTATTTTTCTTTTCTATTTTCTTTTATTTAATTTATTTTGATTAATTATTTTCTAACATAAAATTAATTCTTTTTTTTACAAAACTCATAAAATCAATTTTCAACAATTTAGATTTAGGTTTTATTTTTATCAAATTTAATTTAATAATTAGATTAATTTAATTTTAGGGTAATTTTAACCTTTTTGTAAATAATTTAAAATAAATTAGAAAGTTAGGGTTTGTTTGATTTAATTTTTATTTTCTTTTCTTAAATAATAAAAATACAAAAAAATAGGTCAAATTAATTATTTTTCTTAATTTAATTTAGTTAGTAATTAGGTTTGTATTTATTCAATTAAAGCCTTATTTTCTCAAAATCAAAAAACCACAAAAGAATGATTTTTCTTTCAATTAGGTTTGGACAGGGTCAAAACCCTAATTTTTTCTCGTTCTCGATTCATCGCGCGCGCTTTGTTATTTTTGCAAATATTAATGTAATTGCTCATGGTATGTAATAGTTTAATTAGGGTTTTCTTTTATTTATCATTTTATGGGTTTTTGGCTATGTAATTAATCCCCCTCCCCGAAGCCTTGTAATAGCGTAGTTGTATTTCTTGCATTTTAATTTTCGCAAATATTAACTGTTAGATGTATGATAATAGGATTGCATGACAAGACTGTATGTTAATTTTAAAATGGTTAGCAAACCCTAAATGTGCAAAGATAATAACTTGAAATCAAATCAATCGCACATGCACACTCCTAGGGTATACTCTCACTTCGGTTGCCTTCGGTAAGCGATTATTAAGTATAGGGTGTCTTAGTGGTTGCCCTCTTGTCTAAACAAAGATCAAATGTCCCGTTCAGAAATGTTGCCTCGGAAATGTTGCCTCGGAAAGGTTGCCTCGGAAATGTTGCCTCGAATGTGATCTTAAGACATTAGGGTTATTACTAAGACATCCTAACATTACTTTAGTGATCGTACGTCCCTTTCGAATTGAACCTTACAACTCCAACGACAGTGCTACCTACTCATTAATAGTGGGATAACGTCGTCTAAAGGAAACAAGAACATAAACATTCTTTTTTCGAGTAGGTAGATGCTAGTAGGTACTTGCTCAAAATCAAACTTTTCCACAGTTACACTCTTTTCAAACAAAGTTTTCAAAACAACTTCGTAACACTCTTGAAGACAGAAGCAAGGGTTAAAACGAAGTAAACAAAAACTTTTCAAAACACACAAACATGGAAGCAATTTTTAGAATGATGAGCAAGTACCTAAGAGCCCGTAGAAAACTACGGATAGAAAGGGCGCTAATACCTTTCCTTTCTATAATCTACCCCCCGTACTCAGAAATCTCGAAAAAGGAATTTTTATGTGCTTTTTTCCTTTCCAGTTGGGTAAAATAAAAGTCGGTGGCGACTCTTGCTTACCGCGACATTTTGCAAACACAAACACAAAACACAAACCAACATTTTCCTAAAACAAGTCCAGTTCTGCCACTGTATCACAGAACTGGTGACTCTGCTGGGGAGTAAATAAGTGGGGTATACCTTAGGATTAATTCATCATAAATTGCTTCGCTTGTTTGTTTTGGTTGCTTTACTATTAAAGGGTTTTATATTGGGAGTTATTATAGATCCTAACCCGGATCTGGGGACACCTTTTAGGTAAGTAGCAATAAACTGTGAGGGAAATGTACGATGTAGATCGATACAGTTGAAGCAGTAGCTACGTTGATGTGGCACATTGGTTGGTACCGGTATCCCTTATGGAGAAACAAGGAGAATACAGGGCTGCTATGTGTATTGTTAAGCATCAACTGACCTTAGAACCCATAATTGACCAACTTGGCCAGTAGGAAGTAGTGAGATAGCCGGCCTCGGTGTAAAGCTGAGAACTGGTTGATACACGATGCTACACTCATTGAGACCATACTCTCGAGATAGTTCCGGCCGCAAGAAAAGATTGCGTGAGCTGAAACCATGACCGGTAGAGGATGGTCAGTGATATTTAGAACCTCTAGAACCCGATTACTATTATTAGGACAGGTTAAAACCAACTGAACTTCAAGAGGGTAATACCTAGACCCCATGCAAGCCTTAAACTTAAGGGCTTTTGTGTGACTTGTTTGCCTTTACCATGTCTGTTATCTGCTATACTTGTTGCTTGTTTTTATCATAACATCATGCATCGTAACATAGCATGCATACTTCATTATACTAACCATTTCAAAGACCGAGGGGATTTATCTTTGTTCTGTTTTGCAGATTATGGCTTCCGTACGCAGAAACACCATCCGAGTTAACTTTGTGCAAATACCTGCTCAACTCAAAGATTTAGCCTCGAGAGTTTATCATACTTCTTCATTCATTAGGAGACAAGTTCAACTTCTTAGTTTGGTTACCTCAAGGTTTGATGACCAGATGATGAGTGTGCTTTTCCAGTTCTTTGATCCGGTGCATCATTGCTTCACTTTCTCGGATTATCAGCTAGTTCCTACTATGGAAGAGTTTTCTCACTTATTGGGCATATCCATCCTCGAGCAGATGCCCTTCACAGGTTTGGAAGAGACTCCTAGACCAGAAGACATTGCTTTATCTCTACATTTGAAACGGGCTGATGTAGTATCTAATTGGGAAACATGAAGCGGGGTTGAAGGTTTCTTAGCCAAGTTTATGATAGATCAAGCTCAACTATTCTGGGATAACTTGGATTTTCAAGCTTTTGAAGACATCTTGGCTCTCCTTATCTACGATTTGGTTCTTTTCCCGAATCCAGATTCCTTCATAGATGTGAATGCGGTTAAGATCTCCCTGTTCCGCAATCATGTACCTACTCTTCTGGGTGATATCTTGCATGCCCTCTATACTCGTACTGTGCCGAGAAGAGGGACTCTCATATGTTGCATGCCACTGTTGGCGAGGTGGTTTATTCCGCACCTCCCCAAGTCCGTGTTAAAGAATGAGGAATGTCTAGGATGGTCTTACAGGATAATGTCCCTTGCTCATACAGACATTCTTTGGAGTTCCAAGGCTATGGAAAGCATTGTTGTCATTGGTCGATGTGGGGGATACCCTAATGTCTCGTTGCTTGGAATCCGAGGAGGAATAACCTATAGTCCTTGCTCGGCTTTGCGACAGTTTGGTCGTGCTCGGAGAGACGGTCCTCATGAGTTACTTTTTACAGATATCGCATTTGACTACAAGGAGGACATTGACGAGCATCGCCAAAGGTTTATACGAGCTTGGGGCATGGTGAATAGGTCTGACCCTCAAGAGCTAGGACCAAGGACTTCCCTCCTTATGCAGCCTTATCTCCAGTGGGTCCGAGCTCGAGCTCAAAAGCTTGGGATGCCTTATGAAGCTGTGTTTCCAGTAATTATGGAGCCCACCAATGAAGAGGGTATTCCTTATATAGTCCTTATCCCTACATACCCACTGATCTTGGGGCATTGAAGAGATTCTGGATTCAGCTGAAGGAGGAGAGGGATACCTACCGGGAAAAGTACCATGAGCAAGAAAGGAAGATCTTAAAGCTCACCAGGCAACTCGAGAATGAAAGAACGATCAATGACTACGTCAGCACCAAGGGGAAGCTTCCATGTGATTTCTGATTTTTGCTTTTTCTAGTTTAGATTTGTTTTTCATTTACTTCTTTGTAAACGCCTTAAAGGCATTGTTGAACCTTTTTACAAGTTTAATCTAATAAAGTTTGTTTATTTCTTGGTTTGCAAATTTAAATCTCCCAAAGTCTTTGAAATCATTACATACGCATCCCATTATCATGCACACCATTACAGGTACCATTACAGGTTTCTCATCTTCTTCGCTGTTTATTTCAGCAGAAATGTCTTCCGATCAAGCAATCAAAGATCTTCAGACACAAAATGCCCTATTCCAAGAGATGTTCTTAAGCTTGGCTAAAGACAAGAAGACTTGAAATCTCTCATTCTGAAAGAGAAAGAGAAGAAGAAGAAGAAGAAGAAGAAGAAGAAGAAGAAGGTCATTCTTCTGAGTATGGGCAAAAGGTTTGGAGATAGGTTGAAACAACAAGTTGATCTGTCCTTTTCATCCAAGGGAGGGGAGGACCAAGAAGAAGAAAAGGGTCCCAGTCTTGCAGTTTTTGATAATGATACAGATTATGACGAGGAACAGTATCCTCTTACTGAGGATAGGTACAAGAAACTTGAAGACCGACTGAGTGCTATGGAGTGTCAGAAGATCCCTGGTTTGGATTTTGAAGAACTGGGACTGGTATCTGGAGTGGTAATCCCTCATAAGTTTAAAGCTCCGGTTTTCTCCAAGTATGATGGAGTGTCCTGTCCAAAACTCCATCTCTGCTCGTACGTCAGAAAAATCCAACCTTACACTGCTGATAGAAATTTGTGGGTGCACTTCTTTCAGGATAGTCTGTCAGGGACTCAGCTTGAATGGTTTTATTAATTGGAATAAGCTAATGTCCAAAACTGGGAGGACCTTGATGCTGATTTTTACAGGCAGTATCAATATAATGTCGACCTTGCTCCCACTCGTACTCAGCTTCAGGATATGTCTATAGGTGCAAGCGAAGGTTTTAAGGACTATGCTCAAAAGTGGAGAGATTTGGCTGGAAGATTCCAATCCCCTTTGTCTGACAGGGAGTTGGTTGACATGTTTCTAGGGACGTTGTCTGGTCCATTTTTCAATCATCTCATCGGAAGTTTGTCATCTGGGTTTACTGAGTTGATCTTGACCGGGGAGAGAGTAGAAGCTGGTATCAGAAGTGGTAAGATACAGAAGGATACGTCGTCAAGTGCATTGAAGAAACCTTTCACCGGTAAGAAAGAAGCTAGTGCAGTTTACGGCCCGAGGGGCCAAAGCAGACCTGAACACCGTCAAGCAGTGAATGCAGTAGTGATATCAGGACCCACAGTTGCTCCACAATGCAACAATCAACAAAGGATGGAAAGACCACAAAGACAGTTCACTCGGCTCAATATGACCTTGTCTCAAATTCTACCATAATTATTTAAGACCAACATGGTAACTCTGAGGGAAGCCCCGAAGAATCCCAACACCACATCTCCGCTATATAACCCGAATGCCTACTGCGCCTATCACTCTGATGGCCCAGGTCATGATACAAACAACTGTTGGGCCTTGAAAAATAAGGTACAAGACTTGATCGAAGCTAAAGAGATTGAGTTTGACGCTCCGGAGAAACCCAATGTCATAACTGCTCCCATGCCCAAACATGGTCATGGAGTGAATGTTGTGGATGATGATTTATTTGTGACCTCTGTGGAAGACATTTCTACTCCTTTGATGATAGTTAAGAAGAATCTATTGTTAGCCTGTTTATTTCCGGGCTGTGGTGAAGGTTGCCACATGTGTTCAATTCTGCCTGCTGGTTTCCATCTATTGAAATTAGGATAACAAAGAGATCATATTCGAGAAGACTATGATTCTGTTAGTTCCAGTTGAAGATGTTGCCATCATAACCATTTTCGCCAATCCTTCTAAGGCTTCCTCGAGAAAGCCTGTTAGGATTACACCCGTTCCAAGAATCGCTCAGTTAATCATTATTATCCCTGGTCCTATCCCATACACTTCGAATAAGGCTGTCCTTTGGCACTATGGGGCCGATGTGTATTACCATGGAGTTAAGCAAGACTTAAAGATTGAAGAAGCTGATGCTGATGTCAACAATATTGTCGGGGCTAGCAAGGTCACCAGAAGTGGAAGACTCTTCTCTCCTGAGATTTCCCCTCCAACTATTTACAAACCTGTTGTCATTCCATCTGCTAGTACATCAGTTACTATCCCAGTTCCTATCCCAGTTATCACCCCTGTCGCCAAGCCATTTGGCACTCGGGGCAAAGAAATCACAGGTGAGCCTGCCCGGACGGAGGCGCCTAAGAAGATCATTGTAGAAACCTCTAAGTAGGAGATAGAGGAAATTCTGAAGATTATCAAGAAGAGTGACTACAACATAGTCGAGCAGCTAGGGAAGACCCCGTCAAAAATCTCCATGTTATCCTTGTTATTGTGTTCGGAAGCCCATGCAAAGGCTTTAATTGCTTTCCTCAAAACTGCACATATGCCGCAGGAAACTTTTTCCGATCAATTCAAAGACTGCGTAGCTAGTTTGACTGCCGACAACGGGTTGGGTTTCTCAGACACAGATCTGACTGCTAAAGGAAGAAATCACAATGATGCTCTGCACATCTCGATCGAGTGCAGGGGCGCTACTTTGGCCCACGTACTAGTGGATACTGGGTCCTCATTGAATGTTTTACCAAAGAAAGCACTAGACCGTCTGGACTGTGTAGGTTTGATTCTGAAGCCGAGCAATATTGTGGTTAGGGCTTTCGACGGGTCAAAAAGGATGGTGCATAGGGAGGTGGACGTCCCTGTTAAAGTTGGCTCTCAGACTTTTGCATCTAATTTCTATGTGATGCATATTCGACCATCATATTCTTGCTTGCTGGGTCGTCCTTGGATTCACAAGGCTGGGGCAGTGACTTCTATGCTCCATCAGATGTTGAAATATCCAGTGAAGGGGAAGATCGTCACGGTACAAGGTGAGGAGGAGTACATGGTGAGTCATCTAAATTCCTTCTGCTATGTGGAGATGGATGGGGAGTTCATCGAAACCCCGTGTCAGAACTTTGAAGAGGTCCCCCAGACTCTGGCGTCGACTGAAGTTTCTACTGACAAACCTCCGATGAAGATGGCTTCCCTCAAGGATGCCAGGGCTGTAATTAAAAAAGGTGGGTGTGCAAATTGGGGTCATCTCCCTGATTTCGCACACAAAAATGATAAGTTTGGTTTGGGCTTTACTGCAGAGGCTCAAAGGGCTGTTCGGTGTGCGCGAATTGGAAGACCTCCTCTGCACATCAGTAATCAGGGAGTGAATGCAATTGAGGATGATGAAGAAGAGTCAGATATCGACAACTGGATTTACCCGACTACCAACGGTGGATTGAACAACTGGACAGCGAAAGACTTCATACCCGTTTCTTTTATTACACAGTAATAGACTTTTGTTTTGAGATTTGTAACAGACAGTTTGAAACTTTACGGCTCGGTGCCTTGCGCGGGGCACCTTGGCTTTGTTTGTGAGGGCTTGTTATTTGTCATTTTCATATATCATCAATAAAGCATTGGACATTTTCTTGCATTACAAATTTTGTGCTCCTTGTTTTTCCTTTCTATCTTGCACTTTATCAAAACAGCTATGGTCTTACACACACTCACGTATCATAATGCAGATCCACATCCACTCTAGATCCCATTGATAACGGCTCTACTATTTCCAGTTATGACTTCGAAAATCCGATCAACCAAGCTGAGGACGAAGGTGAGGATGATTGTGAAGTGCTTGGGGAACTTGCTAGACTGTTACTACAGGAAGAGAGGGCCATACAGCCTCATGAAGAGCCAGTGGAATTAGTGAATTTGGATACAGAGGAAGACAAGAAAGAGGTCAAGATAGGTGCAAATCTGGAACCTAGTGTCAAGCAGCGGTTGATACAGATGCTACACGACTATGTTGAGATCTTCGCTTGGTCTTATGAAGATATGCCTGGTTTGGACACTGACATTGTGGTACACTGCTTGCCAACTAAAGAAGATTGTCCTCTGGTAAAGCAGATGGTTCGCCGCATGCGTCCCAAAATGTCTGAGAAAATTAAAGCTGAGGTCATGAAACAGTTTGACACCGGATTTCTAGCTGTTACTTCTTACCCATAGTGGGTTGCCAACGTGGTTCCGGTGCCTAAGAAGGATGGTAAGGTACGGATGTGTGTGTACTATAGAGATCTGAACAGGGCGAGCCCCAAAGACGATTTCCCACTGCCTCACATCGATGTTTTGGTCGACAACACCGTGCAACATAAGGTCTTCTCCTTTATGGATGGTTTTTCTGGTTACAATCACATTAAGATGGCTCCCGAGGACATGGAGAAGACAACTTTTGTTACACATTGGGGCACTTTCTGTTACAAGGTAATGCCTTTCGGGTTGAAGAATGTTGGGGCAACTTATCAGCTAGCCATGGTCGCTTTGTTCCACGACATGATTCACCATGAGATTGAGGTTTATGTTGATGACATGATTGCAAGGTCCCAGACTAAAGAAGAACACCTTGACCATCTCCAAAAACTGTTTGACAGGCTGAAGATGTACAAGCCGAGGTTAAACCCGAACAAGTGCACCTTCGGGGTAAGGTCTGGTAAGCTACTGGGTTTCGTCGTTATTGATAAAGGTATTCAAGTGGATCCTGCAAAGGTGAAGGATATATAGGAGATGCCAGCTCCCCACACAAAAAGGAAGTCAGAGGATTTTTGGGACGTCTGAACTACATCGCCCGATTCATTTCACATCTGACAGCTACTTGTGAGCCAATCTTCAAGCTGCTGAAGAAAGATCAAGTAGTAAAATGGAATGATGAATGTTAGACCTATTTCGAAAGGATCAAAGAATACCTCCAAGAGCCACAAATTCTGATGCCTCCAGTTGAAGGAAGACCTTTGATCTTATACTTGACCGTACTGGATAATTCAATGGGGTGCGTGCTGGGGCAGCATGACGAGTCTGGCCGAAAAGAGCATGCTATTTACTACCTTAGCAAAAAGTTTACCGACTGCGAGACCCGATACTCGTTGCTCGAGAAAACTTGTTGCGCTTTGGCATGGGCTACTCTTCGGCTGAGACAGTATATGCTGACTCACACTACCCTATTGATATCAAAGATGGATCCAATCAAGTATATTTTCGAAAAGCCTGCCTTGTCCGGAAGAATAGCAAGATGGCAGATGATCTTAACTAAGTATGATATCCAATACACAACCCAAAAAGCAATCAAGGGGAGTGTGTTGGAGGATCATTTGGCACATCAGGCCGTGGATGATTACCAATCCATGAATTTCGAGTTTCCAGATGAGAACATCATGTTGGTGACCGACTGTGAAGAACTTGGACCAGATGAAGGACCTGAGGAAGGATCCTGATGGTCTATGTATTTCGACGGAACTTCAAACGTGTTGGGTAATGGCATTGGCACCATGATCATATCTCCTGAGGGTTGTCATACTCCATTCACCGCCCAATTATGTTTTAACTGCACCAACAATATGGCGGAGTATGAAGCATGTATCCTGGGTCTTCGAGCTGCTATTGACCTAAAGATTAAGTTCTTGAGTGTGTTCGGAGATTCCGCTCTAGTGATTAGTCAGATCAAAGGCGAGTGGGATACGAAACACCCAAATCTTATTCCTTACAAAAATTATGTGTTGGCGTTGCTTCCGCACTTTGAGGAGATAACCTTTGAACACTTCCCAAGAGAAGAGAACCAATTAGCGGACGCGCTAGCTACTAAGTCTTCTATGTTCAAGGTCAGGTGGGACAATGAAGCTCCCCATATTACCATTGAGAGGTTGGACGAACTCGCACATTGCTGTGACATCGAGACTGAAGAGGTGGCAGATAAACCATGGTTCCACGAGGTAAAGAGGTATCTTGAGGCTCAAGAGTACCCTGAGGGTGCATCTGTTAATGATAAGAAGTTCTTGAGAAGGTTCGCTGCAAAGTTCTTCATCAGAAATGGGATTTGTTGTACCCCAAAATTTTCCCTCCCATATTCCTCAAGATTTGTCAAGAATGATCTTCAAATGGTTCAAGATTGCTCAAGGATTAGACAGTCAAACCACCTCCTAAGGCAGCTGAAATTAGGGTTTTGGTTCTTTCAAGGAATTTGAGGTTTTCAATGGTTCAATCAAGTCTCATGGGCCTATATACATCCTCAAGCACCTACAGGCCAAGTTTCAAGACTCACAGTTCCAATTTGCACAGTCAAAAGCCTCATTTGATTCACAGTCAACTGCAAGGGCAAAATGGTCATTTCACAGTCAAAAGTCAGAATTTTTGGTCAACATCTTATTCTGAGTCCACAATCATCATTTGATCAAGTCTTGATCATGATTCCACAAGAATGGCTCAAAAAATCATCAAGATGCAAAAGTTACTATTTTTGGACAGTAGAAAAGTCAATTGTATCTTGACCAAGGCATAACTTTTTCATGGTTTGTCAGAAAAATTCCATCCAATGCTCATTTTGAAGGGGATGTAATTTGTTACAATCCATCTTCACACTCAAAGTCCAAGAAATGCTCTCACAAAAAGTTATCAATTTCTACATTATAGGTCAAATTTAAAAGTCAACAAAAATACACTTTGAGTCAAAGGCCATAACTTGAGATTGGTAAATTCAAATTACATGGGACCAAAAGCATTGGTTAGAGGACTTCAATACCTTTCCAAAATGTCCAAGAACATGTGCATATGATCAAAATTGAGCAAGTTGTGCATTGGAGAAGTTGGGAAATTTTCATGAATTTGCAAAAGTCAACTTTGCTCAAAACACCTTATTTTTGCTAATGGGCCTCAAATATCTTCTTGAAACTTCATCCATGGCCTATTCACGACCCATCAAGATTAATTGAATTTATTTTCTTATTTTTATTAATTAATTGGATTTTTAATTGATATTAATTCATTTAATTAATTTAAATTGTAGGAAAATACAAAGATTTGGTTTTTCAATCTTTTTGTGAAGCAAATATGACCTAAAAAGGCTGGCAATTTCGTGCACCAAGTCAATGATACAAAATCTCCAAAATTGGCAACTTTATTCAATCATGAAAATGCAAAAAGATTTGATTTTCAATCAAAGATCAAATCATCAATTCAATGGATTTGTGCTCAAGATTTTGACCTAATTCCATTCTCTATATATATTCAAGTAAACCCTGATGCAAGACACGTGAAAAAAGCTGCAGAAAAAAGCCATAGCATATTGAGAAATTTCAAGAAAAAGTGAAAACTGATTTTTACATTCCAGGCCAATACAAGGCAATTTGTTGATTCTAACACCTTGCAGGAGTTCCCAGGAACGTGTGTCAATCAAATTCAAGCCTTAAAGCTCAAAGAATCGCCCTAGACAGTTTCACAGTTTGGCTTTTTGATCCATAATCGTATATCTTGATTCATGCATATTTAACATATTTTTGTGATTGGTTTGTGTTGATAGGGACCATACGAAGCTAATGGTATAACTGAATTGAATTATAATGCACTGAATCACAAGATGCCATAGTTGAATTTTTAGGGTTCATAAGCTTTGAATTTGGGCTTTGCAGTCCAGGCAAAATTAGGACTCCTAAGGCATATGACTGAATTCGTGAGAACCAGACGAACACAATTGAACCTTCGCGAAATATTTATATAAACCATAGCTCTAATCACTATTTTTCCTCGTATCATATTGTGGGGGTTAAAAACCCCCGCTATCTGTTATTATATTTAAAGGGTAAACGGAGAAGATGACTAGGTGTTAGCCTCCCATTGGTTAATTCAAAAAGGCGCGCGTTTTATTTTATTTACAGCTTAGTGATTTGTTTCCCAATATAATATTTGTCTCTTATGCTAATAGCGATTGAAGCAGCGTAGTGGAGTGGTTAAGGCATTGGCTTGGAAACGTTGGGACCTGGGTTCGAATCCCAGGTCCCCCAAAACATTTATTTCTTTTCTCTTGACATATTCCCATGCAGATTTCCAAAGGTTGCCCACCATACATCTCAATTATCAACGCGCCAGGTGTCTTCAAGCATAGATCCAGTGGTCATGGGTGAATGATCATCATACTCCTCAGTCAATGAGCATGCAGGGAATCCTAGAAAGTCAAACAGGCTTGAGATTAATGAGCCACAAAATTCCAAAGATACCTCCTTATTGGGCCATCACACCCCCTGGGTTATTTTCTTTTATTTTCTTCTTTTATATTTTTTCACTTAATTATTACTAATTATTATTATTAGTCAATTAACCAAATTAATTATTTTCATAATAAATCCAGAAAACATAAAAAACATAATATTTTTTATTATTATTAATTTCACCTTTAATTTATTATTTTTGTAAATAAAAACTAACATAATTAATTAATTTGTTTTAATTAGGTTAATTTCAATATTTTCACAATAATTTAAAATCAACATAGAATTAGGGTTTTCTTGACAACTTTTAGTCATGTTTTCTTTTTTATTTTATTTTCCTTAAAACATAAAAACTTAAAAAATATTTCTTTTAATTAATTAATTAATTAGGATTAATTTAATTTAATGCAAAATACCAAAAAACTTCTTTCTTTCTCAAAAAAGGGTCAAAACCCTAAGGACTTCTCCGATCCAATTTCTCTCGCGCGTATGTTTATTCTTGATTAATTTTTGATCCATATTATGTAATTGCTCCGAGGATGTAATAGCTTTAATTAGGACTTTTTATCGCTTTCCTTTAATTTTCCGCAATTTACTTTTTCAAAGGGTTTGTTTTTGGCGATGTAAATACCTGACGCCTTGTAATAGTTTAGATTTATTTTCCGCAACTATTAACTGCTAGATGTATGTTAACTAGGCTATGCATGACAAGACTTATCTCTGAAATTAAAATCAACCCGTAGCTCACCATAACCTGTGCAAAGATAACTTAATTGAAACTTGACACACTCGCACATGCCACTCCTAGGGTACGCCTCACTTGGTTGCCTCGACGTGGTCATTGAGTATAGGGTGTTTTAGAGGTCGCCCTCCTGACTAAAGATCCAAGTTGCCTCGAAACAGTTGCCTCGGATGAAAAAGGATCTAGGACATTAGGGTTACCGCTAAGGCGTCCTACTATTGCTTTGGTGACCACATGTCCCTATAATCGAATTGACCTGAAACTCCAACGACGGTGCTACCTACTTCTCAATAGTGGGATAGTACTGCCTAAAGGACATTTACACAGCTTAATTTCTTTTGAGTAGGTAGAGGTTCTTAGATACTTGCTCTTTCAAAACAAAAATACTTTTCGCACTTACACTTTTCTGACAAAAGTTTTCAAACAAACACTTCATACACTATTGAGGACAGATACAAGAGTCAAATCGAAGTTTTCAAACAAACTTTTTTCAAAACCCACAAACACAAGAAAAGCAAAACTCTTTTGAAAACATAGTGAGTAAGTACGTAAGAGCCCGTGGATAACCACAGATAGAAAGGGTGCTAACACCTTCCCTTTCTATAATCTACCTCCCGAACCGAGAAACATCTCGAAAAAGAATTTTGTTGTGCTTTTGTCCTTTCCTTGTTGGAGAAAATAAAAGACGGTGGCGACTCTTGCTTACCGCGACATTTCGCGAACCAGCATTCCAAAACAGTCAGTTCTATTTCCACCGATCACAGGATTCTTTATAAGCGTAACCATGATTCGACCTTACTGCAATGTGTGGACAAGAGCGAGGCAGAAAGGATCATGGCAGAATTACATGAAGGTACCTTTGGAAATCATTCCAGTGGACATACCATGGCAAAGAAAATCCTACGGGCAGGATATTATTGGTTTACTATGGAAGCTGATTGTTATAGCATTCTTGGACCTGTCATAAGTGCCAAGTCTATGCTGATAAGGTGCATGTACCTCCAGTTCCTCTAAACATCTTGACAGCTCCTTGGCCTTTTGCAATGTGGGGCATCAATATGATTGGCGAGATCAGACCTACTGTGTCCAACGGGCATCGTTTCATTCTGGTAGTTATTGATTATTTCACAAAGTTGGTTGAAGAAGCTTCCTTTGCTACAGTAACCAAGAACGTCGTGGTGCGGTTTATCCGACACAACTTGATCTGTCGATATGGTGTACCAGAGAGGATCATTACGGACAATGGTACAAATCTCAACAACACAATAATCACCGAGCTCTGCAAACAGTTTAAGATACAGCATCACAACTCTTCTCCTTACCGGCCGAAGATGAATGGGGCTGTTGAAGCGACTAATAAGAATATCAAGAAGATTGTACAGAAGATGGCGGTGACCTACAAAGACTGGCATGAGATGTTACCATTCACTCTTCATGGGTATCGCACCTTAGCACGAATGTCAACAGGGGAAACACCCTACTCTCTGGTGTATGGCATGGAGGCAGTCTTACCTATTGAGGTTCAGATACCCTCTCTCCAGATTATGAAGGATGCAGGATTAAGCGAGGACGATTGGATCTAGACCCGACTTGATCAGTTGAACTTAATCGATGAAAAGAGACTTACTGCTATTTGTCATGGTCAGACGTATCAAAAGTAAATGATCAAGGCTTTTAACAAGAAAGTCAGACGACAAGAATATGAAGTCGGGGATCTAGTAATCAAGCACATAATACTGCCACAAGGTGATCCCAGGGGCAAATGGACCCCTACGTACGAAGGGCCATTTGTGGTTAAGAACATTTTCTCGGGAGGAGCTATGATTCTAACCACCATGGATGGTGACGACCTTCCTCACCCCGTCAATGCAGACATAGTGAAAAAATACTACGCATAATCAAAGACCCGCTAGGTTGACTGGCCTAGGAAAAAATAAGGGCTTCTCGCCGAACCAAAAGGGTTTGGGCAAAAATAAGGGATGAAAATGAAAAAAACTGTACACCCGACAAGTCGAAAACCTGAAAAGGCGGCTTGGGCAAAAAAGGGTATCCCGGTGGACCGAAAACCCGAAAGGGAGGTCCAGGCAAAAATTAGGGAGTGAAGCGTAACACTATGTCTCATTGGATCATCTTGCAACCAGACTTCGGTATCGACTATCAAGCTCAGACGGCGCCAATCAATCTGATCTACCTTCAACCAAGTAGCAAAGTGATGAGACGCTCGAAGATATAAGGGCGATAGCAGAGTTGGAACCCAGTGGGATTATTTCACATAGCTTTTTTTCTTTCTTTTACACAAATTATATAATTTCCATCTTTCGGCGGTGTTCTCTTACTAGGACGTCAGTCTCTTGTACAAAATGCCTATTACAGGCCAATTTCAAAATCAATACAATTCATTTTTACAATAACTTCCAAAGTTGTTTTTCTTTTCTTGTTTTGTTTTACAAGAACGTCCAATGATTCATTTTTGATATATGCATTTGAAAATAATTGTTGCTTATAAAAATTTACATGCGAAACAAAAGACGATTACTGATAATTTCAGGAACAGGGGCAAACAGAAGTGCTCAAACCTGATGGTTGCTCTACCCACTAGGTACAGGGACAGAGCCAGCCTGAGAATATAACTAAAAATGCATACACTCCCCGCTGAGTAGGAAATGTCTGAAGACAGTGGTGTCAATCCTCCCCAAGCAGAGTTCATCTATCACCAACAATGGAAGACTATCCCCAATGGAGTTTTATTTCTTCCACAAGCAGAAACTCAATCCCCAACAAGGTTCATTATCGCCAACAACGGTAATTCATCCCCAGCCGAGGTTATTTCTCCAAATCAGCAGATCTTCTGGCAGAGTATCTCTTCCCCACAAAGTCATTCTCTCGCCAGTTTATTCTCCAGCAGAGTTATTCTCCCGCCAATTTATTCTCAAATCATCTTCGATCGTTATCCCCAACGAGAACGAAGAATTCAACTCCTTGGACTCTCCAGCAGCAGTTCGGGATTTATTTCCCCCAACTAGAGAATATCATAAAAACATTGCAAATCCATACATCGTGGCATACGCATATATATATATATATATATATATATATATATATCATGCATTACAATCTCATTTTTTTTGAGAACATCATTATTCAATACATGTCATACATCATGACATTACATACGACTAACTCTTTACCTTTCAGGGAAAGATACAATCAAATCCTCACAAGTTTTCTCTGGATCAGTCAAATCGGTGCTAAGATTTCTATTCCAGTTCAAGCTATGAAGCCCAGATTCGACCAGATAATATCTTGATTTCTCCATCATACTGTGAAGCCCGGAGAACGAACGGATAACAGTACCAAAATACCGTGAAGCCTGAAATTGACCAGATAGTGGTTTATCTTAAATCCAAGCTATGAAGCCCGGAAATCGACCAGAAAATAGTTTAATCCCCAACAAGTTATTATGAAGCCTGGAGAATGACCAGATAGCAATGCAAGTTACTGTGAAGCCTGGATTACGACCAGATAGCAGTACAAGGACACCATGAAGCCTGGATTCGACCAGATAGTGGTATATCATAAATACAAGCGGTGAAGCCCAGAAATCGACCGGAAAACAGCTTAACAAGGTATTGTGAAGCCTGGAAATCGACCAGATAGTAGTACAGGACACCATGAAGTCTGGATTCGACCAGATAATGGTATAAGACACCGTGAAGCCTGGGTTACGACCAGATAGCGGTAAAAGACACTGAAGCCTGGGACTACGACCAGATAACAGTAAGGGACACCGCGAAGCTTGGATTTTGACCAAATAACAGTCTACCCGGCCAATTACTAAGAAACCCGGAATCGATCGGATATTAGTAGGCCTTAAAATCAAATGGAAGCCCAGATGCGACTGGATAACCACTTGATTTCTTCTGAAGCCTGGAACACGACCAAATAAGAAGTAAGAAGTTGCGAAGCCTGGATTACGACCAGATAACAGCAAAGGACTGAAGCCTGGGACTACGACCAGATAACATTATAAGACACTGCGAAGCTTGGATTTCGACCAAATAGCAGTTTACTTGGAAAATTACTAAGAAGCCCGGAATCGACCGGATATTAGTGTGCCCTAAATTCAAGTTGAAGCCCGGATGCGACCGAATAACAACTTAATTCCTTCTGAAGCCTGGAGTACGACCAGATAAGAATTGAGAAATTGCGAAGCCTGGAGAATGACCGGATATCAAGTTTAATCTCATCTCCCTGTTAAGTCACTGTAAAGCCTGGAGCACGACCAGATAGCAGTTGATCTTATCACTATGAAGCCTGGATTACGACCAGATAGTAGTTCATTTTCACCTCTTCGACCAAGAGACGATTCCCCAGTAGAATAACGAACGAAGCTCCTAAAATTCAAATTTTACCAAGACAGAGACCAGCATTCGCCAGCGAAGTCCTCCTCAATAACAGATACACAAGCTCTCGCAAAGGAATCTCTTATGCGATCGATACTCCTTAGGATGGCCACTTTAAGCCCATCCTCCGCCATCAATCTCCAAATGGCATCTATAAGCCCATTCCCAACATCACAAGACAAGTACCACTTCAAGCGAGTGCAAATTTCTGGGCACTCTAGTGTTCAATCATCTTCCACCTTCGGATCACGAAAGGCAAGCAAACCAATCTACATCCTCCGGTTTAAGATTGAATAGGGGAAGTTGTTGTACCCCAAAATTTTCCCTCCCATATTTCTGAACACATTTCAAGTGAGGTCCTCAAATTGCTCAAGGAAGTCCAAGGGTTGACCAGACAAACTCTATCCTAAGGCAGTCTACCTCAAATTAGGGTTTCAGTTTGCATCAAGGTACTTGAGTCCAATGGATACCAAATTCTCACCATTGTCCTAATATGTTCTCAAGATCATCCATGTCAAGTTTCAAGCCTTCCAGAGGAGGTTTGCTCAGTTAATTGCTCAAAAGCCTGAAAATCGAATGTGTTAGGGCAAAAGTCAACTATGGCCCACATACAATCAAACTTCAAGATTTTTGGTAAACATCCTCATTTTGAAGTATTATTCATCATTTTATCAAGGGTTGATCATGATTCCTCAAGGATTGCTCACAATTCATCAAAATCCAAAAGTTTCTAAATTAGGGTTTAGTAAGGAAAGTCAACTCAACTTTGACCAAGCATAACTTTCTCATACTTTATCAAAAATGACCCATCCAAATATAATTTTGAAGAGGATGTAATTCCCTACAATTAATATTCATCTCAAAAGTTCAAAAAATGCACTCACAAGAAGATACAAATTTGGACATTATAGGTCATTTTGAAAAGTAAAAAAAAACACCTTTTTTGTCAAAGCTTCATACATGAACATGGAAGACTAAATTGAGATGATACCGAAAGGGTTACTTAGAGGACATCTCAAGCTTTCCAAAAAGTCTAAGAACACATCTCTAGGGTCAAAATTGAAGGAGTTATACATTGGTAAAGTTGACCTTTTTTGCAAAATTGCCAAAAGTCAAAAGTGGCCAAAGTTGCAATTTTTGTCAAATGGGCCCAACCTTTTGTGCTTGTATTGAGTTTGTAACATGGTCCACGACCCATGATCCTTCCCATTTGTCTTTATTTTATTTTTTGTCATTTATTTTGATTTTTATTTCAATTAAATCAAATAAAATCAAAATAAAATCATGAAAATATCAAAACTAATCAAAGCTTGAGATTTTGTGCATGTTTAGGTCTCTTATACAGCTGGAAGGAGAATCAAATCGTGCAAGCTTCAAATGTACACAAAAAGATTGGATTTGGCTTGATTTGGAAATATTTACATAAGAATCAAATCATGATTCAATCATCTTAATTGAAAAAGATTTGAAGCAAGTTTGTGACCTAATTTATTCTAGAGTACATATAGAGCATTGGGAGATCAAAAACCAGGGCATTGGAGGCGTGAGAAACTGAAAGCAAACTTGCAAAAACTCAACAAAAGTGGTGAATCAAATTCCAATTTTCAGGCTATCTCAAGCCTTCCCAGCTATCTCAATCGCTTGCTGGATATCTCTGGGTCATATTGCAATCATTAACAAACCTCATAACATCCTAAAACGCACTGTAACCATCTCACGACATTGATACTTTCTTGAAATCGAATATCACGATTTTGGCATTTGTAGCATGATTTCTTTACACATTCTTGATCATTGAAACATTTGCAAGCTAGTGGTAACATTCAATTACATTTTTATTAACTGTAGAGCAAGATGCCATAGTTAGGGTTCTTGGCTCGTTTTTGGGGTTTTTCATTACATGTACAATTGGCCATGAAAAGTGGTACCATGATGCTCGTGAGGTTGCAACGAGTTGATTGGTACCACTGGAATTGATTTACCATGCTTGCAGCGCATTTTGGAAGATCACAGAGCTGTACCTACGCCCAGAAAACTATAGGTAAAAGTGTTGGACTTTTACCAATGGAGAGAGGAAGAAGAAGGGTGGCGTGGCACTCCCTGATTCGCCTGTTCAAACTTTGCGCGTTTTAATATATCATTTTGCTTTTTTCCATATAATGATTATTTGTCATTAACCATACAAATGAACACGCTAGCTCAGTTGGTCATCAGGCGTTTGGAAAAGCCAAGGGGCCTGGGTTTGATCCCCAGGTCCCCATATTTGTCAATGTTATTTTATTTTACATCATCAGGTACACGCGCATGCATTGAGTCCATCATATGCCATCATCCTTCAACCACCAGATCTCCAGAATGCCAGATCTAACGCCCATGCTTTGGAGGTCCACAATGCACCCTAGTCAAGCAAGCATACAAGATTTTGAAAGTCAACATGGGCCAAGGAGTTTTGGGCTCAAAAATGCAATTGACACCCCTCCTGTTTGCTAGCTACCAGTCCCTTTTCTTTATTTTTATTTTCTATTTTCTTTTATTTAATTTATTTTGATTAATTATTTTCTAACATAAAATTAATTCTTTTTTTTTTTACAAAACTCATAAAATCAATTTTCAACAATTTAGATTTAGGTTTTATTTTTATCAAATTTAATTTAATAATTAGATTAATTTAATTTTAGGGTAATTTTAATCTTTTTGTAAATAATTTAAAATAAATTAGAAAGTTAGGGTTTGTTTGATTTAATTTTTATTTTCTTTTCTTAAATAATAAAAATACAAAAAAATAGGTCAAATTAATTATTTTTCTTAATTTAATTTAATTATTAATTAGGTTTGTATTTATTCAATTAAAGCCTTATTTTCTCAGAATAATCAAAAAACCACAAAAGAATGATTTTTCTTTCAGTTAGGTTTGGACGGGGTCAAAACCCTAATTTTTTCTCATTCTCGATTCATCGCGCGTGCTTTATTATTTTTGCAAATATTAATGTAATTGCTCATGGTATGTAATAGTTTAATTAGGGTTTTCTTTTATTTATCATTTTACGGGTTTTTGGCTATATAATTAATCCCCCTCCCCGAAGCCTTGTAATAGCGTAGTTGTATTTCTCGCATTTTAATTTTCGCAAATATTAACTGTTAGATGTATGATAATAGGATTTCATGACAAGACTGTATGTTAATTTTAAAATGGTTAGAAAACCCTAAATGTGCAAAGATAATAACTTGAAATCAAATCACTCGCACATGCGCACTCCTAGGGTATACTCTCACTTAGGTTTCCTTCGGTAAGCGATCATTAAGTATAGGGTGTCTTAGTGGTTGCCCTCTTGTCTAAACAAAGATCAAATGTCCCGTTCGGAAATGTTGCCTCGGAAATGTTACCTCGGAAAGGTTGCCTCGGAAATGTTGCCTCGAATATGACCTTACGACATTAGGGTTATTACTAAGACATCCTAACATTGCTTTAGTGATCGTACGTCCCTTTCGAATTGACCCTTACAACTCCAACGATGGTGCTACCTACTCATTAATAGTGGGATAGCGTCGTCTAAAGGAAACAAGAACAGAAACATTATTTTTTCGAGTAGGTAGATGCTAGTAGGTACTTGCTCAAAATCAAACTTTTCCACACTTACACTCTTTTCAAACAAAGTTTTCAAAACAACTTCGTAACACTCTTGAAGACAGAAGCAAGGGTTAAAACGAAGTAAACAAAAAAATTTCAAAACACACAAACACATAAGTAATTTTTAAAATGATGAGCAAGTACCTAAGAGCCCGTAGAAAACTACGGATAGAAAGGGTGCTAATACCTTCCCTTTCTATAATCTACCCCCCGTACTCAAAAATCTCGAAAAAGGAATTTTTCTGTGCTTTTTTCCTTTCCAGTTGGATAAAATAAAAGTCGGTGGCGACTCTTGCTTATCATGACATTTTGTGAACACTAACGCAAAATGCAAACCAACATTTTCCTAAAACAAGTCCGGTTCTGCCACTGTATCACATTGAGGAACTATGAAGAAACATGGGAGCCACTTGAGACTTTTGCAGACCAAATTTCCTTGAGAAACTCCAACCCTGGTTGTAGGCTTTTGATCTAGGAGGTACATCTTGTCTAGTCAACCCTTGGGTGCCTTGACCATTTGGAAAGCCTTGAAAAAATGCTTTAAAGAAAAATGGGAGGGAAAATTTTAGGGTACAATAGCTTCCCTTGTTCAATCTTTTTAAACCTGGAGACTTAGATTGGCCTGTCTGCCATTCGTAATCTGAAGGTGGAAGATAATTGAACACTAGAGTGCCCAAAATTTGCACTCTCCTGTTCATGATGTAACATTGTTGGTTGATGATATCAGGAATGGGCTTATAGATGCCATTTGGAGAAGATGACTGAGATTCGTCAGAGATGGGCTTATAGATGCCATCAAAAGTAAATGTTGACTCCAAACTGAAAAAAGTATCAGAATAAATCTACGGTTGATTTTATCTGAGCTAGAAGAGGTCTCTGTATCTGACTTCGTATGAGAAGTGTATACTAGAATGAGTTTGTGTCTGATTGTATCTAGCAAATGTGTTAGGGAGTTTCATAATGAATCTATGTCGTGATTGTATCTAGAGATGTATTGAGTATGAGTATCAGAATGAATCTATATCTTGATCGTATTTGAACTGAAAGATGTATTGAATGAGTATCAGAATAACATCCATATTTGGAGCGTATCTGAAATGTATCTGAAAGATATACTAAATGAGTATCAGAATGACATCTGTATTTGGAGCGTATTTGAACTGTATCTGAAAGATGTACTGAATGAGTATCAAAATGACATTTGTATTTGAAGTGTATCTGAACTGTATCTGAAAGATGTAATGAATGAGTATCAGAATGGCATCCGTATCTGAAGCATATCTGAATCGTATATGAAATATGTAATGAATGAGTATGATAATGGAATCCGTATTTGGAGCATATCTGAACTGTATCTGAAAGATGTACTGAATGAGTATCAGAATGACATCCGTATTTAGAGCATATTTGAATTGTATCTGAAAGATGTACTGAATGAGTATCAGAATGGAATCCGTATCTGGAGCATATCTGAACCGTATCTAAAAGATGTACTGAATGAGTATCAGAATGACATCTGTATTTGGAGCGTATTTGAACTGTATCTGAAAGATGTACTGAATGAGTATCAGAATGGCATCCGTATTTGGAGCGTATTTGAACTGTATCTGAAAGATGTACTGAGTGAGTATCAGAATGGCATACGTATCTGGAGCATATATGAACTGTATCTGAAAGATGTACTGAATGAGTATTAGAATGACATCCGTATTTAGAGCATATTTGAAATGTATCTGAAAGATATACTTAATGAGTATCAGAATGACATCCGTATTTGGAGCGTCTCTGAACTGTATCTGAAAGATATACTGAATGAGTATCAGAATGACATCCGTATTCGGAGCGTATCTGAACTGTATCTGAAAGATGTACTGAATGAGTATTAGAATGGCATCCGCATTTGGAGTGTATCTGAACTGTATTTGAAAGATGTACTGAATGAGTATCAGAATGACATCCGTATTTGGAGCGTATCTGAATTGTATCTGAAAGATGTACTGAATGAGTATCAAAATGTCATCCATATCTGGATCGTATCTGAACTGTATCTGAAAGATGTACTGAATGAGTATCAGAATGACATCCGTATTTGGAGCGTATATGAACTTTATCTGAAAGATGATCTGGAATGAGTATCAGAATGACATCCGTATCTGGAGCGTATCTGAACTGTATCTGGAAGATGATAAACTGTTGACAATCTCTATCCGTTCGGGAACTAACCTGAAAAGATAAAGTTAGTTTTATGTAATTTCATGTTGTAGGTATTGTATTGCGTAATGATGCTCTCCAAATAAATGAGATTGTGCTATATGCATTTTGTATGCATATGCTATGTCGTTTTTAAATGATGTATGAATGTGAAATGTTATTAAGGTGCATTTGTAAACCCAAGAATCTTTGTCTGGGGAAAATAAATCCCTGACTGTTGCTGGGGATGAAGAATATGTGTATATTCGATCTTCTAGGAATTTTTTCCACTAGGGGTCCCTGCTTTCTTGTTCGAGGAAACTCCGATGGAGAACGTTGATTTTTTCTCTTTGATTGAGGAAACTCTGTTGGATCGTGTTATTATTGCTTGGGGAGAAGAGATTAAGAACATTGGATGTTCATTGTTCTATTGGGCAGTTTATACCCTGACTGGGAATATAAGAGATGGATAACCTTCCGGCTCGCCTGGGAAGGATAAAGTTGACTGACATCTGGTCCGGTTTCCAGGTTCAATAGAAACTCTCTGGGGATAGTGACGACTTCACTAGAGAGAGGGATTTTCCAGTGATTTGTAGTAGAAGCACACTCAAGCTAAGGAGTGTTAGAATAAATCAATGCCTTGATTGTATCTGAAGATGTATTAAATGGGTATCAGAATAATATCCATATATGGATTGTATCAGAACCATATCTAAAAGATGTACTGAATGAGTATCAAAATGACATCCATATCTGATTCGTATCTAAACTGTATCTGGAAGAGAAATCTAAAATGAGTACCAGAATGAATATGTGTCTTGATTGTATTTGTACTGTATCTATAAGAGGAATCTGGAATGAGTGCTAGAATTAATCTGTGTCTTGATTGTATATGCACTGTATCTAGAAGATGATAAACTGCTTAGGGAAATAAACCTTATTGGTGGAGAAGTACTCTTATTGAGGAAACACCCTTGTTAAGGAAATGAACTATGATTGAGAGAAGAAGTCTGGAGGGGGTTTTACAACCTTGGAGGAACAAGCTCAGATGGGGAAGAGAAACTCCATGAACTGTACTGATTGAAACTCCTTAGGTTGGTGATATTTCCAGAAAGAAGATCATACTACTTTATCCGCCAGAGCGATCTGCCAGTTGCGGGGAATGTATGACTTTGTGAAGATTACTTTTTGGAGATAATCTCATGGAATTGGCTTTGTGGGGGTTCGTGGAGACTTGAACATACCTCAACTTTTAGAGCCCTGGGTGAATTCTAATCATGGCGATAAGTCTTCTACTGATAGACAAGTGGCGAGACGACGGGACATAGTCGTACGCTTTAATCCCTAACTTTTGCCTAGACTGTTATGATACAGTGGCAGAATCGACTATTAATACTGGTTTGCATTTTTTGTTCGCAAATGTCGCGGTAAGCAAGAGTCGTCACCGACTTTTATTTTATCCAACAAAGGAAAGGGTGAAAAGAATAGAAAAATACCTTTTTCGAGACTTTATGAGTAAGGGGGGTAGATTATGGAAAGGGAAGGTGTTAGCACCCTTTCCATTCGTGGTTTTCCACGAGATCTTAGGTACTTGCTCATTTTTTAAAACTGTTTGTGTTCGGGTGTTTTGAAAGTTTTTATTTGCTTTATGGCAACTCTTGTATCAGTCCTCAAGAGTGTGATAAAGCATTTTGAAAAGATTTTTGAAAGTGTGTAAGTGTGAAAATTTCAGGTTTAAGCAAGTACTTAAGAGTCATCTACCTACTCGAAAAAGGACGTTCTTTTCCTCCTTTCCTTTAGATAATGCTATCCTACTATTAGTGAGTAGGAAGCCCTACCGTTGGATGTTGAGGGACTATCGAAAGGGACGTTATGGTCAATGAAGGCAACAGGTAAGGATATCTTAGCATTCGAAAAGACTGTCATCATATAGGCAACATCGAGGGACAAGATCATTTTCTCGTAGGCAACTCGAGGGACAAGATCATTTTCTCGTAGGAAACTCGAGGGACGTTTTAGGAACCATGATCTTTTATGATGACTTTTATACCGAGGGTTTTTGCTAAGATATCCCTATGTTCGAGGGACATGACCATTTCTGAGGCAACCAAGTGAGGTATACCCTAAGGGTATAAGTGTGAGAAGTGTGTTTTTTCAGTTATATTATCTTGAGGTTAGTGATCTAATGATTAATTTGATTAACCTTGTCATGCATACCTACTTACTAGCAATTATGTACAAGCATACAAGAATATAAAAGCGATAAATAAAGGTTCCTACGCTATTACAGGGCTTTGGTGTAGATACATAATAATGGACAAAAAGTAAGGTGCGAAAATATGAAAATCCTAATTAGGGCTATTACAATCCATAGGCAGATACATAATAATATAAAATGTGCGCGCGAAATAAAGAAGCGTCTAGAAACCTAATAAAATATTCTAAGTAAACAAGAACTTATTTGTTTGATTTTTGTTTTAACTAAGAAAAATAATTAAATTAAATTAAATATCCTAAAGTCTATTTAGAAAATAAAAATTAATTAAGAAAAAATAGTCTAAGTTTTTTTTGTTTTTTGTTATGAAAAGAAAATAATTAAATCTAATTAAATCCTAAGTTCTACTTCATTTTAAATTAAAGAAAATAGTTAAAATATTTATCTAAATTATTTACAAAATTAGTTTAATTAAAAAAAACTAACCTAATATTTTTGGTGACTTTTTCTGATTTTTTATGGTTAATTAAATAAATGAAAGCAAAAATTAAATAAAATAAAATAATATTAAAACAAAACAAATGGGCCTGGTTTTTTTTAGCAAAACAAGGGGTGCTGATCTGAAAACATGTTAGGCCCAACAAATCAGAGCCCACAACCTTTGTCAAGGATTCTGTATGTCCAAGATGAAGGGGTGCATGGTGGTATGCACACATCTGATGCGTTAGATCCACATTGGTGAATGTTTGATGGTCAAGATTTGAAATACACCGTGTACATGCTGCCCTATGCTGCATAGGATCTGAAAGGAAATTTTAGAAAAATAATATGCAAGAGGCAGGGATCGAACCCCTGCTCTTGCATATAAACATTCCTTACTCACGTTGCTTCTTCCACTAGGCCATTTAACTCAATCATTAGATGAAACAAAGCAAAACAATATAATATGAAAACAACCCAAAGCTGAGTCAACAAACACGCGCGCGTTGTAACTTTTGAATTGACCAATCAGGTTATGGATCTTTGCCATGCCACCCTTGACCGGGGTCAAAGGGATTTAGGGATGTTGGAGTTACCCTCCGGTCATCTTCTAAGGTGAAATGAAATTGAATTCCTGCAAAAGAGAAAGAATCGAGGCAAACCAAAGGGTCTACCCCATACAAAAACACCCCCTGAGTCCGAATCTGGCCTCAGTTTGGCCTAGAAATTCCTGCGTTTTGAGTTATGGCCAGAAAACCCTAACACGGTTTTGAAAATGGCATATCACAATTCAAGCGTCATGGACTTCATGCTAAGCTCTTGACCTGTTCTAATGATGCCTAGCAACTCATACATACATGTCAAAGCATTCAAAAACATGCAAACATGAGGATTTGAATTTTAGAAATTTTACCAAAACTGGTGATGATGATACTCTTGATCTGGGCTTAAAACTGTATGTTGGAGGGTTGGATTGAGTCCATGGAAGCCTCAAGGGGATGTTTGAATCCTTGGTTTGGCTTGAAGAGAGCTGGAAGTGAGTGATTGAAATTTCACGATTTGGACAACTTTTTGCAAATATGGTAGAGCTTATGGTACAACGTGTAGGCCCCTGTTTGGCTCACCAAAGGAGTTTACTTATAGCATAGAAGAAAAGGGACAAGATAATGAAGAAAGAATCAATCCCATAAAGCCATGATTTAAAGCCATTATCACCATTTTGAAAAGTTACCAAATTTGATATTTCATGCCATTTTTCCATGTTCAATGCATCTGGTCAGGTTGGCACAAATCATTGGGCCTCCAAGCAAGCCAAAACACTAGCCCACACACCTAAGCCCATTTCCAAATATTTTATACCATTTATTTTATATTTACTTGAAATAAGTTAAAATAAATGTGTAAAAAATAGGTAAAAAATATAAGACCGTGCCAAAATAAAATTAGACGTCCTCTATGACCTTAGTAAGACATTGAAATCTTAAAAAGTTAGGACATTGACCCAAAAATTCAAATTTTCCCAATGCACCATTCTTGAGATTTCCAAAATTTTCCCTACTTGGGCAAGCCATAACTTGCTCAATTTTTATCTCATTATGATGATCTTGGACTTTTTGGAAAGCCCAAGATGTCTAATCCAATCCATCTTTTGATCAATTTTGCATTTGAAGATGTTATCTTGATGTAAAAGGTCTTGGAAATAAGTGGCTTTTGTTGACTTTCTAAAAGTGACCTGTAATGTATGAACTTGAATCTTTCAAATGGTGAATTTCTTGAACTTGAGAGCTAAAGAGAAGTTGTAGGGCATTGAATTCTCTTCAAAATGAGCTTTGGTTGGAAAATTTCTGATAAAGTATGAGAAAGTTAATCTTGGTCAAAGTTTGGTTGACTTTTCATATAGAAACCCTAATTTGCCATTTTTGACTTTTCATAGGTTAGGGGAATTTCTTGAGGAATCATGATCAATCCTTGATCAAATGATGGATATCACTTCAAAATATTGATGTTGACCCTAAATCTTGAAGTTTGACTGTAAATGGGCCACATTTGACTTTTGACCTAGCACAATTGATTTTCCAATACTTGAGCAATCGACTGAGCAAACTTGTTGAGAAAGGCATGAAACTTGGCATTGATGATCTTGAGGATATATTAGGACAATGGAGAACATTTGAGACCATTGGAGCTCAACCATCTTGATGAAAATTGAAACGCTAGTTGGGGGTTCATTGCCTTATGAGTAGAATTGTCTGGTCAATTCTTGGTCAACCTTTGAGCAATTGAGAATCTCTAGGAGTATGTCTTGTGTGAAAATGGGAGGGAAAATTTTGGGGTACAACAACTGTCCCTGTTAAATCTTCTTAAACCTGAAGATTTAGATTGGCTTGTTTGCCTTTCGTGATCTGATGGTGGAAGATGATTGAACACTAGAGTGCCCAGAAATTTGCACTCGCCCGATGTGAGACTGTTAGTGAATAATATCAGGAATGGGCTTACAGATGCCATGTGGAAAAGATAACAGAAGACTGTCAGAGATGGGCTTAAAGATGCCATCCAAGGAATATGATGAAGAGTCGTCGGAGATGGGCCTAAAGATGCCATCCAAAATAAATATTGACTTCATAAGGAGTCTCTTTGTGGGGATTCTTGCTCCTTTTGTCGAAGGAGGAGTCCGTTGGGGAATGTTTTTTAGGGGAATAGAGTCTAGGACCTTCGGTTGTCCATTACTCTATTAGGGAGTCATCTCTTGAATGAAGAGACGGAAGTGAACTACTATCTGGTCAGGATCCAGGCTTCACAGTGACTTGTTGAGGATGATAAGGCTGACTGCTATCTGGTCGTATTCCAAGCTTCACAGTGACTTATGAGATTAAACTGTTAAGAATCAGTGACAAATCCGTGGTCGATTCAAACTGAACCAGCGAAGGTCTTGATTCATCTTTGACTGGATAAGAATCAGAAAAATCTTAGTGTCAATCTGACTGAACCAGAGGATAATCTTGAATTAACTTTGACTGGATAAGAATCAGAAAAATCTTAGTGTCGATTTAACTGAAACAGAAAAAAAGTCTTGGATCATCTTCAAATGGAATAGGAATCAGAGAGATCTTAGTGTCAATCTGACTGAACCAGAGGAAAATCTTGAATTAACTTTGACTGGATAAGAATAAGAAAAATCTTAGTGTCGATTTAACTGAACTAGAAAGAGTCTTGGATCATCTTCAACTGGAATAGGAATAAGAGAGATCTTAGTGTCGATATGATTGAACCAGAGAAAAATCTTGAATTACCTTTGTCTGGATAAGAATCAGAAAAATCTTAGGATCGATTCAACTGAACCAGACAAAAGTCTTGGAATATCTTCAACTGGAATAGGAATCAGAGAGATCTTAGTGTCGATCTGACTGAACCAGAAAAGGTTTTGGGTCAACTTTGATTGGAATGGAAATCAGAAGAATCTTAGGATAGATTCAGCTGAACCAGACAAAAGTCTTGGGTCATCTTCAACTGGAATATGAATCAGAGAGATCTTAGTGTCGATCTAACTGAACCAGACAAGGTCTTTAATTAACTTTGGCTGGAATAGAAATCAGAAGAATCTTAGGATCGATTCAACTGAACCAGACAAAAGTCTTGAAATTTCTTCAACTGGAATAGGAATCAGAGAGATCTTAGTGTTGATCTGACTGAACCAGAGAAGGTCTTTAATTAACTTTGTCTAGAATGGAAATCAGAAGAATATTAGGATTGATTCAACTGGACCAGACAAAAGTCTTAGAATATCTTCAACTGTAATAGGAATTAGAGAGATCTTAGTGTCGATCTGACTGAACCAGAGAAGGTCTTTAATTAACTTTGACTGGAATGGAAATCAGAAGAATCTTAGGATCGATTCAACTAAACCAGATAAAAGTCTTGGAATATCTTCAACTAGAATAGGAATCAGAGAGATCTTAGTGTCGATCTTACTGAACCATAGAAGGTCTTGAATTAACTTTGATTGGAATGGAAATCAGAAGAATCTTAGGATTGATTCAGCTGAACCAGACAAAAGTCTTGGAATATCTTCAACTGGAATAGGAATGAGAGAGATCTTAGTGTCGATCTGACTGAACCAGAGAAGGTCTTGTGAGGACATCTTTTTGAGAAAAATCTTGAAATAACCCTTCGTTAGACGTAGCTTTTGAGAAGACTACCAGGTCACATAAGTACTCAACGGTGTTTGTTGATTTGATCTTTTCCCTGAAAAAGCCAAAGAGTTAGTCATATGCAATGTCATGATGGATGAAATGCATTCTGGTGATGTTCTCAAAATAAATGAGGTTATGTTGTATGCGATGTGTATGCGCATGCCACGATGTATGAACATGGGATGCTATTGCGATATTTCCCAATCTGGGAAAATAAACCCCTAACTGCTGCTGGAGAGTATAAGGAGGCTAAATCCTTCATTTCCGCTGGGGATGATGAATGGATATGATTTGTCGGGGATTTCCTCTTTCTATTTGAGGATGTTCTGTCGGGGATTGACTCTGCTTGAGAATAACTCCATGGAGGGAGATTCCTTATTGGAAAGTTTTGCCGATGTAGAGAAATAAACTCTGTTGGGAAATAAACTTCCACAGTTTGAGAAATAAACTCTAACCGGGAGGAGGTTTTATAAACTGTTTAAGGTTATAAAGCTCGGCTGGGGAACACAGATTTCAGCTCTCTGAAGGAACTTGGCTGGAGGAAGTAATTCCTGCTTGGGGAAGAAGAGGTCAAAACTTTGGTTGTTTCTACTCTATGGGGAACATAGGTGTCACAGGGTCATATGTAGCGGTGACTTCGTCTCAGAATGTCTCTGCCCCTGTACCTGCCGGAGAAAGTACATGTGGAGACTTTATGGATGGTTTGAGTGTCATCCCTACTTATGGGGTGCTTGGTAAATGCTGATCAAGATAACAAGCCTTCTACTGATAGACAAGTGACAAGATGGCGGGATATAGTCGTACGCTTTAATCCCTAACTTTTTCCTGGACCTCCCTTTCGGGTTTTCAGTCCACCGGATACCCTTTTTTCCCAAGCCGCATTTTCAGGTTTTTGACTTGCCGGGTGCATAATTTTTATATATATCCCTAATTTTTGCCCGAACTCTTTTTGGTTTGCCGGGATGCCCTTATTTTTTCCTAGGCCTGTCAACCTAGCGGGTCTTTTTCATGCGTAGTCTTTTCTGACTATATCCATGTTCACCGGGTGTGGAGAATTGTCATTATCCTTAGTAGTAAGTGTTGTCACACTGCCAGAAGGTGTTTGTTTGATTGTACAAGATTCGTTGTTGGAATTCATGTCCAATTCCCCAAGTGATTCAGATGGAGTTCTGCCCCTGGCTATTTGGCATTTTTGAGAGATTCCTTGAACCTTGACTTGACTGCCCCAGATCAGCTGGACACCATGCTACGCCCCTTGATTATGAATGGCCTATCACTGGAATGTCTTTCCATCTGAGGTGATTCTATCTACTGAGAATATTTATGTTCATCGAATATCCGTTGTGCGAATTTCTCTATTGTTGAACAAATAGTCATATGCAAATAATGGTATTTTAAGAATGCAAAGCTTATGTCTGTCTTGAAGTTTGAAAATTAATTTTTTAGTAAAACAAACAAATTTTTTAAAAGTGTGATGTCAACTCAAGATTTATAGCGAACCCTACAGGAGTCAGGATACCTTTTGTAACAGTATGCTTTCAAACTAACCCACGCTTCAGCTAGGACTTTTAAGGGTTATAACTTGACTTGGTTCATGGTTTAAGAAATAAAGGGTAAAGGCTCAAAGTTTATTTGTACCCACCCATTCTTCGTGATGTTCTTCGATCCTATGCTCAGTTAATTATGCATTCAGATCCTAATTAAGTCTGGCATCTTGTCCTTGATGTTCCGGTGATGGTTCGGATACTGAAAATTTATTTTGAAGAGGCGGTCATTTTTGTAATCTTCTTTTTGCTGAGGATTTGTAGCGACCTCTTGTTTTATTATCCATGCTTTTACCTGAACTGGTTCTTTTATGATTACAGTTAGCGGGATGCCCCCGTTTTTTCTTAAGTTTCCTTCATAGGTTTTTACTTAGAGGGCTTTTATATTGAGAGATAATGACTGCCGACTTTAATAATTATGCAGAACCATCACCATCTTTTGATTTGGAAGGAAGTCTTTGATGTTATTCGTTGTGTATGAAACAGAAAATTGTGACTGAATGCGCGTCTAAATTGACTGAGAAACTACCCTGCCCCAGGTTATAATTAAGGGTTTTAATTTGTGTGAAAATAAAAACTCCTATTTCTTTCGCTCAAAGGGGTTGACTAGGGATTATCTTCTTTATAACTCCATTGTTTAGGATTTGAAACAATGCTTGTACATCATTAGCAGGGTCTATTCAAAAGCTTATTGTAGAGATTGTGGTATCATTTTCGTCATCCTCCCTCTAAAGGCTCAGAGCCTTTGATCGAGAGTTGAATATCACAAAAAGGAAAGCAGTTTAAATATAGTGAATACGAATGAATTAATTCAAAATATACATATGCAATGCATTGATAAAGTAAAAAAGTTTGATATGAATAAATGTTCGAACAATCAAAAGAAAATTACAAATTGAAAATTCTAATGAACAAAAGCTTCTTCGTCTGATCTTGTCACTTCAGATGGAGTGCCTTGGAGGGATGGCAAAAGAACTCATCCTGACCATCTTGTGTAAACTCCAACACTCTTTCATCAATCAAGTTTTGAATTTTATATTTCAACATCCAACAATCGTCAGTATCATGCCGCAGACTGTTGGAGTGATATGCACACCTTGCATCAGGATTGTAGTTAGGGGAAGTAGTCTTGGGATTCAGAGGAGGCCCTATCAATGTAACCAAATTCATCCTCAACATGTGTTGTAAAGCTTGAGACAGCGGCATGTTGAGTTTGGTAAACTGCCTCTTGGGTGTATCCGGCTTACTCTAATTAACCCGTTGTTTTTGGCGAGGTTATTGTTGGACCCGTGATGTGGTAGCAATTTGGAAAGGTCCACTCTTCACCAAACCAACCTCTTATCTTCTTGGAAGTTGATCAATGACTTGGTCCCCAACCTTGACTGTTTGCTTCACACGGTTGCATCCGTCTTGATGAAACTTATTGACAATGCCTCTCAGCTTTTCTTGTACCCGGGCCGGGCCTTGGATAAAAGCCATATGCCCCAGCATCTGGGTTCTCATTGCTTCAACCCCAGCTTGCAGTTGTTCCAACTGTTCGTCCTTATTGTCTTCAGGATTTTTCTTGGTCAGGTTCCCAACGAGGAGTGCTTTCAACTCTTCCTGCCCCTTGGATAGGTTTAGGAACATTTCCATGAACCGAGCCTCTTGAATTTGGAGATCTCTGTTGTCTTGTTTGAGAGCCATTGCTGAAATAAACAACGAGAACATGAGAGACCTCTTATGAAACCTGCTTATGCAATTATATGTATGATATATGTATGCAATGTTTTCAAGGATTTCTAAGACTTAAAATTGCTTAAATAGAAAGAGAACAAACTTTAATTGCATTAATAATTTTTATCGATCAAAATGATGCCTCTTGGGATTACAAAGGAAATAAAAAAGCAAAAATAACTCTCTAAGCAAAGAGACTCAAGCTTCCCACCGGCACATCCTCTTTGGCGCAATGTAAGCGTTTATACTCTTCTCCTCGTGAAGTAACTCGGTGAGCTCTAAAACCTTCTTCTCACCGGTGTAGAATTGGGTTTTGAAAGTATCTCGTTCTTCTTTGAGTTGGATCCAGGATTTCCATACCTCCTCAAGGTCAGTTGGCATGTCAGGATAAAACACAATGTAAGGAGTGTCTCCCTTGGAAATTGGCTCCATAATCACAGGTAAGATGGCGGGGTAAGGCATCATAAGACATTGAGCACGAGCTCGCAACCATTTGAGGTAAGGCTCAAGAGGGATGGAATTCTTGTGCCCCAGCGTCTTGTTATCAACTTTGTTTATCATTCCCCAAGCTCGAATGAACATCTTGCGATAACCCTGAACATCATTCTCATAGTCAAATGTGATTCCTTGGACGAGTGTGTCGTGAGGACCATCCCTTATAGCATGACCAAACTATCGCAACTCCAAACAAGGATTATAAGTGATTCCTCCCCTAATGCCTAAGAGAGGGACATTAGGGAATTCCCTACAGCGATCAATGATAGTGATACTCTCCAAAGATCGGGAACACCAATGAATATCCAAATGTGTAATGGACATCAGCCTATGAGACCATCTCATACCTTGCTCATTCTTCAAAATAGACTGGGGTAGGTGCGAAATAAACCACCTAGCCAATAGAGGAGTGTAACACAAAAGGGTCCCTCTTCTCTTTAGAGTGCGAGTATGCAGAGAGTGTAGAATATCCCCAAGTAAAGTAGGTACTGGATTATGAGACATAAAAATCTTAACCGCATTCACATCTATGAGTTGGTCTGTGTTAGGGAATAGTACTATCCCATAGATGAGAAGGGTAAACACTTCTTCAAAAGCTTGTAAATCCAGGATATCCCAAAAATGGCGAGCTTTCTCAAATAAAAATTTAGCTGGAAATCCTTGGACACTTCTTATGGTTTCCCAATTTGCCACTACATCAGACCGTTGTAAAGACAGAGCTTGAGCAATCTCTTCAGGCTTTGGGTTTCTTTCCATACCATTGAATGGTGGCTGATTAAGGATAGGTACCCCCAATAACTGAGAAAACTCCTCCATAGTAGGCACTTACTGGTAATCCGGAAAAGTGAAGCAGTGGTGCAACGGGTCAAAGAACTGAAAGAGAACCTTTAACATTTCTTCATCAGGGGTTAAAGTGACCAAGTTGAGAAGTCGACCATGTTTTTCAATGAAGGGAGAGCTTTCAGGAATCCTTGATTCTAATTCCTTGAGTTGAGGAGGTATTTTCACAAGGTTGATTTGGATAGTGTTCCTGCGGGCGGATGTCATGTCCTACAAAACAAGACAAAGATAAGCCCTAGAAAAACCTTGAAATGGTTAGTATGATATGCCATGTTATGATGTCATGAATATGCTAAGAAATCATCGATATAGCAAGCACAAGCAAATCACACCAAAAACCTTAGGTTTAAGGCTTGCATGGGTTTTAAGGTCATACCCTCTTGAAGTTGGATTGGTTCAACCTGTCCTATAAATAGAAACCGGGTTCTAAGGGATCTCAATATCACTGATCTTTCCCACAAGTTTCGTTCTGATAGGCAACTGACTCACAACCAAACAAAACTTGTGAGTCAAATCTCAATGAGTGAGCATCGAGTCTCTGCCGACTTTGGGAATACACCAAAGACGGCCATCTCGCTACGTCCTAATGGCCAAGTTTTTCATTTAAAGGTTCTAAGGTCAGTTGACGCTTCATGACACCATGCAACGGCCCCGTATTCTCCTTGATTAACTCAAGGGCTACCGATACCAACCAAAGTGTCGCATCAACATAGCCATCGCTTCAACCGTGTCAGTATACCCCGCACAGTTTCCACGATCTATTGCTACTTACCAAAAAGGTTTCCTCAGATTCGGGTGTAGGATCTATAGTACCCAAATAAATACCCTTAAAAGTAAAGAAAACAAACAAACAAACAAAGAAGCAAAATGATCTAGACCCTAAGGTAAACCCCACTTTTATTATTCCCCAGTAGAGTCGCCAGTTTTGTGATACGGTGGCAGAACCGATTGTTTGCAAATGTTGCGGTAAGCAAGATTCGCCACCGAATTTTCTATCCAACAAAGGAAAGGGTGAAAAGAATAGAAAAATACATTTTTCGAGACTTTCTGAGTAAGGGGGTAGATTATGGAAAGAGAAGGTGTTAGCACCCTTTCCATCTATGGTTTTCCACGGGCTCTTAGATACTTGCTCATTTTTAAAAATATTTTGTGTTTGGGTGTTTTGAAAGTTTTTGTTTGCTTTATGGTAACTCTTGTATCAGTCCTCAAGAGTGTGATAAAGCGTTTTGAAAAGATTTTTGAAAGTGTGTAAGTGTGAAAATTTTGTTAGACGGTGTGGCAAGTGATCGAGAGGGGGGGTGAATAGATCACCTTTTCTTTTTCAAGGATTTAAAATAGTTTTATCAAAGAGAGTTGAAAGCAGCGAAAATCAATGTCCTGAATCAATTCCGTCTACTTTGAACCGACTACTAGAAAACTTGACATGTGAAAACTTTGCTGTATTTTTATTAAATGAAATGGATGAATGTACAACTCATAAATCTTGACGTTTCAATGCACTTATCATAAAACAGAATTTCCAATGAATTTAGAAATATGATAGGAATTTTGTCAAACAATTGGCGTATGCTTGTATAATAATTTAATAGTGGTGGTTTGGTGAAAATGTTTGAGCCACTATGTTTATCATTAGACTGTAAAACTTAGCACGCCAATTGGATTGCAAAATTATAGAATATGTAAAATTGTAAAGATAAAGAAATAGAGAACGATACGCATGAAGTTTGGTAAGGAAGTTCCCCACTGTCGTCCTCGTGTGTGGGTACGTCTCCCTCTCAATTTCACAATCAAAACTAAGAACTTTTATATCAATATGTTGAATGTTTGATATCAAGGTTACACTACACAGAAAGCAAGAAATCCCTATGATCTTCTTCTTCTTGTAAGAACCACCACTTGATATGAGCTGTATTAAGATTCCCTGTAAAGTCACCGAATGATCCTCCTCTTCCACGACCTGTTTGTTCAAAATCCTTCCGATTTCCAAACCCCTCGCTACGGCTGAATCCGACTCGCGTGACCGTGACTGACAAAACCCTCAAGAACACACCCGTTCTTGAAGGGCAAACCCTCTGGTTTATTTCTTGAAGCTTCCTCTTCAACCTTCAACTCAGCTACACTTCTTCAATACTCAGCTGAAAGTTATCTCAAACCGCTTGATTCAATTCAATAAGGATGTTTTATTTTCTTTGTTGTTGTTGAATGTAAGATGGTTGAGAAGATGATGAAGATGAAGGGATGAAAGGCTTATGGTTGCTCACAATTGTTTTGCACATAATCTTCTATATTGCTATATATATTCTGAAGAAATGCTTGCTTATATTTATAACAGAAAATGGTTAGTCAAAAAAGAAAGTGCTATGAGTCGATGCATGTTGGTAATATGTCGACTCATGTTAGTTATATGTAATAGGATGAGTCGATACATTATGTTTTGAGTCGATACAAAAACCTGTTATAACGTTTTACAGAACCAACAATTTTATACCCGTCGACACATAATGCGTATGTGTCAATACATACTGATTGTAAATTTAACTTTTGAATTTAAAATATAGTATGAGTCGACACATGATATTATGTATCGATACATATAAGTTTCAAAATGTTTTCCAGGATCATCAGAATGTTTTGTGTCGATACATAATGCGTATGTGTCGATACATACTGATTGTAAATTTAACTTTTGAATTTAAAACATAGTATGAGTCAACCCATGATATTATGTATCGATACATATAAGTTTCAAAATGTTTTCCTGGATCATCAGAATGTTTTGTGTCGATACATAAGGTTTTGTGTCGATTCATACAAGTATTACAGGGGCATCAAAATATTATGTGTCGATGCATGAAATTTATGTATCGATGCATGCAGTTTTTAGATTTACATTCCAGGATCATCAAAGAGTTATGTATCGACTCATAAGCTTTTGTATCGATACATAATAGTTTTGAGATACAAGTCCAGGGACTTCAGAAAGCTATGTATCGATACAAAACTTGATGTGTCGACTCATAATGATGCATTATGAGAGAAATGTAAGTTTGGCTTATTCAAACATGTTATATTATATTTGCAGTCATTCAAAATCAATCTATGAAGGGGTTGCTCACAAATTTCAGGTTTGAGCAAGTACTTAAGAGTCATCTACCTACTCGAAAAAGGAATTTCTTTTCCTCCTTTCCTTTAGATAGTGTTATCCTACTATTTGTGAGTAGATAGCCCTATCGTTGGATGTTAAGGGACTATTGAAAGGGACGCTATGGTCATTGAAGGAAACAGGTAAGGATATCTTAGCATTCGAAGAGACTGTCATCATATAGGCAACATCGAGGGACAAGATCATTTTCTCGTAGGCAACTCGAGGGACGTTTTAGGGACCATGATCTTTTATGATGACTTTTATACCGTGGGTCTTTGCTAAGATATCCCTACATTCGAGGGACATGACCATTTCTGAGGCAACCAAGTGAGGTATACTCTAAGGGTGTAAGTGTGAGAAGTGTATTTTTTCAGTTATATTATCTTGAGGTTAGTGATCTAACGATTAATTTGATTAACCTTGTCATGCATACTTACTTACTAGCAATAATGTACAAGCATACAAGAATATAAAAGCGAGAATAAAGGTTCCTATGCTATTACAAGGCTTTGGTGTAGATACATAATAATGGACGAAAAGTAAAGTGCGAAAATATGAAAAATCTTAATTAGGGCTATTACAATCCATAGGCAGATACATAATAATATTAAATGCGCGCGCGAAATAAAGAAAGGTCTAGAAACCTAATAAAATATTCTAAGTAAACAAGAACTTATTTGTTTGATTTTTGTTTTAACTAAGAAAAATAATTAAATTAAATTAAATATCCTAAAGTCTATTTAGAAAATAAAAATTAATTAAGAAAAAATAGTCTAAGTTTTTTTTTGTTTTTTATTATGAAAAAAAAATTAAATCTAATTAAATCCTAAGTTCTACTTCATTTTAAATTAAAGAAAATAGTTAAAATATTTATCTAAATTATTTACAAAATTAGTTTAATTAAAAAAAAACTAACCTAATATTTTTGGTGACTTTTTCTGATTTTTTATGGTTAATTAAATAAATGAAAGAAAAAAAAATATTAAAACAAAACAAATGGGCCTGGTTTTTTTAGCAAAACAAGGGGTGCTGATCTGAAAACGTGTTAGGCCCAACAAATCAGAGCCCATAACCTTTGTCAAGGATCCTGTATGTCCAAGCTGAAGGGGTGCACGGTGGTCTGCACACATCTGATGTGTTAGATTCACGTTGGTGAATGTTTGATGGCCAAGATTTGAAATACACCGTGTACATGTTGCCCTATGTTGCATATGATCTGAAAGGAAATTTTAGAAAAATAATATGCAAGAGGCAGGGGTCGAACCCATGCTCTTGCATATAAAAATTCCTTACTCACGCTGCTTCTTCCACTGGGCCAGTTAACTCAATCATTAGATAAAACAAAGCAAAATAATATAATATGAAAACAACCAAAAGCTGAGTCAGGAAACACGTGCGTTGTAACATTTGAATTGACCAATCAGGTTATGGATCTTTGCCACGCCACCCTTGATCGAGGGTCTTTGATAAAGCGTCCCCATTTTCGAGGGACATGACTGTTGTTTTCCGGAGGCAACAAGTGGAGGTACCTTAGAGGTGCTCATGTACGAAGTGTTTTGTGTTTCAGTTATTATTTATCTTTGATGTTAAGGTTTTCTAACATTTTGTTTTTAGATCTTGCCATACACGTCATAGTTACTACACAGTTATATATATACATGCATAATTATAAGTGCAGAAAATAAAATGCGAGAAAATAAAGGCCTACACCTATTACATCCCATAAGCAGTTACATAATAGAAAAAAATGAGGAAATGTAAACTACAATTATTACAAAATTACCCGTGCGACCTATACATTTGTTTTCTAGAATTTAAATAGAAAAGGAATAATTAAAAAAGAAATTAAAGGACAAAATAAATAAAAAACTAAAATTCTAAGCAAGAAAAAATGTTTTTGGTCTTTTTGTGAGAAAAAAGAATTTTGTGTTAATAATAATTTGAATTTGATTTATAAAAATAAACTAATTATAAAACTCTAATTCTAATTAGTTAATTAATTAAAAAAAGTGATTAAAATAATTAATTAAAATTAATTTAATTAATAAAAACCTAAGTCTAATGTTTTTGTGATTGTTTTTATTAAAATAAGATTGATTAAAAAAGAAAGTAGTTAATTAAAACACAAAAAAGAAATGAAAATGAGCCTGCTGAGAACAATAAGTGGAGGGAGTGTGAGGAAGGAGAACAATGGGCCCAAAACGGATGAGTCCAGGAGCTTTGTTCCGATCCAATAGGGAATGCGCCTTGGGGTGCACCATGGTCATGATTGTTATTTCAACCGAAATCGATGTGAGGGCATTTTTTGGGGTTGATTTGCAATGTATAATGATTGGTTTTTACTCCTGGCCTTCAGGAGGACAATGAAAGGTTTGGATCGGTTTGAACACCGCTGGAGATGCGAGATATGATTTTCACAATTTCTTCGAATTTGGAGAATTTGTTTTAGAGAGCTTTGATGCAAAATTGTGTGGTCTTGGCTTATGCTTTTGTTTTGTATTTATAGAGGGATGGAATGGTGAGTAAACATGGCAAGAATCCACATATAATGGCCCCCTTTCAAAGCAATATCAAACATATTAAAATACTTCCATAATTGTGAAAAACTTGCCCTTCTTGAGATGCAATGAACCTGGTCTTTTTCCTCATACCTTGCACAAATTTTAAGGCGCAATATCAACCCAAATCATCAGCCCATGTGTCCATACTTTTTATTTATTATTTTATGCAATTTATTTTGTGTTTATTTGAATAAAAACAAAATAAATATGAATAAAATAGAGAAAAAATGTAAAGCAAGGTGAGAGTGAATTTAGGGGTCCTTTAGTAAGTCATAAACATATTTTAATCCCACAAAATAGATCTATGAACTTAAAAATACATTTTTGCTCAAAGTTGACTTTTTTGCATTTTCACCAATTTCCCAATTTGTACCAGTCATAAATTGCTCAATTTTTATCTTTTGGAGATGATCTTGGACTTTTTAGAAATATTATGATGTCCCCTACAATATCTAAGTTGACCATTTTTGCATTTGGAGAAATTATCTTTATGTAATTTGCCTTGACAAAAAATGCCTTTTGTTGACTTTCAAAAAGATCTGTAATGTATTGGCTCATATCTTTCCAATGATGCATTTTTTGAACTTGAGGACAAAAGAAAAGTTGTGGGGAATTGAATTTTATTTACAATGAGCTTTGGTTGGGGCAAAATGGATGAAGAATGTGAAATTTATGCTTGGTCAAAGTTCAATTGACTTTTCCTAGGAAACCCTAATTTTGCACTTTTGGACTCTTGATGATTTGAGAGCATTCCTTGAGGAATCATGATCAACCCTTGATCAAATGTTGATGTTGACCAAAAATATTAAATTTTGACTGTATGTTGACCATATCTGACTTTTTGACCAATACAGTTGATTTTCAAACATTTGAGCCAGTGACTGAGCAAGCTTGTGATGTAGGGCTTGAAATTTGACATAAGCCATATTGAGGATCTATGAAGAAACATGGGAGCCACTTGAGACTTTTGCAGACCAAATTTCCTTGAGAAACTCCAAACCTTAGTTGTAAGATTTTGTTCTAAGAGGTGCATCTTGACTAGTCAAACCTTGGGTGCCTTGACCATTTGAAGAGCCTTGAAAGAATGCTTTAAAGAAAAATGGGAGGGAAAATTTTGGGGTATAACACAAAGGTACACGCACAAGTTGCCTAAGAAAGCCATACCAAAATTGCACAAAATTGTCCAAAGTTGTAAAAACTCAAAACCAAATTTCTAGCCTTCCTCAGTAAAAAACAAGCATCACGACGTGTTCCTGAGACCCCCAGGATTCATCCCTGTTCATCACAAGACCTGAAACACCCTAGAACGGCCTATCCAAATCCACCGGTGGTAAGGAATTTTCATATTTTTGAATCTTTAGTTGTAGGAGAATTTAATCCTTTTGATGATACAGGTATACTCATAATGGAGTTTAGGGCAAGACTGAACGGTCGTATGTCATTTTTAACGTCAGAAATGCACACTGCCATGTTTGACTGTCGCTAGGGTTTTGCGTTCGAATCCAATAATACACGAAGCTTTAACAAATTTAGAGGCCATATTCATAATCAGGAGACTTTTTTTAGTCGATCTATTTTGTTTTGCTTTTATTTCGTCGTGTTTTGCAGGGGATCCCACCGGAGAAGACGGTGGAAACCACCAGCTTTGATGGTTGGACTTACCGGACCCAGGTCAAAGGCTGGCGTGGCTCAACGGGATGTTTTGATTTGTTTATTCAAAATATTTGGACCCCAATGGAATGGGCGTGTTTGACAACTCAGCAATTTGACTTGTTTACATTATATTATTATTGATTGGGATATGCTAACGGATGTAAGGTCGTCCCAAAGGTTAAGTGTGTGTTTGTTAAAGCGTTGTGTGTGTGCAGGGGTAGGGGTTCGATCCATGCCTCTTGCATATTATTTTTTCTAATTATTCTTACAGATCAGGTGTTAAGCAGACTCACATACATACCATGCGCCTCACGTCTGAGCTTTTGGATTCTAAGACAAGTGGATACAACCTTCCCAGAGTGCATCCCCACCATAGATCTCCAACAATGATGCGCACCAAATTCAGCACAGTTGTTGGGCTCAGCCTCATTTGGGCCTAAAGAATTTCAAATCTCACCCCCCATTTGCTTTGAACATCAGGCCCAGTTTATTTTTTCCATTTTTATTTTAGCCTTATTTTGTTATTTGCTTTATATTTTATTCCTCAAAATTCATTTTTTTTTGTTTTATGATAAAAATCAGAAAAGTCACAAAAAAATAGATCTAGGTTTTTTTCCAATTAAATTTAACTTTTATAAATTAATTAACTAATTAATTTAATTATCTTGATTTATTTTGATTAATTTAAAATCGATTAGAACTAGGATTTAAAGTAATGCCAATTCTTCTTTTTTTTTCATAACAAAAAATTCAAAAAAAACATTAGAATTAATTTCTTTTTTTAGGTTTATTTTTAATCACCTTTTTTTAATTAATTTAATTCAAATATTTTCTTAGAATAAACAAAAACAACCAAAAAAGATTTTTTCTTAATTTGCATAGATTTCCTTAGGGTTTCAGACAAACGTTCTTTTTAATTCTCGCACGCTCATTTTACTTCTCGCATTATTACTTTCTTATTATTGTATCTGCCCCTGGATTGTAATAGACTAATTAGGATTTCTTTACTGTCTTTATCCCTGCTTTTGGACTTGTAATTTCCCCCTCCCCGAAGCCATGTAATAGCTAGTTTAAATTCCGCACTTTAATTTTTTGCACTGATATTGAACTGTTAGATGTGTGCCTAATAGGATTGCATGACAAGAATTAAAAACAAAATGTTAGCAAACCTTAGACCAAAGATAAATAACTGAAACACAACGCACACGCACATGCACACCTCTAGGGTACTCCCACTTCGGTTGCCTTTGGAATAAAACGGTCACGATTCTCGAATGTAAGAGATTTTAGTGGCTACCCTTTGGTTTAAAAGATCATAAGTCCCTCGATGACCCTTTCTATGTTGACTCGGTAAAATGATCTTAAAACCCTAGGGTAATTACTAAGATATCTTACTAGTTTCCTTTGTGACTGTACGATGACCCTCGATTGTCCCTAAAAATATCCAATGATAGGGATACCTACTCACTAATAGTAGGATATCACTGTCTAAAGAAAAAGAGGAAAAGAACAAACCTTTTCGAGTAGGTAGATAGTTATTAGATGCTTGCTCAAATAAAACAATTTTACACACATGCACTCTTTTCTAAAAAATATTATCAAAGACACTTTGTATACGTTTTCCACGACATGAGAAACATTGCAAAGTTCGCCGCACTAAGGAATCTTTTCAAAATAATTTTTCAAACACACAAACACAAAGCATTTTTAAAATGAGCTAGCAACTAAGAGCCCGTAGATAACTACAGATGGAAAGGGAACTAACATCTGCCCTTTCCATAATCTACCCCCCTTACTCAGAAATAATCTCGAAAGATCTTTTTCTGTTCTTTTCACCCTTTACTTTGTTGGATAAAAGAAAAGTCGATGGTGACTCTTGCTTACCACAACATTTGCAAATACAAATGCAAAACCAGTATAACAGTAAGTTCTGCCACCATATTACAGAACTAGCGACTCTGCTGGGGAGATAAAAAGTGGGGTTACCTTAGAGTTAGATCATTTTAATTGCTTTCATTGTGTGTTTCATTTTCTTTATTTTTAAGGGGTTGCTTGGGTTATTGTTAAATATCCTACACTCGGATCTAGGGCACCATTTTAGGTAAGTAGCAATAAAGCATGGAGGTTGTACAGTGTAGACCGATACAGACGAAGTGATGGCTATGTTAGCGTGATACTCTGGCTTGTACTAATGTTCCTTGAGTCAGTCAAGGATAAAATTAGGCTTCCTTATAGTGTCATTAAATGCTAACTGGCCTTTAGATTCTTTAATTGACTCATCCTAGCCATTAGAAAGTAGTGAGATAGCCAGATTTTGTTCCGACCGAAGATTGGTTGATATTCAATGCTACACTCATTGAGATTAGACTTTCAGGATATTTCTGCCACAATACTTCGGTGCTTGAGCTGAAACAATGTCTGGAGGAAAGGTCAATGATATGAGACTCCTTAGAACCCGGTTACTATTACTAGGACAGGTTGATCCAACTGAAACTTCAAGAGGGTACTTACCTTTAAACCTCATGCAAGCCTTTAAACATAAGGTCTTTGTGTGACTTGTTTGTTTTTGATATATTTTTTTAAAGCATAATCATAACATCATGAGATATCATTCGCACTAACCATTTCAAGGACCTGTGGATTTATCACTTCTCTGTTTTGTAAGTTATGGATTCAACTCGCAGAAAAACCATCGGGATCAACTTTCTATAAATTTCTCCCAGGATTAAGGAGTTGGTCTTAAAAGTTCCCGAAAGCTCACCATTCAACAAAAGATATGGTCACTTACTCAATTTGGTTACTACCGGTTTTGACGAAGGTTTGATGAGTGTCCTATTTCAGTTCTTCGATCCTAAGCACCATTTCTTCACATTCCCAGATTATCAGTTGGTGCCCACGCTGGAAGTATTCTATAAGCTGCTTGGTTTGCCTATATTGGAGCAGATACCTTTCACTGGTTTAGAACAAGATCCAACTGCTTAATATGTTGCCATAGCCGTGCACTTTAAGCCATCTGACATTGAATCCAAGTGGGAAAGAAGAATTGGAGTTAAAGGTCTTCTTGCAAAGTTTCTGATGGAGAAAGCTCAGGTATTCCTAGACGCCACGAGTTACCATGCTTTTGAAGACATCGTGGATCTCTTAATCTATGAGTTGATTTTTTTCCCTAATTCAGACCAACTTATAGACGTAAATGCCATCAACATTTTCCTTACTCACAATCCATTACCTACATTTCTCGGGGATATTCTACATTCACTCCATACTTGTACTATGAAGAAGCGAGGAACTCTTATGTGTTGTATGCCTTTGCTATATAGGTGGTTTATTTTCAACCTTCCTCGATCAGTAATGAAGAATGAGTTAGGCTTAAGGTGGAATCAAAGGTTAATGTCTCTCTATCACTCTGATATCTATTGGTTTCTCGCTCTCAAGAAGACATCTCTTTTATTGATCGCTGTGGAGAATTTCCTAATGTGCCACTCCTTGGCATTGGAGGAGGCATCACCTATAACCCTTCTTTAGCCTTATGTCAGTTCAGTTACGCACAAAGAGATGGTCCTCCTAATATGCTCATCCAGGGTATTGTGTTCGACTACTCAAATGATCTGCAAGGTTATCGTTAGAGGTTCATCCGCGCTTGGGGAATAGTTAAGAAGACTGATAGTAAGACTTTGGGGCACATGAACTCCATCCCTTTGGGAACTGTCGTACCCCAAATTTGCCCTATCTCTTTTATTCTTGTCTGGCTTCAAACTTTTCATTCCATTTGCATCATTTTATTACTCAGTCATTTGCATATCCCACATCTCATGGGATCAGGCGCTTTGGTTTGATGTATTAGGGGCTGCGCCCTCTTTTTGTCTAATCTTGTTTTGAGGTTTTCTTATCAGGTAAAAAGGAAGCACATCTGGTTCTCGATTAGTGGATCGTGGAACGAATTTTGTCATCATGTTACAAGGTTGGTTCTTGCTCAATTTTATCAGAGCCTGGATTAGGGTTTATTTCCCTATGTGTGTTGGTCAAGATGCTAGGGTTTCGAGTTTTTTGGTTTCTGTGAAGATGTTTTTGTCGCCTGCCTCGAGGATGGTTCAAAACTCAGGGAATTAGGCCTTTCTCACAAGGATTCTCAGGGTTTAAGTCTGCACAAGTACAATTGGATCATATTGGATTTTCAAGCATCAAGTCAAAGAGGAAACTAGTGAAAGAGCAAAGCAGATAAATTTGTTTTTTGACAAAATTGAAGAAGAGCAAGTTTGCTTCGATTTAGAGGTTTCGATTGAGCATCTGGCTTCCTTCGAGCAAGTTGGATTTAGGGGATTCGATTGAGCATATGGCTTCCTTCGATCAATCTGGATTTAGGGGCTTCGATTGAGCATATCGCTTCCTTCGATCAAGCTGGATTTAGAGGTTTCGATTGAGCATTTGGCTTCCTTCGAGCAAGCTGGATTTAGGGGCTTCGATTGAGCATATGGCTTCCTTCGATCAAGCTGGATTTAGAGGTTTCGATTGATCATTTGGCTTCCTTCGAGCAAGCTGGATTTAGGGGCTTCGATTGAGCATATGGCTTCCTTCGAGCAAGTTGGATTCAGGGGCTTCGATTGAGCATTTGGCTTCCTTAGAACAAGATCTGATCCATAAGCTTCGATTAAGAAATTATTTCCTTCATTTGTTTTTGCTCCAATTCATAAAGCATTGACCTTCTACTGACATGCTTTGATTCATAAGGCAACGACTTCCTACAGGTTTTCTTTTATTCACAAAGAAGGGGTTCCCTTCATGCTAGCTTCAATTGAACTCTTTCTTTCATGCTAGCTTCGACTTAACTCTTTCTTCCCTGCTAGCTTCGACTGGGCAATGTTTCCCTTTGAAACAACTAGCTTCGATTCAGATAACAATGGCCCCCTACAAGTTTGTTTTGATTCACCAAGCAGCAAGCTCCTACATGAAAACTTCGACCAAGCTATGGCTTCCTGCATGCAAGCTTCGATTGGATAATGGCTCTTCATGCAAGCTTTGTTTAAGAAATGTCCTCTTGCATGCTTTCTTTGATTCACAAAAGTTATAGCCTCCTGCATGCTTTGTTTCGATTCACAAGAAGTACAACACTTCAAAGACCTGATGTTGCTGCTCCAAAACCTGTTGTTGCTGCTCCAAAACCTGTTGTTCCTGCACCAACCTGCCACAACGCTCCAAAACACTGTTGAGCTTGCATGTCTCAGTCCCATACTTACACAAAATTAGAATAAATACAAATTGTGTTTGATAAAGCAAAAGAACAGAGTTACCGCTTTGGTTTGTTCTAATCCAAGTTTCAACTCATTTTCCCTCTCTTTTTTTCATCCTCCTCCTCTATATAACAGTGGTATCAACGAAAAGAAAAAAGGAGAGAAAACAGCAGAAAAAAACACATAAAAGAACAAAGAGGAAAACTCAGAAGAAACACTGTAAAAAAATCTCTCTGTAAAAAATTCGCTGAACCTCCTCCAAAGCCACAAACACATCATCTCATCCTTTATATTTCAACTGTAAGATCACCATCACCATACACAACAACACTTTTACATCTCTCTGTTTATGCAATATTCAAAACGCAACAAAGAAGCAATAACAACATCAACGTATACACACAAAAAACACAAAAGCAGAAGAAGAGCATAATAAAATACAAAGAAGGAAGATCAGCATCAAGTACGAGTCTACCATCGTACCTGATTGGAATCTCATCTCTGGTTTTCTATTTGGCATCTTCAAGGCAGTTGCAGGTTAGCTCTTTACCACTTATGTAGTATTTGTTTTTTTTTTGTTGTTTTAGCTTGTAATGAAATAATCATGAAATCAGGGCTGCAATAATGGTTGAACCAACTAAAACATAAAGTGTTAGAAATTCACAGAGAAAAAAACTCATTTAAAAACACGCAAAAGAAAATCCACACAAGAATTCATTCCTAAACCTCTACCCAACAATCCTCTCAACTGCATAACAACAACAAATCGTGACATTCCATTAACCTCTTTAACCATAACCTTAAACCTCACTTCACCAATCCACAACACATCAAAACACCTTTATATTTCCTTCTTGTAAACAGTGAGATAACCACAAAATCGAATGTGATCCATTTTCAACATTCTCAATCACAAACTCACCAATTGATCCAGACCATAACTTCACCATACTCCTTCAATCCAAGCTTCTACCTTCTATCTCTAGGCCCAAACGAAAAGCATGCCTTCACTGATTCCAGGCTCAGCCGAAATGCATTCCCTCACTGCTTTCAACCTCCGGTCGAAGGACACAACTTGCTGCTGCCTTTGCCCAATCAAAGGACAGGACTTCGCCTCTGCCAAGGCCCAGTCGAAGGACACAACTTGCTGCAGCATTTGCCCAATCGAAGGACAAGACTTTTCCTCTGCCAAGGCCCGGTCGAAGGACACAACTTGCTGCTGCCTTTGCCCAATCGAAGGACCGGACTTCGCCTCTGCCAAGGCCCAGTCGAAGGACACAACTTGCTGCTGCTTTCGCCCAATCGAAGGACAGGACCTCGCCCCTGCCAAAGCCCAATCGAAAGTCATGCCTTCACCCTTTTCAGGCCAAATCGAAGAAGGCCAGAAAGTGCAGAATCGAAGAGTGTTACTGCCCGGGTCGAAAGACACTTACTTTTCTTACTTTTATCTTATTTTTTTCCTTCATATTTTTAATGCCTTTTGATATGTTTGTAATAGCGTAGGTTTTTATCTTTCTACATTTTTATTTACTTTGTACAAATGCTAGTAATTAGGCAAGATAAATCAACAAATAAACAAACCAATCAAAAATCCAAAAAAAAAACACTCTTTAATCATTACTTGAACTTATTTTAAAACTCGCAAAAACACTCAAACAAGCAAAACTCCCCCAAGGGCATGTTATCTCCATTCTACCGCGATACCGTCCGTGCCTATTGCTAGAATACGTGCGTTAACGTCGCCCACTAAAAAACACAAACAAACCAACCATTTTCTAAGAGGAACTACGGTGTTCTGATTCCTTCATTGGATACGTAGGAAAAGGGTCTCAAAACCCTCACGAATGCAATAATAAAAACCATTCATTTCCCTTTAAGCAAACATAGTTGTAGATAAATACACGCTTTAAAGACAAACAAACAAAATGGATCCCGTTGAGTACGACGGATGTGAGGGGTGCTAATACCTTCCCCTCGCATAACCGACTCCCTTACCCTTTCTCTTGGTCGCAAGATCATCTTATCCATTCCCTTGTGGTTTTATCGATATTTCCCCTTCCTTCGGGATAAATAAAGTTCGGTGGCGGCTCTATGTTTTCTACCGGTAGCTTCAGCTGGCGACTCTGCTGGGGACCTTTTAGCGAGTCTCTCCTAGTTTTGTTTACTTGTCTTTTTGGGTGTTTATTTATTTGCTTTATCTTGCTTTACTGTTTTATTTCTTTATTTATTCTTTTGTATATATTGCATATTTGTTGCTACTCACATATTCTGGTTATATTGTGTTGTTGGGTTTGATGAGTCCTCTACCCGGACTTGGGTTACACATAGTATTAGGACAGGCGGTATAGTCATGTTAACTTTGAGGGAGTAATCCCGAAGAAGGAGGCATGAGAATCCCCCACTCAGTGGAGGTCCCCTTGAAGGTAATGATGTTTATTGAGTAATCGGGAAGACGTCGTTGCTTTTGACCTGGGAGCTCGAGAAGCTGAGGGCCGTAGAACCATTAACCCATCTTGACATTTTAGGTGCAATGCGGAGACTGTAACGGAGTAATCCGAAAGTAGTTGTCACGCGATATTGCACTCGAATGAGTTTTTCCCGCGAATATTACTGATTACCAAGTAATTGGGACGTCGATAATATCCAAAGGAAGAATGTAGACTTCGAGAACTCTTTAGAACCTTGTTCGGCAGGTGATAAACCCCTAGTACATACCTCGTGGGTGGTTACTCTAACTCCATGCCTATGACGTCGAACTTTTGATCCTGTTACTTTCAGCCTGTGCAACAGACTACGCAGTGGTTATCCAGAATATGTGGAGCTGAGACTTCATGCCATAGCATACCATAACATCACATCATCATGTATATATATCTCATATCTAGAGAAATCCAAAGACAAGTCTTGTTGATATAACTTTTCAAAAGGGAAATTTTAAAAAGATAGACGAGTCTTTGGGTCTCATTAGAAATAAAGATAAAGCATTCATCCATATTATCATGCATTCATTTTTTTCACAACAAAAACTCATTGGGGTCCCCTTTCTCAATCCAGTAAACAGCAAAGACGACTCATCCACATCCTTACCATACCAGAGGCAACCAGAAAAGGCTAATGGATCTTTTTGAAGAGAATCAGAATGCACTTCGTCGGGATATGGACACTATGGGTACTCGCATGGATCAACTTATGGAAACTCTGCATGCCATGATTAAGGGTCAAGAAGAACTACACCATAGTGTTTCCAAGCTTACTACTGCTGCACCTTCCACTTCTGCTAATGGGAGAGATGACAATGCTAATGTTGAGACTCCTACCAGTGATCCTAGGAATCATGTTGGCAATCATCATGATGTTATTGATCTCGATGAACCCCAAGTGAATCTTGCTGCCGGGGTTGCCGAAACTGCGAAGATGTATCATGCCCTTGAAGAGCGACTTAGAGCCATGGAGGGTATCAAGGCTTCCGGATTCAATACTGCTGCAATGTGCCTCGTGCCTAGGTAGTTATTCCTCCTAAGTTCAAAGTCCCAGAGTTTGACAAATACAAAGGCACTTCTTGCCCAGAGACACATCTCCGTTCCTATTGTCGCAAAATGGCGTCCTATGCTGGAAATGAACCTTTGCTCATGCATTTCTTTCAGGACAGTTTGACCGGGGCATCCTTGGATTGGTATATGCAATTGGAGAGATCCCATGTCGGTACTTGGGGAGAGCTTGCCGATGCTTTTCTGAAACATTACCATTACAATACTGCTATGGCTTCGAGTCGTACTCAGCTCCAGAGGATGGTACAAAAGTCTGAAGAATCTTTCAAAGAATACGCTCAGAGTTGGCGTGAACTAGCTGCAAGGGTCCAACCTCCTCTTTTGGACCGTGAGTTGATTGATCTGTTTATGGGTACTCTACGAGGTCCTTATCTCCAGCATATGCTCAGTAGCACTTCTACTTCATTTTCTGATATGGTCATCATTGGTGAACGTGTTGAGACATGTATTAAGGTCGGAACGATTCAAGGTGTTCCTAATAATGCTAACAACAATGCAGGCATTAATAGGAAACCATTTTCCGGTTTTATCAAGAAGAAAGAGGGCGAGACCAGTGCCATCACCGTCAACCAAGGAAGAGCTCCCACATTTCCTCAAGTCTGATTCCCTTATTTTCCTACACCTACTGCTGTTCCCAACCAGTTTGTTCCGTAAGTATACGCTGCTACAACTCCAACACCTTGGATGGCCCAACAACAGCCTTTCTCTCTGCAACCACATTATGTTCCGCAACAACAGTTTGCACCTCCTACAACTTATCAACAACTGAATCAACATCTCCAAGGACAAAGGGCTCCTCCAAGACAGAGAGCCCCTGAAAGAAGGTTTGATCTCATTCTTATGTCCTACGCTCAGCTTCTCCCACAGTTACTTGCTAGCCAAATGGTTCAATTGCGCGAACTCGGTCCACCGCCAAATCCTCTCCCTAGGGGATATGATAATAATGCTCATTGTGAATTCCACTCTGGTGCCCCAGGCCATACCATTGAAAATTGTAAAGCTTTCAAGTGCAAAGTTCAAGATCTCATCGATGCGAAAGCCATCAACTTCAACCCTGTTGGTCCGAATGTTCAAAATAATCCTATGCCTCCCCATCAAGGGGGAACAATCCATGCTATTGAAGAAGTCAATGAACGGGTTTTGGTGTCGAAGGTTGATGAAATTAAGATATCTTTGGAAACTGTCAAAGAACATTTGTTAAAGCATGGAGTGCTACAAGAACTCCATGACTTCTGCTTAACCTGTTCTTCCAAACCAGAAGAGTGTGCTGAGTTGAAGATGGCCATCCAACAGTTGATCGATGAAGGTGTCTTACAGATAGAGAAAGTGTTCCGAGAAGAAGAAATTGATGTTCTGGAAATCCCCTACTATCCGAGAAGTTTTTCAGCCACCCCCAGTATTCCTTTAACAATTCAGGTTCCTATTACCCCCACAATGATTCAAGCTCCTTTTCCCCCTACAAGCAGCGACATGAAGGCAGTTCCATGGGAGTACAATGTAGTCTACATTCACGGAAAGAGGTACGAGTGCCCTCCAGTAGGTGACAAGAATGTTAACAACATTGCGGGAACAAGTAACATGACTCGCAGTGGTCGGATCTTTTCTCCTACACCCCCACCTCCTAAGGAAACTAACAGTGAAGCTCTAGCTAAGGCTAAGGGAAAGCAAGCAATGGATAATCAACCCGGACTTTCTGAGGGACAAGAAGCGGAGCAACTTTTGAGAATTCTCAAGCGGAGTGATTACAAAGTAGTGGACCAGCTCAATCAGACACCATCCAAGATTTCCATCTTGTCTCTCCTTTTGTGTTCAGAGGCCCACCACAACGCCTTATTGAAGACCTTATGTTCCACTCATGTTACCCAAGACATCTCTGTGGCCCAGTTTGAAGGAATAGTCACTAATATTGCTGTGGGAAATTGTTTGGGTTTCTGCGATGATGAACTCCCAATTGAAGGAAGAGCCCATAATAAAGCGCTACATGTTTCTATGAAGTGTTTGGACACTGTTTTATCTCGAGTTTTGGTGGATACAAGTTCTTCACTCAATGTGATGCCTAAGGTTACCTTGTTTAAGCTGAATATGGATGGAGTAATGATGAGGCCCTCCACTCTAAATGTTCGGGCGTTTGATGGTTCGAGAAGATCGGTGGATGGAGAAGTTGATTTGCCTGTCAAGATTGGTCCCCACACTTTCTATTTGTCATTCTATGTTATGGACATTCGCCCATCCTATACTTTCCTTTTGGGTCGTCCATGGATTCACGTAGCAGGAGCTGTGACATCTACCCTTCATCAACGCCTAAAGTTTGTTGCGAATGACCAAGTTGTCGTCGTTTGCGGTGAAGAAGACATAGTGATTAATAATCTGACTACCTACCGTTACGTAGAAGTGGAAGGCGAGGTACAAGAGTTGCCCTTTCAAGCTCTGGAGATTGTTACTGTTGACAAAATCCATGTCATGGAATGTAAGAAGTCTGAGATACCCCTGGCTTCTTTGAAGGATGCCAAAGCCCTCATAGAAGCTAGACCTCCCCATGACAGTTGGGGAAATTTGATTGAAGTTCCAGAGAAGAAAAATCGTTTTGGTCTTGGGTATCAACCGTCATCCTCCGTGCAAGCTGGTTGGGTTCCTCTCAAAGGGAAGCAGGTTCCCCCAATTTCTGAAGTGTTCGTCAGTGCTGGTGTGAGCAAAGAAGGACAGGTACTCTCCACATATGTTGAAGGTGACGATGAAGATATTTCAAGATTTATCTATCAAGTTGCGCCAGACCAGGAGCTCAACAATTGGACTGCCATGGACATCCCTGAAGTTGTTTTCCTTGATGTGTAATTTTCTGTTTCCATTTTAAGTCGTATGTCCTGCCCAAGGCATACTGACAGCTTGTAGAAGGGGCCCCTTATGTTTCAATCTTCGTTTAACATTGAATGAAAAATCGCACTTTCGCATACAATTTTGTTCTCTGTCTTTTCTTTTACCTTTACTTTTTTAAAATAAAAATGGCAATACTTTTCTTTTCTTACTTTAAATTTTCCTTTGCACTTTCTAAAAATAAAACATAAAATCATCGATCATGCAGATCCATCTCGGACTCCGTTGGAAATGATAATGCTATGGTTCCTTATATCCTTGAGAATTCAGTTGATCTTGCTAACAAAGATAATGGGGAAGATTGTGAAGTCCCTAAAGAACTAGCCAGGCTCTTGAGACAGGAATAGAAGGTCATCCAGCCGTATCAAGAAGAAACAGAAGTTGTCAATCTCGGTACTGAAGAGGTAAAAAGAGAAGTCAAGATAGGGGCCGCCTTGCAAAGTGAAGAAAAGAAGGGGTTGATTGTATTGCTTCAAGAGTATGCTGACATCTTCGCTTGGTCGTATGAAGACATGCCCGGCTTAGACACTAATATAGTAATGCATAGATTGCCACTCAAGCCAGAATGTCCTCCTGTAAAGAAAAAACCAAGAAGGACCAGACCCGACATGGCCTTGAAGATCAAAGAAGAGGTTCAGAAACAGCTAGAAGAAGGTTTCCTATCTGTGATAAATTACCCGCCTTGGATCGCTAACATTGTGCCCATACCTAAGAAGGATGGTAAGGTATGTATATGTGTTGAATACCGAGACTTGAATAGAGCAAGCCCGAAGGATGATTTCCCGTTACCTCATATTGATGTATTGGTTGATAACACTGCTCAGTCTTCAGTATTCTCCTTTATGGATGGATTCTCTGGCTACAATCAGATAAAGATGGCTCCGGAGGACATGGATAAAACAGCTTTCATAACTCCTTGGGGTACCTTTTGCTACAGAGTCATGCCTTTTGGTCTTAAAAACACTGGTGCGACATATCAGCGAGCTATGGTGACTCTCTTTCACGACATGATTCATAAAGAAGTCGAGGTGTATGTGGACGACATGATTGCGAAGTCACAAACTGAGGAAGAACATTTGGTTCATTTGAAGAAGTTGTTTGATCGTTTGCGAAAGTTCAGGTTAAGGCTTAATCCCAACAAATGCACCTTTGGGGTTCGGTCGGGCAAGTTACTTGGTTTTATCGTGAGTCAACAAGGAATCGAAGTAGATCCAGAAAAAGTAAAAGCAATATAAGATATGCCGGCGCCGAAAAATGATAAGGAAGTGTGAGGTTTCCTTGGGACGTTGAATTACATAGCCAGGTTCATTTCCCATCTCACTGCTACATGTGAACCCATCTTTAAACTGTTACGCAAGAATCAGGATGTCCACTGGGATGAGAGTTGTCAAGAAGCTTTCGAGAAGATAAAGCAGTATCTTCTAGAACCACCAATACTCATACCACCAGTTCCAGGGAGACCTCTCATTATGTATTTGACTGTGCTTGAAGGATCTATGGGTTGTGTGCTCGGACAACATGATGATACTGGACGAAAATAACACGCCATTTACTATTTGAGCAAGAAGTTTATTGATTGTGAATCGAGGTATTCCTTACTTGAGAAGACTTGTTGTGCTCTTACGTGGGCAGCCCGACGTTTGAGGCAGTATATGTTGACACATTCTACACTTCTAATATCTAAGATGGACCCAATAAAGTACATCTTTGAGAAACCAGCACTTACAGACAGATTGGCTCGGTGGCAAATGTTTTTGTCCGAGTATGACATCCAGTACGTCACACAAAAGGCCAATAAAGGTAGCATTCTTGCTGATCATCTCGCTCACCAACCATTGGAAGAATATCAGCCCATGAAGTTTGACTTTCCAAACGAGGATATTATGAAACTTGATGACAATGAAGGACCTGAACCAGGGGAGCGATGGACTCTCACGCTCGATGGCACGTCAAATGCTATGGGTCACGGTATTGGGGAAGTTTTGACCTCTCCACGCAACACTCACATACCCTTCACTGCCAGATTATTTTTTGATTGCACGAATAATGTCGCTGAGTACGAAGCTTGTGTGATGGGCCTTGAAGCCGCCATTGATTTGAAGATCAAGATTCTTGAAGTTTATGGGGACTCTGCCTTAGTGATACATCAAGTACAGGGTGATTGGGATACATGGCACCCTAATTTGGTTCCATACAAGGATTACATCATTGAGTTATTGCCCGCTTTCGATGAAGTCACTTTTGAGCACATTCCTAGAGAAGCGAATCAACTGGCAGACGCTCTAGCCACTTTAGCAGCAATGTTCAAAGTCAATTACCCGAATCATGCACCCAGTATAAGGATTTGTCATTACAAGGAGCCATCACATATTTTCCCTGCTCATTGTCTTACAAATGAAGATGTATCAGACGAAAAGCCGTGGTATTTCGACATCAAAAGATATCTTGAGAAGCAAGAGTACCCCGAAGGTGCTACAATTTGTGATAAGCGGACTCTCAGAAGGTTGGCATCTAAGTTTTTATTGTCAGGAGACGTTCTGTACAAGAGGAACTATGATTCGGTTCTGCTCAGATGCGTGGATAGACACGAAGCAGAATCCATTATACGAGAAATACACGAGGGCTCTTTTGGGACTCATGCCAGTGGGCATTCCATGGCCAAGAAAATCCTACGAGCAGGTTATTTCTGGATGACGATGGAAATTGATTGTTGTGTATATGCCAAAATGTGCCATAAATGTCAGGTTTACGCAGACAGGATACATGTTCCTCCCACTCCTTTGAATGTGATGACTTCACCATGGCCCTTTGCAATGTGGGGCATCGATATGATTGGACGCATCGAGCCAAGCGCTTCAAATGGACACCGGTTTATCCTCGTTGCTATTGACTACTTCACCAAGTGGGTGGAAGTGGCTTCATACAAAAATGTGACCAAGCAAGTTGTCACTCGTTTCATCAAAAGAGAGATCATATGCCGGTATGGAACTCCTAACAAGATCATCACTGATAATGGGTCAAATCTCAACAACAAGATGATGAAGGAAATGTGTGAAGAGTTCAAGATCGAGCACCATAATTCGTCACCTTATCGGCCAAAGATGAATGGGGCAGTCGAAGCCGCTAACAAGAACATAAAGAAGATCGTCCAGAAAATGGTGAGAACATACAAAGATTGGCATGAGATGTTGCCCTTTTCCCTGCATGGCTATCGAACTTCGGTGCGTACTTCCACTGGGGCAACTCCGTTTTCACTAGTCTACGGTATGGATGCGGTACTCCCGGTCGAAGTGGAGATTCCTTCCTTAAGGGTTCTGATGGATACTAAGCTTGATGAAGCAGAATGGATTCTAACGAGACTCGACCAACTCAATCTCATCGAAGAAAAGCGCCTGGCAGCCATTTGTCGCGGTCAGTTATACCAACAGCGTCTCAAGAGGGCATTTGACAAGAAGATTCGACCTCGAGAGTTCCACTCAGGTGACCTGGTCTTAAGAAATATTCTCCCAATCCACACTGATCCAAGAGGTAAGTGGACTCCCAACTATGAGGGACCGTACATCGTGAAGAAAGCTTTCTCAGGGGGTGCTCTAATCCTGACAAATATGGATGGGGAAGACGTTCCACTTCCAATTAATTCAGACTCAGTCAAAAAATACTACGCATGAAAGGACCCGCTAAGTCGAAAACCCGAAAGGGCGGCTTAGGCAAAAGTTAGGGCTAAAAAAGAAAAAAAGAGAATAACCCGCTAAGTCGAAAACCCGAAAGGGCGGCTTAGGCAAAAATGGGTGTCCCGGTGGATTGAAAACCCGAAAGGGAGATCCAGGCAAAAATTAGAGACAGAAAGCGAGAGACTGCAGTCTGAAGATTCTTCACGTACACCCTCTTAGTGCGGGATGTCCCAATCTAACTATTATCCTTTGGAAGCACGGCACTAGGACGACCTGGGATATGAGAACTATAGCAACATCAGTTTTAACGAAAATTCGAGATTTTCTTATTGCCATTTTACTCGTTGTATTTCTTTTCTTTTCCGCAACTTCCTCATTTAGGAGTTGTATCTATGTATGAATGCCCATTCACGGGCCAAACTCATTAATAAAATTTGCCCTTCCATTAAAAATCTTTGTTATGTTCTTTTACTTTATTTTTCGTATGCGAATTATGGTTTAAATTCTTTATTAAGCATTGCATTGAAAATGATAAGTCAATAATAATCACGATCTAAGATGTGAAATGCTACATTATATGGATATGAAGGCATCCCAGGGGATTGTTGTGAAGTTCAAGTGTTCGCTCTTCTGGGAAAGTAGCAAGTCATAACGGTCACCTTGACCAAGATTTCATCCTCGTCGCCCCTTACAATTGACCAAGCGCCCGATCCTCCAACACCAAGAAACTTGGGGCATTGGTTGAGGTCCGTGTCTCTTTTCAGTCATTCACAAGTAGTCCAACAGGTGAAGGAAGTCAGATCAAGCTACTTCTCCTCAGCAAGATTTATTCCCCAGTGAACTCGACAAGGCTAATTCGTTCTTCTCAAATTCAAGCACCAGTCCATATTGGTACCTCAAGATGACGGACAACAGATCCCAATGAGTTTTTGGCACTTTACATACAATAACCATCACAACATACTGCATTGCATCCTCAAACGCATAGCATATCCATGGATCACCGTGTCACACTTCAAATGCATATGAAGCATGAGCCAGATCAACCCCAAATCAACAAAACATCCTCACAAAGAATTTCATCCTCATAATTCCCAGTTAACATTTGTTATTACAGTACCAACTGAAATAAACCATGGTGCCAGTACGTCGTACTTCTCCCCAACTCTCAATACTCACTTTATCTTTCATAGGGTCGTAGGTCGCTCGTAGGTCTTACCCTCACATTATCTTTCATAGGGTCGTAGGTCGCTCGTAGGTCTTACCCTCACGTTATCTTTCATAGGGTCGTAGGTTGCTCGTAGGTCTTACCCTCATGTTATCTTTACTAGGGTCGTAGGTCGCTCGTAGGTCTTACCCTCACGTTATCTTTACTAGGGTCATAGGTTGCTCGTAGGTCTTACCCTCAAGTTATCTTTGCTAGGGTCGTAGGTCGCTCGTAGGTCTTACCCTCACGTTATCTTTGCTAGGGTCATAGGTCGCTCGTAGGTCTTACCCTCATGTTATCTTTGCTAGGGTTGTAGGTCGCTCGTAGGTCTTACCCTCACATTATCTTTCATAGGGTTGTAGGTCGCTCGTAGGTCTTACCCTCGCATTATCTTTCATAGGGTCGTAGGTCGCTCATAGGTCTTACCCTCACGTTATCTTTGCTAGGGTCGTAGGTCGCTCGTAGGTCTTACCCTCACATTATCTTTTATAGGGTCGTAGGTCGCTCGTAGGTCTTACCCTCACGTTATCTTTTCATAGGGTCGTAGGTCGCTCTAAGGTCTTACCCTCACATTATTTTTCATAGGGTCGTAGGTCGCTCTAAGGTCTTACCCTTACATTATCTTTCATAGGATCGTAGGTCGCTCGTAGGTCTTACCCTCATGTTATCTTTGCTAGGGTCATAGGTCGCTTGTAGGTCTTACCCTCACGTTATCTTTCATAGGGTCGTAGGTCGCCCGTAGGTCTTACCCTCACTTCACCTTTCTCTTGGGTCATAGACTATACGCTGATCTTTATCCATTATCTTTACCTTTCTTTTTAGGTCGTGAAATACCGCTTGATAGGTTCTCTGTCATCGTCAAGTTCTACTCATTGCATTTAAGTTATCATTTTGTCAAGTAATTCTACTTTCAGTCATCACGACATCGTCAACCATATCCTTTCAATCACTCTACCACTCACTCCCTCGAGAACCTTGTATTGGTACCGTTACCCCAGTATAAGTTACCTTTTTCCAACCATGTTTTATCCATCATGACCAGTCCACAAGAAGACAAGTTTGTCTTTCCCCAAGCAAACATTCACACCAGTGAATAACACTTACACCATCTCTCCAGGGCAAATTTTGGGTCCTGGTATTTAATCATCTTCCACCTTGAACTCTCGAAAGGCTGACGCCAATCTCGCCTTCAGGATTAAGAAGATTAAATACGGGCAGTTGTCGTACCCCAAATTTGCCCTATCTCTTTTATTCTTGTCTGGCTTCAAACTTTACATTCCATTTGCATCATTTTATTACTCAGTCATTTGCATATCCCACATCTCATAGGATCAGGCGCTTTGGTTTGAAGTATTAGGGGTTGCGCCCTCTTTTTGTCTAATCTTGTTTTGAGGTTTTCTTCTCAGGTAAAAAGGAAGCACATATGGTTCTCGATTAGTGGATCGTCGAACGAATTTTGTCATCATGTTACAAGGTTGGTTCTTGCTCAATTTTATCAGAGCCTGGATTAGGGTTTATTTCCCTATGTGTGCTGGTCAAGATGCTAGGGTTTCGAGTTTTTTGGTTTCTGTGAAGATGTTTATGTCGCCTGCCTCGAGGATGGTTCAAAACTCAGGGCATTAGGCCTTTCTCACAAGGATTCTCAGGGTTTAAGTCTGCACAAGTACAATTGGATCATATTGGATTTTCAAGCATCAAGTCAAAGAGGAAACTAGTGAAAGAGTAAAGCAGATAAATTTTTTTTGACAAAATTGAAGAAGAGCAAGTTTGCTTCGATTTAGAGGTTTCGATTGAGCATCTGGCTTCCTTCGAGCAAGCTGGATTTAGGGGCTTCGATTGAGCATATGGCTTCCTTTGATCAAGATGGATTTAGGGGCTTCGATTGAGCATATGGCTTCCTTCGATCAAGCTAGATTTAGAGGTTTCGATTGAGCATTTGGCTTCCTTCGAGCAAGCTGGATTTAGGGGCTTCGATTGAGCATATGGCTTCCTTCGATCAAGCTGGATTTAGAGGTTTCGATTGAGCATCTGGCTTCCTTCGAGCAAGCTGGATTTAGGGGCTTCGATTGAGCATATGGCTTCCTTCGAGCAAGTTGGATTCAGGGGCTTCGATTGAGCATTTGGCTTCCTTAGAGCAAGCTCTGATCCATAAGCTTCGATTAAGAAATTATTTCCTTCATTTGTTTTTGCTCCAATTCATAAAGCATTGACCTTCTACTGACGTGCTTTGATTCAGAAGGCAACGACTTCCTACAGGTTTTCTTTTATTCACAAAGCAGGGGTTCCCTTCATGCTAGCTTCGATTGAACTCTTTCTTTCATGCTAGCTTCGACTTAACTCTTTCTTCCCTGCTAGCTTCGACTGGGCAATGTTTCCCTTTGAAACAACTAGCTTCAATTCAGATAACAATGGCCTCCTGCAAGTTTGTTTTGATTCACCAAGCAACAACCTCCTACATGAAAACTTCGACCAAGCTATGGCTTCGTGCATGCAAGCTTCGATTGGATAATGGCTCTTCATGCAAGATTTGTTTAAGCAATGTCCTCTTGCATGCTTTCTTTGATTCACAAAAGTTGTAGCCTCTTGCATGCTTTGTTTCGATTCACAAGAAGTACAACACTCCAAAAACCTGTTGTTGCTGCTCCAAAACCTGCTGTTCCTGCACCAACCTGCCACAACGCTCCAAAACACTGTTGAGCCTGCATGTCTCAGTCCTATACTTACACAAAATTAGAATAAATACAAAGTGTGTTTGATAAAGCAAAAGAACAGAGTTACCGCTTTGGTTTGTTCTGATCCAAGTTTCAACTCATTTTCCCTCTCTTTTTTTCATCCTCCTCCTCTATATAACAGTGGTATCAACGAAAAGAAAAAAGGAGAGAAGACAGCAGAAAAAAACACATAAAAGAACAAAGAGGAAAACTCAGAAGAAACACTGTAAAAAAATCTCTCTGTAAAAAATTCGCTGAACCTCCTCCAAAGCCACAAACACATCATCTCATCCTTTATATTTCAACTGTAAGATCACCATCACCATACACAACAACACTTTTACATCTCTCTGTTTATGCAATATTCAAAATGCAACAAAGAAGCAACAATAACATCAACGTATACACACAAAAAACACAAAAGCAGAAGAAGAGCATAATAAAATACAAAGAAGGAAGATCAGCATCAAGCACGAGTCTACCATCGTACCTGATTGGAATCTCATCTCTGGTTTTCTATTTGGCATCTTCAAGGCAGTTGCAGGTTAGCTCTTTACCACTTATGTAGTATCTTTTTTTTTAGCTTGTAATGAAATAATCATGAAATCAGGTCTGCAATAATGGTTAAACCAACTAAAACATAAAGTGTTAGAAATCCACATAAAATTCACAGAGAAAAAAAACTCATTTAAAAACACGCAAAAGAAAATCCACACAAGAATTCATTCCTAAACCTCTACCCAACAATCCTTTCAACTGCATAACAACAACAAATCGTGACCTTCCATTAACCTCTTTAATGATAACCTTAAACCTCACTTCACCAATCCACAACACATTAAAACACCTTTATATTTCCTTCTTGTAAACAGTGAGATAACCACAAAACCGAATGTGATCCATTTTCAACATTCTCAATCACAAACTCACCAATTGATCCAGACCATAACTTCACCATACTCCTTCAATCCAAGCTTCTACCTTCTATCTCTAGGCCCAAACGAAAAGCATGCCTTCACTGATTCCAGGCTCAATCGAAAGGCATTCCCTCATTGCTTTCAACCTCTGGTCGAAGGACACAACTTGCTGCTGCCTTTGCCCAATCGAAGGACAGGACTTCGCCTCTGCCAAGGCCCAGTCAAAGGACACAACTTGCTTCAGCCTTTGCCCAATCGAATGACAGGACTTTGCCTCTGCCAAGGCCCAGTCGAAGGACACAACTTGATGCTGCCTTTGCCCAATCGAAGGACAGGACTTCGCCTCTGCCAAGGCCCAGTCGAAGGACACAACTTGCTGCTGCCTTCGCCCAATCGAAGGACAGGACCTCGCCCCTGCCAAAGCCCAATCGAAAGTCATGCCTTCACCCTTTTCAGGCCAAATCGAAGAAGGCCAGAAAGTGCAGAATCAAAGAGTGTTACTGCCTGGGTCGAAAGACACTTACTTTTCTTACTTTTATCTTATTTTTTTCCTTCATATTTTTTTATGCCTTTTGATATGTTTGTAATAGTGTAGGTTTTTATCTTTCTGCATTTTTATTTACTTTGTACAAATGCTAGTAATTAGGAAAGATAAAATCAACAAATAAACAAACCAATCAAAAATCCAAAAAAAACACTCTTTAATCATTACTTGAACTTATTTTAAAACTCGCAAAAACACTCAACCAAGAAAAACTCCCCCCAAGGGCATGTTATCTCCATTCTACCGCGATACCGGCCGTGCCTATTGCTAGAATGCGTGCATTAACGTCACCCACTAAAAAACACAAACAAACCAACCATTTTCTAAGAGGAACTACGGTGTTCTGATTCCTTCATTGGATACGTAGGCAAAGGGTCTCAAAACCCTCACAAACGCAATAATAAAAACCATTCATTTCCCTTTAAGCAAACATAGTTGTAGATAAATACACCCTTTAAAGACAAACAAACAAAATGGATCCCGTTGAGTACGATTGATGTGAGGGGTGCTAATACCTTCCCCTCGCATAACCGACTCCCTTACCCTTTCTCTTGGTCGCAAGATCATCTTATCCATTCCCTTGTGGTTTTATCGATATTTCCCCTTCCTTTGGGATAAATAAAGTTTGGTGGCGGCTCTGTGTTTTCTGTCGGTAGCTTCAGGAACTTACCTCAAATGGGTGTGAGCTCGTGCTCAAAGTTTTATGATGCCATATAGTGCCATCTTACCAGTGATCTTAGAGCCTATTGTTCAATGGGACGAGTCTCGCATCATTCTTTATCCTGATATGCCAACAACTTTCTAAGAATTGAAAAGGTATTGGATCCAACTCAAGGAAGAACGGAACACCTTTGAGACCCAATTCTATGCCAGTGAGAAGAAAGTGTTGGAACTGACGAAACATCTTCACGAGGAGCAGAGTCTTAATGCCTATATCATTACGAAAAGGAAGCGTCCATGGGAAACCTAGAAGTTTTAGAAGTTTTAATTGTTATTTCTTTGTAAACTTTTATTTTGTTTGAACTTAGTAATAAAAAGTATTTGTTTATGTTTTGATTAAAAGAGTTTAAATACTATGAGGTCCTTGAAAACATTGCATAAATATATCATGCATATCATCATATAAACAGGTATTTCAGGATAGGTTTCTTATCTTTTCGTTGTTATTTCTGCAAAAAGAAATGGCTCTTGAACAAACAGTTAAGGATCTTCAAGCACAGAACACTCAATTCCAACAGATGTTCTCGGACCTGGCTAAAGGACAAGAAGATCTAAAAGCTCTCATTGTCAAAGAGAAGACAAAGAAGACAAAGAAACCAGTTGGCATCCTGAATATGGGAAGAAGATTTAGAGGACCAGCCAAGCCAGCTCTAGAATTCGAAATTCCATCAAATGAGGGGGATAATCAGGAATAGGATGACAAGAAGAAAAAAGAAGAAGATAACAGCCCAAGGACAAATGAAGAGGAAGCAGACTATGCTGAAGAACAATACCCTCCTGCTGATGACAAGTATAAACAACTAAAAGATCGTCTTAATGCTATGGAGATTCATAGGGTACCTGGTTTAGGCTTTGAAGAGCTAGGGTTGGTCTCGGGAGTGGTTATCCCATAAAAATTCTAAGTTTCCATTTTTGCAAAGTATGACGGGGTTTCATGTCCCAAGCTGCATCTAAGGTCCTACGTCAGGAAGATCCATCCCCATACAGCTGATTGGAAGTTATGGATTCATTTCTTTCAGGAGATGTTGTCGGGGACGCAGTTAGAATGGTTCTATCAGTTGGAAGGAACCAACATCCGCAGTTGGGAAGATTTCGCGGCTGCTTTTTACAAGCAGTATCAATACAATGTTGACCTCACTCCAACCAGTACACAACTCCAAAGCATGTCTATAGGTTCTAGTGAAGGTTTCAAAGGTTATGCCAAAAAGTGGAGGGATCTTGCAGGTAGAGTCCAGCCACCTATGTCTGACAAGGAGTTGGTGGACATGTTCATGGGTACTCTAACAGGCCCATTTTCAACCATTTGATTGAAAGCTCTTCATTCGGATTCACCGAGTTGATATTGATAGGAGAAGAAGTGGAAGTTGGTATCAAGAGTGGTAAAACCCAAGGCGCTACATCTTCAAGTACTATGAAGAAGTTGTTCAGTGGAAATAAGGAGGTCAGTGCTGCCCATGGTCAGAGAAATCATGGTAAAGATGAGCTCCTTCCAACGATATGAGCTGTAATGATCTCCAACCCTGCACCAACTCAACAATAAAATAATAAGAGCGGGCAGGATGCGCCTAGAAGACAATTCACCAGAATCGACATGCCTTTGTCTTAGGCATTGCAACATTTGTTGAAGGCTGACCTGGTCACTCTGAAAGATCCTCCCTAAAACCCAAACATTTCCTCTCCCCGCTACAATCCGAATGCATGATACACTTACCACTCCAACAGCCTAGGGCATGATACGAATGATTGTTGGGCGTTGAAGAATAAAGTTCAAGACCTTATTGATGCAAAGGAGATTGAATTTGACCCTTCTGAAACTCCCAACGTAATAACTGCACCAATGCTCAAGCATGACAGGGGTATCAATGGTGTTGATGATGTTTTATTTATTTCCTCTGTGGCTGAATTAACTACTCCTCTTCTAATTATTACGAAGAATCTCTTACGAGCCGGTTTATTGTCGGGCTATGGTGAAGGTTGCCACCTGTGTGCGTCTATGCCCAATGGTTGTTTGTTGTTAAAGATAGGTGTTTAGCATTTGATAGATGATCGGGAGATCTTCTTTGAGAAAGCTCCATCTGAGAAAAGTTTATGTGAATATATATATCAATTATTACCATATCTAATAATCCTATGAGGGACTCCTCCAAAAGGCCTATAAGGATTACTATAAGCCCTAAAATTGCTCCCCTGGTCATTACCTCTCTAGGGCCCATACCATATTCATCCAACAAAGTCGTTCCTTGGAATTATGGAGCTGACGTTTATTATCATGGCGTCAAGCAAGACCTATTGGCTATCAAGAATGAAGTTACTGAAGATACCGATCCTAACATTGACAACATTGTTGGGACTAGTAAATTTACCAGAAGCGGAAGGATTTTCTCTCCTGAAATTTCTCTGAAGACTGTTGCCACTCCTTTTGTTATTCCGCTAATACTCTTATTGTTACTCCTGTTGTTACTCTTGTTGCTACTCCTATTGTTACTCCTATTGTTATTCCTGCTACTGAGTCAGCTGAGACTCGGGACAAAGAAGTATCGGTTGAGCCTGCCTGGACGAAGGCACCTAAAGAAGCCATTCCTGAGGCCTCAAAGCAAGAAATGGAGAAGTGACTACAATGTTGTGGAGAAATTAGGGAAAACCCCTTCAAAGATTTCAATGCTAGCTTTGTTGTTATGCTCTGAGGCCCATGCTAAGTCTTTGGTGAAGTTTTTGAAGTCTGCTCATGTGCCACAAGAGACTTCTTCCAATCAATTCGAGAACTATGTTACTAGTCTGACCACCGACAATGGACTAGGTTTCTCCTACTTAATAGGACGCCCTTGGATTCATGGGGTTGGATCTGTCACTTCCACCTTGCATCAGATGTTAAAGTATCTGGTTAATGGAAAGATTGTTATAGTCAGTGGCAAAGAAGAGTATATGGTAAGCCACTTGAACTCTTTCAGATATGTCGAAATGGACGGTGAGTTCATTGAAACCCTCTGTCAGAATTTTGAAGAGGTTCCTCAGACGATCGTTGTTTCCAAAGTTGTTGCAGTTGTTCCAAAGATTACCAGACCTCCACTGAAAATGGCTTCTCCAAAAGATGCTAAGGCTATAGTTGAAGAAGGTGGGTGCACTATTTGGGGACAACTTCCGGATATCCCCTATAAGTCTGATAAATTTAGTTTGGGTTTCACTTCGGGAGCTCAAAAAGTTGTTTGTCGTGCTCGCACCAGAGGACCACCACTATGTATCAACAACCACGGAGTCAATGTTACAGAAGACACTGATAATGACTGTGACTTGGACAATTGGATCTTCCCTACTACCAACAGTGGACTCAATAATTGGACGGCTAGAGACTTTGTGCCTATCTCTTTTATCCAGGAGTAATTTTTTTTCTATTTTTAAGGATATCTAATTTTTGAACAATTTAAACTCTAAAGCCTTGTGTCTTACCCGAGGCACAACAGTCTATTTGTAAGGGTTATCACATGTCATTTTCATATGTCATTAATAAATCATTAGAAGTTTTTCATTCAAATTTTACACTCCCTGTTTTGTTTACTTTATTTTTTCAAAATAACTATGTGCTCTTACACACACCCACATATCAAATTGCAGATCCACGTCCACCATGGATCCCATTGATAATAATTATGCTATTTCCAGTTATGACATTGAAAATCCGATCTACCAAGCCGAGGACGAAGGTGAGGAAGATTGTGAAGTACCAGAAGAACTTTCTAGACTATTACAGCAAGAGGAAAGAGCAATACAACCTCATGAGTAGCCGGTCGAGACAGTAAACTTGGGTACCAAGGAAAATAAAAAGGAAGTCAAGATAGGTGCCGACATGGAAAATGGTGTCAAAGAACAGTTAATTCAGATGTTGCGTGACTACATTGAGATCTTTGTCTGGTCATACGAAGACATGCTGGGGCTGGATACTAATATCGTGGTTCATCGTCTGCCCATGAAAGTAGACTGCCCTCCAGTGAAGCAAAAAGTTTGACGTATGCATCATGAGATGTCAGGAAAGATCAAGGCTGAAGTCATGAAACAACTCAATGCCAGATTCTTAGTTGTTACTTCTTATCCATAATGGGTTGCAAACGTGGTACCAGTACCTAAAAAGGACGGTAAAGTGTGTATGTGTGTGGATTGCATAGATTTGAATAGGGCAAGCCCCAATGGTGACTTTCCGCTTCCCCATATTTATGTTCTGGTTGACAAAACCACACAACATAAGATATTCTCCTTCATGGACGGTTTCTTCGGTTATAATCAGATCAAAATGGCACCCGAAGACATGGAGAAAACAACTTTCGTCACACAGTGGGACACTTTCTGCTACAAGGTTATGTCGTTTGGGTTGAAAAACGTCAGGGCCACTTATCAGCGTGCTACGGTAGCTTTGTTCCATGATATGATCCATCACGAGATAGAGGTCTATGTTGATGATATTATAGGCAGGTCTCAAACTGAAGAAGAGCACTTTATCCATTTGCAAAAACTATTTAAAAGACTGAAGAAGTACAATTTAAGACTGAACCCGAACAAATGCACCTTTGGAGTAAGACCTGGTAAGCTCTTAGGATTCGTTGTCAGTGGAAAAGGTATTGAAGTAAACCCTGCAAAGGTTAAATCCATACAAGAAATGCCAACTCCCCACACTAAGAAGGAGGTTAGGGGATTCTTGGGACGTCTAAACTACATTGCCATATTCATTTCCCACCTAACCGCTACTTGTGAGCCAATCTTCAAATTACTAAAGAAAGATCAAGTAGTAAAGTGGAATGACGATTTCCAGACAGCCTTTGACAGAATCAAGGAGTATCTTCAAGAGCCTCCAATTTTGATGCCTCCGGTTGAAGGAAGACCTCTGATCATGTACTTACCAGTATTAGAAAATCCAATGGGGTGTGTGTTGGGGAAGCATGACGACTCTAGTCAAAAAGAGCATGCAATATACTACCTTAGTAAAAAGTTTACCGACTGTGAAACAAGATACTCACTGCTCGAGAAAACTTGTTGCACTTTGGCATGGGCTGCTCCCTGACTAAGACAGTATATGTTGACTCACACTACCTTATTGATATCTAAAATGGATCCTATCAAATACATATTCGAGAAGCCCGCTCTCTCTAGAAAAATAGCAAGATGGAAAATAGTTCTGACCGAATGCGACATTCAGTACACTACCCAAAAAGCAATCAAAGGGAGTGTACTAGTTGATCATTTGACTCTTCAGGCTATAGACAACTACCAATCCATGAATTTGAGTTTTCGGACGAGAACATTATGTTAGTGACTGACTATGAAGAACCTGGACCGGATAAAGGACCTGAAAAAGGATCCTGATGGACTATGGTCTTTGACGGAGCTTCCAACTCACTTGGCAATAACATCGGTGATGTGATTATCTCCCCAGAAGGTTGCCATACACCCTTCACTTCCAGACTATGCTTTTACTGTACCAGCAATATGGCCGAATATGAAGTATGCATTATGGGAATCAAGGCTTCTATCGATATAAGGATTAAGTTCTTACAAGTATACGGAGACTCAGCCTTGGTGATCATTCAGATTAAGGGAGAATGGAACACGAAGCATCCTAATCTAATCCCGTATCGAGAGCATGTATTGACATTGATCCCATATTTTGAAGATATTACCTTTGAACATATTACACGAGAAGAAAACTAGTTAGCGGACACGCTAGCTACCATGTCATCCATGTTTAAGGTCAGATGGGATAACAAAGCCCCTCAGATCACCATCGAAAGATTAGACGAACCAACACACTGTTATGAGGTTGATACTGAGGGAGTAGAGGAAAAGCCTTGGTTACATGAGGTGAAAGGTATCTCGAAGCTCAAGAGTACGCCGAGGGAGAATCCATCAATGACAAAAAGTTCTTAAGAAGGTTCTCTTCCAAGTTCTTCCTGAGTAACAAAACTCTCTACAAGCGCAACCATGATTCCACTTTACTGCGGCGTATGGACAAGAAAGAAGCGGAGAAGATTATGTAGGATATGCACGAAGGTACCTTTGGAACCCATTCTAGTGGACACACAATTTCTAAGAAGATTCTATGGGCAGGATACTATTGGTCCACCATGGAAGCAGATTGTCATCATCACTCCTGAACTTGTCACAAATGCCAAATCTATGCTGACAAAGTACATGTGCCTCCGGTTCCGTTAAATGTCTTGACTTCTCCTTGGCCATTCGCAATATGGGGTATTGATATGATTGGAGAGATTAGACCTAGCACTTCCAATGGATATCGCTTCATCCTTGTTTCCATTTATTACTTCACAAAATGGGTAGAGGCGACCTTATTTGCTTCTGTTACCAAGACCGTCGTGGCTCGGTTCATCAGACATAATCTTATCTGTCGGTATGGTATCCCAGAAAGAATTATCACAGATAATGGTACCAACCTCAATAATACTATCATCACCGAGCTTTATATGCAATTTAAGATCCAGCATCATAACTCTTCTCCTTACCGGCCGAAGATGAATGGCGCTGTGGAGGCTGCCAATAAGAATATAAAGAAGATTATATAGAAAATGACGGTAACATATAAATACTTGCACGAGATGTTACCCTTTTCTCTTCACAATTACCGTATGTCAGTGCGCACGTCAACAGGGGAAACCCATTTTTCTCTCGTATATAGTATGGAAGTTGTTTTACCCGTCGAAGTCCAGATCCTTCCTTGAGAATCATGAAGGATGCAGGGTTAAACATAGACGAATGGATTCAGACTCGACTTGACTAATTGAACCTAATTAATGAGAAGAGGCTCGGGCTATTTGTCATGGTCAGATGTACCAAAAACATATGATCATAGCTTTTAACAAGAAGGTCAGATGTCAGGTATATCAGGTTGTGACCTAGTAATCAAGCGCATCATCCTGACACAAGGTGATCCCAGGGGCAAGTGGACTCTAACATACGAAGGATCATTTGTGATCAAGAGTATATTTTCTGGTGGAGCCATGATATTAACCACTATGGACGATGACGACCTTCCACACCCTGTAAATGTGGACATAGTTAAAAGATACTACGCATGAAAAGAGACCCGCTAGGTTGATTGTCCTAGGCAAAAATAAGGTCATCCCGGCGAACCAAAAAGGTTCGAGTAAAAATCAGGGATATATAAAAAAAATTTGTACACCCGGTAAGTCGAAAACCTGAAAAGGAGACTTGGGGAAAAAAGGGTATCCCGGTGGACTGAAAACCTGAAAGGGAGGTCCAGGAAAAAGTTTGTGATTAAAAGCGTATGACTATGTCCTGTTGGATCACCTTACAGCCAGACTTCGTTATCAAGTGTCAAGTTCGAATGGTACGAATCAATCCAGTCAGCTTCTACCGAGCAGCAAAGTGATGAGACGCTCAAAGATATAAAGGCAATAGCAGAATTGAAACCCAATGGGATTATTTCACATATGTTTTTCCTTTGTGTACCACGTTTTATATTTCTCATTTTTTACGAAGACATTCCTCTTAGTAGGATGTCCGTTTCCTTGTACAAAGACGCTTGTTATATGCATACTTTCTCAAATCAATACAAAATTTCTCTTTTAAAGTTCAAAACTATTTGTTTTTATCTTCTATTTTGTTTGCGAAAATGTCCAGTGATTATTTTAAATGAACGTATGCATTTGAATATGATTACTGTTTACAAATATATGCATAAAAACAGAAATACAATTACTAAGGGCTTTACGAGTTATGTCAACATCAAAAAGTCATATGTAAATCCCCACAGAGCAATCACCCCTAATGGACTATCTTCACAAATTTCATCGTCAGCAAAGATACACTCCCCAATAAAAAGGATCAATCATTTCTCTAGCATCTTGGAGAATTCCCTAGCATGGTCTATGAACCTCTTGGATCCCCGACAGATTTTCATAAAATCCCCATACAGTTTATGAAACTTCTTTCCCCAGTAGAGTTTATTTCTCTAGTTATGGAAGATCATCCCCCAGCGAAGCTTAATTCTTCAAGTTGGTAAAATCTTCCAACATAACACTTTTCTCTAGCAGCAGTCAGGGATTTATTTTCCCCAGTTCAACGACACTACAAGGAGCAACTGATATGCTCACATTCATACATCATTTACAAACGTCATAGCATATACATATAACACAATCTCATTTATTTTGAGAACATCATTCCGCAATGCATTTTTACATCATGACATTACATATAACTAACTCTTTACCTTTTCAGGAAAAGATATATTAATAGACCAACATTATCAATTACTGGTAGGACCAAGCAACCTTATAAGGAAGACATTTTCTGGATCAGATAAATCAACCAAATATTTATTCCGATACTTCTTCCAGATAAAAATAAGCATAAATATTTGTTGGCTCAAATTAAATTGACCAATGATTTATTCTGATACATCTTCCAGTAGATCTTTTTCTGGCTCAATTTAAATCGACCAATGATTTATTCTGATACTTCCCCCAGTTAAAGACAACAGAGACCTCTTCTGGCTCTGATTAAATCGACCAATGATTTATTCTGATACTTCTTCCAGTTGAAGACGGTTGTACATACTCGCTGGCTCAGATTAAATCGACCATTGATTTATTCTAATATTTCTTCCAGCGGACCTTCTCCTGGCTCAGATTAAATCGATCAATGATTTATTTTGATACTTCTTCCAGTTGAAGATGGTCGTAGACATTTTCTGGCTCAGATAAATCAACCAAAGATTTATTCTGATACTTCTTTCCGATAAAAATAAACATAAATGTCTGCTGGCTCAGATTAAATCGACTAATGATTTATTCTGATACATCTTCCAATAGATCTTTTTATGGCTCTGTTTAAATTGACAAATTATTTATTCTGATACTTCCTCCAGTTAAAGACAACAAATACCTCTTCTGGATCATATTACATCGACAAATTATCAATTCTGATACTTCTTCCAGTTGAAGTCGGACATAAATATCTTCTAGCTCATGGTAAATCGACCAATGATTTATTCTGATACTTTTTCCAGTAGATCATCTTCAGGATCAGATTAAATCGACCAATGATTTAATCTGATACTTCTTCTAGTCGTAGACATTTTCTGGCTCAGATAAATCAACCAAAGAGTTGTTCTGATACTTCTTCCAAATAAAAATAAACATAATATCTGCTGGCTCAGATTAAATCGACTACTGATTTATTCTGATACATCTCCCAGTAGATCTTTTTCTGGATCAGTTTAAATCGACCAATGATTTATTCTGATACTTCCTCCAGTTAAAGACAACAGAGACCTCTTCTGGCTCAGATTAAATCGACCAATGATCTATTCTGATACTTCTTCCAGTTGAATGTGGACATAAATATCTTCTGGCTCAAGGTAAATCGACCAATGATTTATTCTGATACTTCTTCCAGTAGATCATCTTCTGGCTCAGATTAAATCAACCAATGATTTATTCTGATACTTCTTCCAGTCATAGACATTTTCTGGCTCAGATAAATCAACCAAAGATTTATTCTGATACTCCTTCCAGATAAAAACAAGCATAAATATATGTTGACTCAGATAAAATCAACCAATGATTTATTCTGATACTTCTTCCAGTTTGAAGTTAATATTTACTTTGGATGACATCTATAAGCCCATCTCTGACGATTCTCAGTCAACTCTCCGAACAGCATCTTTTAAGCCCATTCAAGCATACTATCAGCCGACAACATTACTCCGTGAACTGACAAGCGTAAATTTCTGGGCACTTTAGTGTTCAATCATCTTCCACCTTCAGATCACGAAAGGCAGAAAAGCTAATCTAAAACCCTCGGGTTTAAGACGATTGAACAGGGTCAGCTGTTTTATCCAAAAAAAATTCCTCTCATTTTTTAAAACATACTCCTAGAGGTCCCTAAATGCTCAAGGTTGACCAAGAATTGACCAGACAAATTCTCCTCTAAGCAATGGATCTCCAATTAGGGTTTCATTTTTCACAAAGAAATTTGAGTTTCAAAGGCCTCAAAATATTTCCATGGTCCCTAATATGTCCTCAAGAATGTCCATGCCAAGTTTCATGCCTTGCATCACAAGTTTGCTCAGCCAATGGCTCAAATGTTTGAAAATCAATTGTATTGGTCAAAAAGTCAGTTGTGGTCAATATACAGTCAAACTTCAATATTAATGGTCAAAATCAACATTTTGAAGTGATATCCATCATTTGACAAGGGTTGATCATGATTCCTCAAGGAATGCTCTCAAATAATCAAGAATCAAAACTTGTAAATTAGGGTTTCCTAGAGAAAGTCAACTGAACTTTGACCAGACATAACTTTCACATGCTTCATCCATTTTGCCCCAACCAAAGTTCATTATGAAGAAAATTCAATTCCCTATAACCCCTCTTTTATCCTCAAATCTATAAAATGTATCACTAGAAAGATATGAGCCAATACATTACAGGTCCTTTTGAAAGTCAACAAAAAGGCAGTTTTTGTCAAGGCAAGTTACATCAAGATAAATCCTCCAAATACAAATATGGTCTACATAGAGATTGTAGGGGACATCATGAGATTTCTAAAAAGTCCAAGGTCATCTTAAAAAGGTAAAAATTGAGAAAGTTGTGGTTTGCACAAGTTGGGGAATTTTGAGGAATTTCAAAAAAGTACACATTGAGCAAATTTGTATTTTTTAGACAAATGGGCCTACTTTATGGACTTCAAGCAAGCTCATAGTGTCTTAAAGGACCTCTAAGTCCACTTTTGCATGGCTTTGATTTTATTTGCATTTATTTTGATTTTTATTTAATTTAAAATTAAATAAATGAAGATAAAATGCAAGAAAAATGGGCCATGACTTTTGGACTTGATTTGATCCATTAAGAGGCCCATAATTTTGTGCAAAATACATCAAATGAGTCCAGGTTCATGAAAGGATAAGAATGGCAAGAGAATAACTCAAAAAGGCATGTTTTCAATTGGTTTGATTTTGGTTTTAAACATGGTATTTTGGCTTGATTTTTGCCATGTTTGCTTGCCCTCATATCCCTCTATAAATATAAAGATAAATTGCAAGCAAAGGTACACGCACAAGTTGCCTAAGCAAGTCATACCAAAATTACACAAAATTGTCCAAAGTTGTAAAAACTCAAAACCAAATTTCTAGCCTTCCTCAGTCAAAAATAGGCATCACAATGTGTTCCAGAGACTCCCAGGATTCATCCATGTTCATCACAAGACCTGAAACGCCCTAGAACGGCCTATCCAAATCCACTGGTGGTAAGGAATTTTCATATTTTTGAATCTTTGGTTGTAGGAGCATTTAATCCTTTTTGATGATACATGTATACTCATAATGGAGTTTAGGGCATGACTAAATGGTCGCATGTCATTTTTAACGTAACAAATGTACATTTCCATGTTTGACCATCGCTAGGGTTTTGCGTTCGAATATAATAATACACGAAGCTTTAACAAATTTATAGGCCATATTCGTAATCAGGAGACTTTTTTTATTCGATCTGTTTTATTTTGATTTTATTCATCGTGTTTTGCAGGGGATCCCACCGGAGAAGATGGTGGAAACCACCGGCTCCGGTGGTTGGACTTATCGGACCCATGTCAAAGGTTGGTGTGGCTCAATGGAATGTTTTGATTGGTTTATTCAAAATATTTGGACCCTACTGGAACGCGCGCGTTTGACAACTCAACAATTTAACTTGTTTGCATTATATTATTATTTATTAGGATATACTCCCGGATGTAAGTCCGTCCCAATGGTTGAGTGTGTATGTGTTAAGGTGTTGTGTGTGTGCAGGGGCAGAGGTTCGATCCAGCCTCTTGCACGTTATTTTTTCTAATTATTCTTACAGATCATGTGTTAAACAGACTCACATACATACCATGCGCCTCACATCTGAGCCTTTGGATTCAAAGACAAGTGGATCCAGCCTTCCCAGAGCGCATCCCCACCATAGATCTCCAACAATGATGCGCACCAAATCCAGCACAGTTGTTGGGCTCAGCCTCATTTGGGCCTAACGAATTTCAAATCTCACCCCCCATTTGCTTTGAACATCAGGCCCAGTTTATTTTTTCCATTTTCATTTTAGCCTTATTTTGTTATTTGTTTTATATTTTATTCCTCAAAAATCTTTTTTTTTGTTTTATGATAAAAATCAGAAAAGTCACAAAAAAATAGATCTAGGTTTTTTTCCAATTAAATTTAATTTTTATAAATTAATTAACTAACTAATTTAATTATCTTGATTTATTTTGATTAATTTAGAATCGATTAGAACTAGGATTTAAAGTAATGTCAATTCTTTTTTTTCATAATAAAAAATACCAAAAAAAAATATTATAATTAATTTCTTTTTTTAGGTTTAATTTTAATCACCTTTTTTTAATTAATTTTGATTCAAATATTTTCTTAGAATAAACAAAAACAACCAAAAAAGAATTATTCTTAATTTGCATAGATTTCCTTAGGGTTTTAGACAAACGTTCTTTTTAATTCTCGCACGTTCATTTTACTTCTCGCATTATTACTTTCTTATTATTGTATCTGCCCATGGATTGTAATAGACTAATTAGGGTTTCTTTATTGTCTTTATCCCTGCTTTTGGACTTGTAATTTTTCCCCTCCCCGAATCCATGTAATATCTAGTTTAAATTCCGCACTTTAATTTTCCGCACTGATATTGAACTGATAGACATATGCCTAATAGGATTGCGTGACAAGAATTAAAAACAAAATGTTAGCAAACCTAACACCAAATATAAATAACTGAAACACAACGCACTCACACATGCGCACCTCTAGGGTACTCCCACTTCGGTTGCCTTCAGAATAAAACGGTTACGATTCTAGAATGTAAGAGATTTTAGTGGCTACCCTTTGGTTTAAAAGATCATAAGCCCCTCGATGATCCTTTCGACGTTGCCTAGGTAAAATGATCTTAAAACCCTAGGATAATTACTAAGATATCTTACTAGTTGCCTTTGTGACCGTACGATGACCCTCGATTGTCCCTCAAAACATCCAATGATGGGGCTACCTACTCACTAATAGTAGGATAGCACTGTCTAAAGAGGAAGAGGAAAATAACAAACCTTTTCGAGTAGGTAGATAGTTCTTAGATGCTTGCTCAAATAAAACAACTTTACACACATACACTCTTTTCTAAAAAATATTTTCAAAGACACTTTCTATACGTTCTCCACGACATGAGAAACATTACAAAGTTCGCCGCACTAAGGCATCTTTTCAAAATACTTTTTCAAACACACAAACACAAAGCATTTTCAAAATGAGCTAGCAACTAAGAGTCCATAGATAACTACGGATGGAAAGGGTGCTAACACCTTCCCTTTCCATAATCTACCCCCTTACTCAGAAATAATCTCGAAAGGTCTTTTCTATTCTTTTCACCCTTTCCCTTGTTGGATAAAAGAAAAGTCAGTGGCGACTCTTGCTTACTGCAACAGTTGCAAATACAAACGCAAAACCAGTATAACAGTCAGTTTTGCCACCGTATTACAGGGAGTATAAGTCTCCTCATAATCTATGCCCTCATCTTGGTTATACCCTTAAGCCACTAGGTGAGTCTTATTTCTAGTTATCACTCCATGTTCATCAAGTTTGTTCCTAAAAACCTATTTGGTACCAATGACTTAATGATCTCGAGGACGAGGGACAAGGTCCCATACATCGTTTCTTTCAAATTGATTTAATTCATCTTGTACGGCCATAAGCCAATGCTCATCAAGCGAGGCCTTTTTTGCATTTTTAGGCTCAAATTGAGATATAAAATCAAAGTGATGACAAAAAATACTTATTTTAGAGTGAGTTGTTACCCCCTTTGTGATGTCACCAAGAATGTTGTTGATATGATGATCCTTGGAAGTTCTCCACTCCAAAGGAATCTCATCCTCTTTGTTTTTAATTTAATCATTCTTCTTTTCAGGAATGTCATCTTCCTCCTCCTCCTCAGATTTTAGCGACTCAAGTTGATCATTTCCTTTTTCGGTATCCTTGGGTATGTCTTCTATAGATGCACCTGTATCATGAAAATAAATACCTTTCCTGACATCTTTCGGGTAAGACTCATCAAAAGAGACATGAACTTACTCTTCAACAATAAGTAATCTCTTATTAAACACTCTATAAGATTTAATAGTTTGAGAGTATTCAAGAAAGATACCTTCATCGACTTTTGAGTCAAATTTCCCAAGGTATTGTGATCGGTGGGAAAGAGAACTGACTGTTTTTGGAATGCTGGTTTGCGTTTTGCGTTTGTTTTTGCAAAATTTCACGGTGAGCAAGAGTCGCCACTGTCTTTTATTTTATCCAACAAGGAAAGGACAAAAGCACAGAAAAATTCCTTTTTCGAGATGTTTCTCGGGTTCGAGAGGTAGATTATAGAAAGGGAAGGTGTTAGCACCCTTTCTATTTGTGGTTATCCACGGGCTCTTAGGTACTTGCTCATTGTGTTTTCAAAAATAGCTTTTCTTTGTGTTTATGGGTTTGAAAGAGTTTTTGTTTTGAAGAGAGTGTAAGTGCAAAAAGTTTTGTTTTGTTTTAAAAGGAGCAAGTACTTAAGAACCATCTACCTACTCGAAAAAGGAATCAAGTTGTGCTAATGTCCTTTAGACAATGCTAGCCCACTATTAAGGAGTAGGTAGCATCGTCGTTGGAGTTTTAGGGTCAATTCGATTAAGGGACGTGTGGTCACTAAAGAAATGTTAGGACGCCTTAGCGGTAACCCTAATGTCTTAGATCATTTTATCCGAGGCAACCGTTTCGAGGCAACTTATGATCTTTGGACAAGAGAGCGACCTCTAAAACTTCCTATACTCAATGACCACGTTCGAGGCAACCAAGTGAGGTGTACCCTAAGAGTGCGCATGTGCGAGTGTGTTATTTCGATTAATTTTATCTGTACATGTCATGGGTGAGCTATGTTGCTTTTAAGTTCATACATTGGATCTTTTCATGCATTCCCTATTTATCAAACATCTAACAATTAATAGTTGCGGAATTTAAATTGCGGAAATTAAATCTAAACTATTACAAGGCGTCGGGTATTTACATCGCCAAAAACAAACCCTTTAATTTAAATTGCGGAAAGTAAAATAAAGCGATAAATAATTAAAGTCCTAATTAAAAGCTATTACATACCGGAAGCAATTACAATATTGGATAAAATGATACGCGTGCGAGAAATTTAATCGGGCGAGTTTTAGGGGTTTTGACCCTTTTTGAAAAGAAAGCATGTTTTTTTGTTATTTTTTTTTTGAATTTATGGAAATTAAATCTAAGTTAATAACTAAATTAATTAATTAATGAAAATATTTTTGGATTTTTTATATTTAAGGAAATAAAAATAAAATGGTTGAAATTGTTAAAACCTAATATTCTAAATTAATTTTAATTTATTGCAAACAGATATTGAAATTATACCTAATTAAAACTAAGTTAATTAATTAATATTTATTTACAAAAAATAAAAAAGTGATGAATTTAATAAAAATAATATTTTTTGTTTTCTGATTTTATGAGGGAAATTAATTATTTGGTTAATAAAAAATAAATAATAAAACAAACAAATAAATATAAAAGAAAGAAAAGAAAAATAATACTTAAGGGGGTTTGGGCCTAGAGAGGGAGTGACAATCAGCAATCCAGAGGCCCACTTATGCCAGCCTTGTTTGACTTTTTGGAATCCCACGCGCGCCTGTTGACTTGAGTGTATGGTGTACCTCCAATCTGGGCCTTTAGATTTGGCCTGGGGGCCATCTGGCGTTTGGATCTTTGAGGAGCATGATAGTCCATGTGCTTGAAGTTATACTGGAACAGCTATGGAAAAATATTACAAAGCAAATTGGTGGACCTGGGATTCGAACCCAGGTCCCATTGGATCATGCATTAACGCCTCTGCCAGCTGAGCTATTTGTTCTTTTGGTTAATGAAATAAACAATGAATATTATATGTAAAACAAACAATTATGCCTGAATTAAAAAAATAAAAAGCGCGTAATTTTGAATTTGCCAATGAAGACGAGCCACGTCTTCGTCTTCTTCAACAAAACCTGTACTTTTTCCTGCGAATTTGGATCCGCAGCAAAATCTATGGGTCGATCCTAAAACAATCTCTAGGCAATGGAAACGAATTTTGGGATCACCGTCTTACTCGTCTCTTCCCCCTGAGTTCATTAATACCCATGGTTGGTCTTGATTTTTCCTGTAAAATGAATGCCCAAATACAAGTCTCCAAAACCCTAGGTTCGGGTATAGCGATATAGCTCATGAAAACAAAATTAAATGATACAGAAAGTTCAGAAATTGAATGGCAAGCATGATTATACAAAAAATTTGGCAAAAAGATGCAAGAACATGGATTCACGATTTCATGTTCAGAGCTATGTTCAGGACGACTTACAGGGCGTTTCAGGCGATGAGGGGGCTTGGTTCTGATTGCTATAGCTTCAGTGGATTGCAAACAAGAACACCACGCTGAGATTTTGGATTGAATTGAACTCTAAGTATGATTTCAATTTCAATATTTTCAAGCTTTTTTTTCAAGTTTTGTTTGGCCATTTTTGCAACTTTCCGGTCGTGTCTGATGTATCTCTAGCTTGTGTGAGTATATGGGAAGCAATTAGGCTAAACCTTGGGCCTTGAATCCATGTGCATTGAAGATTTAAGATATGATTTGATCTCCATTAACAAAGCTTCCAAAATTGTTCCAAATCAAAGATTTTGTGCATGATATGGCTTGGCACGAATTTGATTGGGTGTATCATGATAATTGAGAGTTGTAATGATCAAAAAGATATCAAGCTATTAAGATTTGGATTTTATTTTGATTTAAATTGATTAAAAATGAATTAAATCAATAAAAATAAAATAAAAAATAGAATAATTAATAATTTGTCATGAAATTGAAGATAGGACACGTGTGTGGTGTGACAAGATCAAATCAAGTGGAAAAAAGTGGGCCCTTTTGTTAAAAATTGTAGTTTTGAGGATAGTTGACTTTTGGCACTTTTAAAAACATGCCCAACTTCAACAATGCATAACTTCTTCAATTTTGAACCTTTGCAAGTGTTCTTGGACTTTTTAGAAACCTTGAGATATCCTCTAACCAACCCTTTTGGTCTAATATCATTTTGATATCCCATGCTCAAGTTATAAGCTTTGGAAAAAAAGGTGTTTTTGTTGACTTTCAAAAATGACCTATAATGTCCAAATTTGTAACTTTTTGTGAGTGCATTTCTTGATCTTGGGGTGTGAAGATGGATTCTAGGAAACTGCATCCTCTTCAAAATGAGATTTGGATGGGTCATTTATCATAAAGTATGAGAAAGTTATGCTTGGTCAAATTTGAGTTGACTTTTCCTATAAAACCCTAATTTAGCAACTTTTGAATCTTGATGAATCTTGAGCAATCCTTGATGAATCATGATCAACCCTTGATCAAATGATGAATTATACTTAAAAATGAGAATGTTGACAAAAAATCTTGAGGTTTGACTATTTGTAGGTCACAGTTGACTTTTGCCCTAACACATTCGATTTTCGGGCCTCTTGAGCAATTGACTGACCAAACTTCTTATGCAATGCTTGAAATTTGACATGGACGAACTTGAGAACATATTAGGACATTGGGGAGCATTTGAGGCTATTTGGATGTAAGGACCTTGATGCAACACAAAACCCTAATTTTGAATTGACTGCCTTAGGAGGTGATTTGACTGTCCAACTCTTGAGCTATCTTGAGCAACTTTGGAATTATTCATGACATGTCTTAGGAAATATGGGAGGGAAAATTTTGGGGTACAACAGTTGCCACTGTTCAATTTTCTTAAACCTGAGGATATAGATTGGCTTTCGAGCCTTTCGTGATCCGAAGGTGGAAGATAATTGAACACTAGAGTGCCCAGAAATTTGCACTCGCATGGTGTAGTATCAGCATTGTGATGTCGGGAATGGGCTTACAGATGCCATTTGGAGATTGTTGGTAGGAGGATGGGCTTACAGATGCCATCTGCAGGAGTGTCGATCGCATAAGAGATTCCTTAGCGAGAACTTGCATACTTGTTGTTTGTAGAAGATTCCGCTGGGGAAGTCTAACTTTTGTTGAGATTTAGGAACTTGCCTGTACTTCAACTGAGAGAATGCCTCGGCTGAGTCTTAAGAACCTGTCTCTAATTCAATTGGGGGAAACATCTTCATTAAGATCTAGAAATTGTCTAGTATTCAACGTAGTATACCGTTGAGATTGTAGAACTCGTCCACACTTTTACAGAGGAAAACATCAAGATCTAGGAACTGACTAGTGCTCAACATAGTATACCGTTGAGGTTATAGCACTCGTCCATACTATGACATAGGGAAACATCTTCATCAAGATCTAGGAACTGTATGGTCTTCAATGTAGTATACCGTTGAAATTAGAGAACTCGTCCACACTATGACGGAGGAAAACATCAAGATCTAGGAACTGACTAGTGCTCAACATAGTATACCATTGAGGTTATAGCACTCGTCCACACTATGACGTAGGGAAACATCTTCATCAAGATCTAGTAACTGTCTGGTCTTCAACGTAGTATACAGTTGAGATTGTAGAACTTGCCCATACTATGACGGAGGAAAACATCAAGATCTAGGAACTGACTAGTGCTCAATGTAGTATACCGTTGAGGTTATAGCACTGGTCCACACTATGATGTAGGGAAACATCTTCATCAAGATCTAGGAACTGACTAGTGCTCAACGTAGTATATCGTTGAGGTTATAGCACTCGTCCACACTATGACGGAGGAAAATTGTCTTCTTTGACTGGTTGTCTCTATTGACGGGTTGTCTCTATTGACGGGTTGTCTCTATTGACGGGTTGTCTCTATTGACGGGTTGAGAATTTAACTACATCTTTCCTGAAAGGTGAAGGTCAGTCATATGCAATGCATGATATGGATCAAGCCATGATGTTCTCAAAATAAATGAGATTGTATTGTATAATGCATACATGTATGTATCATGATGTATGGAAATGTAATGTTTTAGCTGGGGAAAATAAATCTCGGAGCTGCTGGGGAATATAGTTGGATTCTTCGTTTCCGCTGGGGATGATGAACGAAGATGATAAACTTGCAGGAGAGTATAACTCCGTTAGGGAATAAATTGATGAGAAGGTTACTCCAACGGGAATTACTCTGTGGGGAAGAGATGTCCTGCTGAAGATTTTAACGATAAACTCCGCTGGGGATTCCGCTGATAAGCTCCGTTGGGGATTTCAATGATAAGCTCCGCTGGGGATGAATTACTGTTGCTGGTGATATTGAATCCGTTGAGGATAGAGTTCCTGCTTGTGAAAGGAAAGAACTTCGCTGGGGACGATCTTCCAGTTGCAACTTGCTGGGGATAATCCTGTTAGGCTCTTGTGGGGATGACCCTCTGAGTTTGGCTGGGGAGATTTATTTTGTACTCTGCTGGGGATAAACTTCCAGAGTCTACTGGGGATGATGATCCAACTCTGTTGGGGAAGATTTTTCAGACCGTGCTGGGAAAATATTGACTCCACTGGGGGTATCTTGTATTCTGCCGGGGAACATTCTTATACTCCGTTGGGGAATATTAAGACTGCCGGGGATATCAAGCCTTTTTAGTGCTGATGGTAGATCAACTTTGCTTGGGGAGAGTATTGTTGATTCGTTGTAAGTCTCAGCTGGGGGAGAGCTATCATTATTGTCTTACTCTGCGGGGAGTGAAGGTATCTTAGCCATATTCTTCAGCTGAATCTACCTTTGTACCTGGTGAGTAGAGCAGCTGTACAGTTTGGACAATTTTATTGCCCCTGTTTCTGCGGGAGAAGGTGCATGTGGAGGCCTTGTGGATCGAGTATTATTCTAACCTATGAGGTTCTTGGTATCTTTCGATTCAAATGACAAGTCTTCTTCTGGTAGGCAAGTGACGAGATGACGGGACATAGTCGTACGCTTTGATCCCTAATTTTTGCCTGGACCGCCCTTTCGGGTTTTCAGTCCATCGGGATACCCTTTTTTGCCCAAGCTGCCTTTTCAAGTTTTTGACTTGCCGGGTGTACAGATTTTTTCCATTTTTATCCCTAATTTTTTCCCGAACCCTTTTAGTTCATCGGGAAGCCCTTATTTTTGCCTAGGCCAGTCGACCTAGCGGATCTTTGATTATGCGTAGTGCTTTCTGATTATGTCCACGCTCTCAGGATGTAGGGAGGTGTCACTGTCGGTAGTGTTGTGTTGCCAAACTACCAGAAGATCTTCGTTTGATCATGCAAGATTCGTTGCTGGAATTCATGTCCAATGCCTCAATTGATTCAGATGGAGATTTGTCCCTGGCTATTTGGCATTTTGAGAGATTCCTTGAATCTTGACATGGCTTCCCCAGATGATGGACAATGATCATGCCGTGCCCCTTGATTGGAAGTGTTTTTCCACTTGAGGTGATCCTTTTTATTGAGAAGGTTTTTTTTGTTCACTAGATATTCGTCATGCGAATTTCTCTGCTGTTGAACAAATAGTCATATGCAAACAATATTATTTTAAGAATGCAAAGCTTATGTCTGTTTTGAAATTTTTGAAAATGCATTTTTCTAGTAAAAGGAATTTTTTTTGTAAAATGTGATGTCAACTCAGGATTTACAGCAAGCCCTACAGGAGTCAGGATACCTTTGTAACATTATGCTTTCAGACTAACCCATGCTTCAGCTAGGACTTTTTAAGGGTTATAACGTGGCCTGGTTCACGGTTTAAGAAACAAAGGAAAAGGCTCAAAATTTATTTCTACCCACCCGCTATTCGTGATGTTCTTCGATCCTAAACTCAGCTAATCGTGCATTTAGATCCCGTTTGAGTCTTTGCTCTGATATTCCAGTGATGGTTTGGATACTGACAATTTATTTTGAACAGGCAGTCATTTTGTTGAGAGTTTGCAGGATCTCTTTCCTTTTGACTTTATTATCCCTTTTTGCCTGAACTGTTTCTTTTTGTGATTACAGTCAGCGGGATGCCCCAGTTTTTCTTAAGTCTCCTTCACAGGTTTTGACTTATTGGGCTTTTATTTTGAGAGATAACGACTGCTTGTCCTTACGATTATACGGAACCAACACCGTCTTTTGTTTCGGAAGGACTCCTTTGATGCCATTCATTGTGCACCTGGATCAACTGAGAAAACTACCCTTCCCCAGGTTATAATTAAGGGTTTTAATTTGTGAAAAGAAAAACTCCAACTTCTTTGGCTCAAATGGGTTGACTAGGTATTATCTTCCTTATAACTCCACTATTTAGGATTTGAAACAATGCCTGTACCTCGTCAGTGGGGTCTGTTCAAAAGCATACTGTAGAGATTTTGATATCATTTTCGTCATCCTCCCTCTAAAGGCTTAGAATTTTTTTTTAATCGGGAGTTGATCATCACAAAAAAAATGAAAGCAATTTGAATATAGTGAAATACGAATGGATTGATTCAAAACAGACATATGCAATGCATTGATAAAGTAATAAAGTTTGACATGAATAAATGTTCGAACAATCAAAAGAAAATTACAACTTAAAAATTCTAATGAACAAAAAGTCTCTTAGTTCGAACTAGTCATTTCAGGTGGAGAACCCTCAGCGGAAGATTTTCATCTCGCCATCCAGCATGAATTCCAGCACTCTTCTGTCAATCAAGTCTTGGATCTTGTTTTTCAAAGCCCAACAGTCGTCGGTGTCATGTCCAGGACTATAGGAGTGTGTTGTACCCCAAAATTTGCCCTCCCATATTCTTCAAAGTTTTGACAAGCATCATCTTCAAATGCTTCAAAGTCTACTCAAGGGTTGCACAACCAAAACACCCTCCTAAGCCAGTCAAATTAGGGTTTTGGTTCTTGCAAGAAAGTTGAGGTTTTCAAGGGCTCAATCAAGTCCCATATGCTCATACACATTGTCAAGCATCCATATGTCAAGTTTCAAGGATCACAAGGTCAAGTTGCACAGTCAAAAACCCTAATTGCCTCACAATCAACTGTAGGGGAAAAATGGTCATTTGGCAGTCAAAAGTCAAAAAATTTGGTCAACATCTTATTTTGAAGCCACAATCATCATTTGATCAAGTCTTGATCATGATTCCACAAGAATGGCTCAAAAATCATCAAGGTGTCAAAAGTTTCTATTTTTGGACAGCTGAAAAGTCAACTGTAACTTGACCAAGGCCTAACTTTTTCATGGTTCATCAAAAAAATCTCATCCAATGCTCATTTTGAAGGGGAGGACATTTCCTACAACTCATCTTCACATTCCAAGTCCAAGAAATGCTCTCACAAAAAGTTATCAATTTCAACATTATAGGTCATTTTGAAAAGTCAACAAAAAGGCACTTTAAGTCAAAGACCATAACTTGAGATTGGTAAATTCAAATGACATGGGACCAAATACATTGGTTAGAGGACTTCAAGACCTTTCCAAAATGTCCAAGAACATGTTCATATGATCAAAATTGAGCAAGATATGTATTGGAGAAGTTGGGAAATTTTTGTGAAATGGCCAAAGTCAACTATCCATGAAACTTCAATTTTTGACAAAAAGGGCCCACTTTTCCCACTTGATTCAGCTATGCCATGCCACCCACGTATTCCATGTTTTATTTCAAGATTTAAAATTAATTTTTCTATTTTTATTTAATTTTATTTGATTTAATTCATTTTAAATCTTTAAAATTCAAATAAAAATCAAAGAAATTAATTAAGGGATATCTTTGAGTTTGAATAGCCTTGATGCATCATGAAACACATACCAATTTCGTGTACATCCTATTTCAAGCATAAAAAATTCAAATTTGGACAAGAATGGCAAGTTTCTTTAATGGAGGTTATGGCAAAATCCAAAACATAATTGCATTGGTTTAAGGCTCATGATATTGTTTGATTCTCATTCACTAACATATATGCAAGCCTCCCACACATGATTCACGACCTAGAAAACTCAGAGGCAGCATAACCAATTTCAAAATTTCAAGAGAAAAGTCACAAACTGAAAACCAATTTCCAGCATAATTCAAGCCTTCCTTTTGATCCAAATACACTCCCAGCATCCCCAGGAATCATTTGCAGCCAAGAACAAGCCAAAAACCTCAAGAACTCGTGCTATACAAGTCATACGGTTTACATTCTTTTTCAAAATTATAATCATCCATTCATGCGTTTTTAATATATTTTATTGATTGCATTGTACTCACAGGATCCATACGAAGCTTTCCATATAATTCAATTTGATTATGGTGCCTTAAAACGCGAAATACCATTGTTGAGTTCTAGGTTTTTCAGAGCTTGTGATTTGGGGCTTTTGCCATAGTGTAAAATTAAGCCTCAAGACATACATGGTCAAGCCCAGCAGGATGAGACGAATCTAAGACACACCTCGCGCCCAATTTATATTGCACGAGCGCCTAATCGCTATTTTTAAAATGTTGGCATTTTGTGGGGGTTTAAAACCCCCGCTATGTGTTTTATATTTTACAGGAAAGTTTGAAGACGAAGGGCGTGGCAATACATGATTGGCAGGTTCAAATTGGCGCGCGCGTTTCCACTTGATTCAGCCTATAGTGCGCTTATTTCATATATTCCTTTTTTCTTATTAGGTTTACAAACAAACGCGCTTGGTTCAGTGGTTGGAGACGTGGCTAGGCATCACTGGGACCTGGGTTCGATTCACAGGTCCCCCCATAATTCCATATTGTTTTTCTAACGCTTTCCTGTGCAGCATTCCAAAGAAGACTCACCATAAACCTCACAGATCCAAGCGCCAGGTGGCCATGATCATAGATCCAAAGGATAAAAAGTGATGGATACCATGTGCTCAGTCAAAGCATGCTGCAGGCAATCCAAGAAGTCAAACGAGCTGGATTCAAATGGGCCTCAAATTTCAATCAAAAACCCCCCATTCTGGCCCATACCCCCTTTGGGTTTGCTCTCCATTTTTATTATTTTGTCATTTTCTTTTTTTATTTAATTTCTTATTCCTTTTTATTAACAATTAACCAATTACTATTTTTCATAAAAAATCCAAAAAAGAATTAACATTATTATTATATATTACTAATTTCATTTTATTTTTGTAATTAAATATTAATAAATTGAATTAATTATTAATTAGGCAACTTTAACTTTTTTTCTTGATAATTAAAATAAGTTTAGAATTAGGTTTTTAATTAACTTTGAATTTTAATTCCTTTATTTTATTTTCATTAAAAACATAAAAAACACCAAAAATGTTTTCTTTTAATAAATTAATTAATTAGTTTAATTATTAGTTATTAATTTCATTTAATCACAAAAAAGACAAAAAATTCAATTTCTTTTCTTAAAAGGGTCAAAACCCTTAGAACGTTCCCGATTAATTTTTTTCGCGCGCATTTACTTTATTTTGATTATTATGTAATTGCTTTCAAGAATGTAATAGTAATTAGGTTTATCGCTTTATTTAATTTCTCGTACTTATTTATCAAAACGGGTCTTTGTATTTTTGGCGATGTATAGACCCGCGCCTTGTAATAGCGTAGAATTTATCTTTCCGCAATTTACTTTATGCACCCCTAACTGTTAAATGCATGAAAGAATGTATGTAAATAAAATCAATCCGTAGCTCACATATAACATGTATAAGATAACCTTAACTGAAAAACAACACACAAAGCACATGCCACTTCTAGGGTACGCTTCACTGGTTGCCTCGAACGTGGTCATCAAGTATAGGATGTTTTAGAGGTCACCCTTATGTCTAAGATCCAGTTGCCTCGAAACGGTTGCCTCGGATACAAAGGATCTAAGATGCTAGGGTTACTTCTAAGACGTCCTACCATTGCTTCGGTGACCACACTGTCCCTATAATCGAATTGACCCGAACACCTCCAACGACGGTGCTACCTACCTCTCAATGGTGGGATAGCACTATCCAAAGGACTCTTACACAACTTAATTCCTTAGAGTAGGTAGATCTCATGGGTACTTTCTCTTTTCAAACAAACAAAACAACTTTTCGCACTCACACTTTCTAAAAGTTTTCAAACAAATTTTTCATACACTCTTGAGGACTGATACAAGAGTTACTTAGAAATTTTTCAAATGAAACTTTTTCAAAACCCATACACACTTGAAAAGCAAACAAATTTTGAAAACATAAGAGCAAGTACCTAAGAGCCCGTGGATAACCACGGATAGAAAGGGTGCTAACACCTTCCCTTTCTATAAATCTACCTCCCGAACCGAGAAACATTCTCGAATAAGGAATTTTGTTGTGCTTTTGTCCTTTCCATGTTGGAGAACATAAAAGACGGTGGCGACTCTTGCTTACCGCGACATTTCGTGAAACCAACTTAAAAACAGTCAGTTCTATTTCCACTGGTCACAGAACTGGCAAATCTGCCGGGGACACTAAAAGTGAGGTGTACCTTAGGATTAGATCATACTTATGTTTTCAATTACTTTGCTTTGATTACTTTATGTTTGTGGGCTTTGCATCGGAGTTTCATAAATCCTAACCCGGATCTGGGGATACCCTTTTAGGTAGCATAAGCTGTGAGGGACCTGTCCGGCGTAGACCGACACGGGTGAAGCAGTGGCTACATTGGTGTGGCACCTTGGTCTGTACCGATATCCCTTGTGTTGCAACAAGGAGAATATGGGTCTTCTGAGGAGTCATTAAGCACCAACCGACCTTAGAACCCTAATGTGACCCAACTTGGCCATAGAATAGTATCAGTATGCTACACCCATTGAGGCTAAACTCTCGCGATGGTTCTGGCCGCAAGAAAAGATTGCGACGCTGGAGTTATGACCGATTGAGGGTAGTCAGTGATATTGGGATCCTCTAGAACCCGGTTACTATTTTCTAGGACAGGTCTTAACCAACGAAACTAAAAGAGGGTAATACCTAAACTTCATGCCGGCCTGAAATCTAAGGGCTTTTTGTGTGACTTGTATGCCTTCAAACTTGACTACTTGCATGTACTTGTTATCTGACGACACGGGTTCCTTGCAGGTTTTGTTTACAGTCCTTAATTGGGACTCATTACAGGGCCTACTTACATCACTCCATGCATAGCATAACATCATACCATTGCATGCATCCTGCATAAAGACTAATCCATTTCAAGGATCTCAAGGGTTTGTGATGCAGGTCATGATGAACCAAATGTCTAGCAAGGGGCAAAGGGGATTTATTTTCCTCTAGCCAAGGTTGCTTGGAGATCAAGACATGACAACCTAAGTCAGGGGCGATGACCCACTCGATATGGTGAGCCTTGACTCTTGAAGAAGGACTCTCAACAACATGAAGTTCCTTCGATCAAGCTACCAGATTCTAACAATTTTCTTGTTTACTCTGCGAGATCCTTGAAAACATCGCATGCATACATACATATCATTGCATTACTGGTACTTTGTTCTACAGGTTGCTTAATCTTCTTCGCTGTTTATTTCAGCCATCATCATGAATCCTGAATCATCCAATGAACAAGCTATCAAGGCCCTCCAGGCCCAGAACGCCCAGTTCCAGGAGCTGGTCATGAGCTTAGCCCAAGGACAACAGGAATTGAAGACTCTGCTTTTGAAGAAAAAGAAGAAGAGGACTGTTTTGTTCAACCCTAGACGCAGATCTGGGAATACACTGCAGAATGAAGCTGAGCGGACTACTCCATCTGTTGGGGAAGGAAGTCACCAAGAGGGAAGGGTTCCTAGTCCCGTAGTCTCTGACACCGAGACAGACTTCAATGATGAACAGTACCCTCCTGCGGAGGACAGGTACAAACAGCTAGAGGACCGGTCAAATGCTATAGAGATTCAACGTGTGCCTGGGTTGGACTTTGGGGACCTAGGTTTATCTTCTGGGGTGGTGATCCCACACAAGTTCAAGGCGCCTGCCTTTGTGAAGTACGACGGGGCTTCCTGTCCTAAGCTGCACCTCCATTCATACGCAAGGAAGATCCAGCCCTACACGGTAGACAAGAACCTATGGAACCATTTCTTCCAGGAAAGTCTTTCAGGGACTCAGCTCGAATGGTTCTATCAGCTGGATGGAATCGGTATCCGTAACTGGGAGGACTTGGCAACTGCTTTTTATAAGCAGTACCAATATAATGCCGACCTCGCTCCTACGCGTACCCAACTCCAGGGTATGTCACTGGGGACGGGTGAAGGTTTTAAGGAGTATGCGCAAAGGTGGAGAGACCTGGCTGGAAGGGTGCAGCCACCTTTGACTGACCGTGAGCTTGTTGACATGTTCTTGGGGACCCTGTCTGGTCCTTTCTTCAACCATCTGATTGGGAATTCTTCTGTTGGGTTTACATATTTGATCTTGACCGGGGAGAGGATTGAAGCTGGTATCAAGGCTGGAAAGATTCAAGGAGCTGGACCTGCTGATGCTCATAAAAAGCCTTACAGTGGGAAGAAGGAGTTCAATGCTGTGCATAGTAAAAAGGGTCGCCATGATCAACATGTAGGGGCAACCCAGATCTCTAATCCTAGGCCTGCTCAGCAAGGACAAGGGCAGCAACGTAAGGAGGTCGCACCCAAGAGACAGTTCACTAAGATCAACATGTCACTGGATCAAGTGCTACAGCAAATGTTGAAGGCAGGGCTGATTACCTTAAGGGCTCCTCTCCGGAATCCAAACACCTCTGCTCCTAACTATCATCCCAACGATAGGTGTGCATACCATTCTGATAGCCCGGGGCATACTACAGACAACTGTTGGGCTCTGAAGAACAAGGTCCAAGACATGATTGACGCTGGAGAGATTCAGTTTGAAGCACCAGAAACTCCAAACATAATCACTGCTCCTTTGCCCAATCATTGAAGGCTTTTGTTTATTTGAATTTCCGAGTTGTATTTTTTTTGCTTATACAAACAATTAATGTCATAGCAAACTCTTTTATTTCATTAATGCACTACATATGTCTGTTTTTGAATTAATCCAATTATTTTCACTATATTCAAATTGCTTTCATATTTTTTGTGATGATCAACGCTCGGTTAATAATTCTAAGCCTCTTGAGGGAGGATGACAAAAACGATACCACGATTTACAGTATGCTTTTGAACAGACCCCACTGATGAGGTACATGCATTGTTTCAATTCCTAAACACTGGATTTATAAGGATGATAATCCCTCGTCAACCCCTTTGAGCCAAAGAAGTAGGAGTTTTCTTTTCGAAAATTAAAACCCTTAATCATAACCTGGGGCAGGGTAGTTCTCTCAGCTGATCCAAGTGCACAACAAATGGAACCAAAGGAATCCTTACAAAACAAAAGACAGTAATGGTTCCTATAACCATAAGGATGGGAAGTCATTATATCTCAGAAATAAAAGCCCACTAAGTCAAAACCTATGAAGGAGACTTACGAAAACTGGGGCATCCCGCTGACTGTAATCACGAAAAGGAACAGTTCAAGCAAAAAACAGGGATAACGAAATCAAAAAAGAAAGAGGTCCTACAAACCCTCAACCAAAAAAGGAATGACTGCCTATTCAAAATAAACTATCAATGTCCAAACCATCACTGGAACATCAGAGCAAAGACTCAAACAAGGTCTAACGCACGATCAGCTGAGTTTAGGTTTGAAGAATATCACGAAGAGCGGGTGGATACAAATAATTTGAGCCTTTATCCTTTGTTTCTTAAACTGTGAACCAGGACACGTTATAACCCTCAAAAGTCCTAGCTGAAGCATGGGTTAATTCGAAAGCATACTGTTACAAAGGTATCCTGACACCTTAAGGCTCGCTGTAAAATCTTGAGTTAACATCACATGTTACATAATTTGCTTGTTTTACTGAAAAATGCATTTTCAAAAACTTCAAAGACAGACATAAGCTTTGCATTTTTAATATAACATTGTTTGCATATGACTTTTTGTTCGAACAATAGAGAAATTCGCGCGAAGAATATCTAATGAACAAAAGCACTTCCAATCAAGGGGCAGACATGATCATGGTCTATCATCTGGGGCAGTTAAGTCAAGATTCGGAGAATCTCTCAAAAGGCCAACCAACTTGGGGCAAATCTCCATCTGGATCACTTGGGGCATTGGACGATCAAACGAAGATCTTCTGGTGGTATGGTAACACAATGCTACTAACAGTGACACCTCCTTACATCCTAAGAGCACGGACATAGTCGAAAAAATACTATGCATAATCAAAGACCCGCTAGGTTGACACACCTAGGAAAAAATAAGGGCTTCCCGGCGAACCAAAAGGGTTCGGGCAAAAATAAGGGATGAAATAGAAAAATCTGTACACCCGACAAGTCGAAAACCTGAAAAGGCGGCTTGGGCAAAAATGGGTATCCCGATGGACTGAAAACCCGAGAGGGCGATCCAGGCAGAAGTTAGGGATCAAAAGCGTACAACTATGTCCCGTCATCTCGTCACTTGCCTACCAGAAGAAGATTTGTCAACCGGCGGTCATCAGGCGCCTCCACAGGTATCTTCTCCCACAGAAACAGGGGCAATAATGAGTTGTCCAAGCGGTCTAGTTGCTCTGTCAACCAAGGTACCAAGGTAGATTCGGCTGAAGAACATAACCCAGATACCTCCACTCCCCGCAGAGTAAGACAAGCAACACTCCATCCAAGCAGAGTTGGTCTCCTATCAGTCCTGAAAAGGCACAACATCTCTAGCAAGTCAGCAACACTCTCCCAAGCAGAGTTAGTCTACTGTCAGCCTTAAGGAAGTTGGGCATCCCCAGAAAATCTCAATATTCCCCAGTGGAGTATGCAGATATTCCTAAGCAAGCATCCCCGGCAGTCTTATTCTAAGATTGTTCCCCGGCGGAATACCAGACACCCCAATGGAGCCACTTCCCCAATACAGTCTCAAAAGTCTCCCCAGGAGAGTTGAACCATCTCCCCAGTAGGAAGCTTATCCCCGGTAGATTCTAGAAGCTTATCACCTGCAGAGTACGAACGCGTCTCCCCGGCTTTATTCAAAGGTTATTCCCCACCAGGGCTTATAACTGGGTTATCCTCAGCTAATTGCCACGGAAAGATCGTCCTCGGCGAAGTTCTTCCTACCCCCAGCGGAGTTCATCAAATTCCCCAACATAACTTATCAACGGAATCCCCAGCGGAGCTATCATCAAAATCTCAACGAAGTATCTTTTCCTACAGAGTGACTCCCCGCAGAGTAATCTCTCTAGCAAGTTCATTCCCCAACAGAGTCGTCTTCTCCTACCGGTTTATCCTTGCAACCATCATCCCCAACGGAAACGAAGAACTCTCCCCTTCAAACATCAGCCCAGGATTCAAATTCCCGGCATCCGTCAAGGATTTATTTTCCTAGACAAAAATACATTCATAAACATCACATCTTCATACATTATAGCATGCATACGCATCATACAACACAAATCTCATTTATTTTTGAGAGCATCTTAAAATCATGCAGTTCATGCATCATGACATTGCATACAACTGATGTTTCGCCTTTTCAGGAAAAAGGTCAATCCCAAAGATGATTACTATCAACTGTCGCGATTCCAGATTTGATTCCTGTATCCAGCCAGGGCATATCTACATTAAGGAGATTGAAGAGATAGCCGAGAAATGCTCCAGATATGGATGTTGTTCTTTTGCTTATTCAGATTTATCTCCAGAGATGGCTTAGAAATGCTCCAGAGATGGATACTATTCTTTTGCTTATTTAGATTTTCTCTTCAGAGATGGCTTAGAAATGCTCCAGAGATGGACGTTATTCTTTTGCTTATTCAAGAGTTTCCTTTCAGATATAGCTGGGAAATGCTCCAGAGATGGACGTTATTCTGTTGCTTATTCAGAGTTGTTTGTTCAGAAATAGTTCAGATATGCTCCAGAATCGGACGCTATTTTGTTGCTTATTCAGGGCTTCTTTTCAGAGATAACTTAGAAATGCTCCAACCACGGATGCTATTCTATTGTTTATTCAGAGATTCTTTCTAGAGATGGTTCAGATACGATCCAGACATGGCTACATTCTGATACTTATTCCAGACTCCCTTCTAGAGATAGCTTAGAAATGCTCCATATCTGGATGCTATTCTATTGCTTATTCAGATTTCCTTCTAGAGATAGTTCAGATGCAACCCAGACATGGCGACATTCTGATACTTATTCAGATTTCCTTTCAGATTTAGCTTAGAGATGCTCCCATCCCGGATGCTATTCTTTTGCTTATTCAGATTTTCTCTCCAGTAATAGCTCAGAGATGCTCCGGACCCGGATGTTATTCTATTGCTTATTCAGAGATTCCTTTCAGAGATGGCCTAGAGATGCTCCAGATCCGGATGTTATTCTATTGCTTATTCAGATTTCCTTCTAGAGATAGTTCAGATGCAACCCAGGCACAGCGACATTCTGATACTTATTCCAGATTCCGTCCAGAGATAGTTCAGATGCAACCCAGGCATGGCGACATTCTGATACTTATTCCAGATTCCGTCCAGAGATAGTTCAGATGCAACCCAGACATGGCGACATTCTGATACTTATTCAGATTTCCTCTCAGATATAGCTTGGAGATTCTCCTGACCCGGATGTTATTCTACTACTTATTCAGATTTCTCTCCGGAGATGGCCTAGAGATGCTCCAGATCCGGACGCTATTCTATTGCTTATTCAGATTCAAACTTCTAAAGACAACTTAGAGATGCTCCATCCCGGATGCTATTCTATTGTTCAGTCCAGATACGATCCAGATTCGGATGACATTCTGTTACTCATGCAGTATGGATATACCCCAGACACGGCGGTCATTTTACCATTTATTCAGACGTCGGCAATCAGACACAGACTAGATATGCTCCAGACACGGAAGCTATTCTATTTCTTATTCAGATTCAACTATCTACCATCTTTCCAAATGGCATCTATAAGCCCATTCTCGACAAGGTTTTATCACACTTCCAGATGGCATCTTTAAACCCATCCTCCTATCCACTATCTCTCCAAATGGCATCTGTAAGCCCATTCCCGCTGTCACACTGCTGATACTCTACTATGTGAGTGCAAATTTCTGGGCACTCTAGTGTTCAATCATCTTCCACCTTCAGATCACGAAAGGCACACAAGCCAATCTACATCCTCAGGTTTAAGAAGATTGAACAGGGGCAACTGTTGTACCCCAAAATTTGCCCTCCCATATTCTTCAAAGTTTTGACAAGCATCATCTTCAAATGCTTCAAAGTCTACTCAAGGGTTGCACAACCAAAACACCCTCCTAAGCCAGTCAAATTAGGGTTTTGGTTCTTGCAAGAAAGTTGAGGTTTTCAAGGGCTCAATCAAGTCTCATATGCTCATACACATTGTCAAGCATCCATATGTCAAGTTTCAAGGATCACAAGGTCAAGTTGCACAGTCAAAAACCCTAATTGCCTCACAATTAACTATAGGAGCAAAATGGTCATTTGGCAGTCAAAAGTCAAAAAATTTGGTCAACATCTTATTTTGAAGCCACAATCATCATTTGATCAAGTCTTGATCATGATTCCACAAGAATGGCTCAAAAATCATCAAGGTGTCAAAAGTTTCTATTTTTGGACAGCTGAAAAGTCAACTGTAACTTGACCAAGGCCTAACTTTTTCATGGTTCATCAGAAAAATCCCATCCAATGCTCATTTTGAAGGGGAGGACATTTCCTACAACTCATCTTCACATTCCAAGTCCAAGAAATGCTCTCACAAAAAGTTATCAATTTCAATATTATAGGTCATTTTCAAAAGTCAACAAAAAGGCACTTTAAGTCAAAGACCATAACTTGAGATTGGTAAATTCAAATGACATGGGACCAAAGTCATTGATTAGAGGACTTCAAGACCTTTCCAAAATGTCCAAGAACATGTTCATATGATCAAAATTGAGCAAGATATGCATTGGAGAAGTTGGGAAATTTTTGTGAAATGGCCAAAGTCAACTATCCATGAAACTTCAATTTTTGACAAAAAGGGCCCACTTTTCCCACTTGATTCAGCTATGCCATGCCACCCACGTGTCCCATGTTTTATTTCAAGATTTAAAATTAATTTTTCTATTTTTATTTAATTTTATTTGATTTAATTCATTTTAAATCTTTAAAATTCAAATAAAAATCAAAGAAATTAATTAAGGGATATCTTTGAGTTTGAATAGCCTTGATGCATCATGAAACACATACCAATTTCGTGTACATCCTATTTCAAGCATAAAAATTCAAATTTGGACAAGAATGGCAAGTTTCTTTAATGGAGGTTATGGCAAAATCCAAAACATAATTGCATTGGTTTAAGGCTCATGATATTGTTTGATTCTCATTCACTAACATATATGCAAGCCTCCCACACATGATTCACGACCTAGAAAACTCAGAGGCAGCATAACCAATTTTAAAATTTCAAGAGAAAAGTCACAAACTGAAAACCAATTTCCAGCATAATTCAAGCCTTCCTTTTGATCCAAATACACTCCCAGCATCCCCAGGAATCATTTGCAGCCAAGAACAAGCCAAAAACCTCAAGAACTCGTGCTATACAAGTCATACGGTTTACATTCTTTTTCAAAATTACAATCATCCATTCATGCGTTTTTAATATATTTTATTGATTGCATTGTACTCATAGGATCCATACGAAGCTTTCCATATAATTCAATTTGATTATGGTGCCTTAAAACGTGAAATACCATTGTTGAGTTCTAGGTTTTTCAGAGCTTGTGATTTGGGGCTTTTGCCATAGTGTAAAATTAAGCCTCAAGACATACATGGTCAAGCCCAGCAGGATGAGACGAATCTAAGACACACCTCGCACCCAATTTATATTGCACGAGCGCCTAATCGCTATTTTTAAAATGTTGGCATTTTGTGGGGGTTTAAAACCCCCGCTATGTGTTTTATATTTTACAGGAAAGGTTGAAGACGAAGGGCGTGGCAATACATGATTGGCAGGTTCAAATTGGCGCGCGCGTTTCCACTTGATTCAGCCTATAGTGCGCTTATTTCATATATTCCTTTTTTCTTATTAGGTTTACAAACAAACGCGCTTGGTTCAGTGGTTGGAGACGTGGCTAGGCATCACTGGGACCTGGGTTCGATTCCCAGGTCCCTCCATAATTCCATATTGTTTTTTCTAGCGCTTTCCTGTGCAGCATTCCAAAGAAGACTCGCCATAAACCTCACAGATCCAAGTGCCAGGTGTCCATGATCATAGATCCAAAGGATAAAAAGTGATGGATACCATGTGCTCAGTCAAAGCATGCTGCAGGCAATCCAAGAAGTCAAACGAGCTGGATTCAAATGGGCCTCAAATTTCAATCAAAAACCCCCCATTCTGGCCCATACCCCCTTTGGGTTTGCTCTCCATTTTTATTATTTTGTCATTTTCTTTTTTTATTTTATTTCTTATTCCTTTTTATTAACAATTAACCAATTACTATTTTTCATAAAAAATCCAAAAAAGAATTAACATTATTATTATTATTATTACTAATTTCATTTTATTTTTGTAATTAAATACTAATAAATTGAATTAATTATTAATTAGGCAACTTTAACTTTTTTTCTTGATAATTAAAATAAGTTTAGAATTAGGTTTTTAATTAACTTTGAATTTTAATTCCTTTATTTTATTTTCATTAAAAACATAAAAAACACCAAAAATGTTTTCTTTTAATAAATTAATTAATTAGTTTAATTATTAGTTATTAATTTCATTTAATCACAAAAAAGACAAAAAAATTCAATTTCTTTTCTTAAAAGGGTCAAAACCCTTAGAACGTTCCCGATTAATTTTTTTCGCACGCATTTACTTTATTTTGATTATTATGTAATTGCTTTCAAGAATGTAATAGTAATTAGGTTTATTGCTTTATTTAATTTCTCGTACTTATTTATCAAAACGGATCTTTGTATTTTTGGCGATGTATAAACCCGCGCCTTGTAATAGCGTAAAATTTATCTTTCCGCAATTTACTTTCCGTACCCCTAACTGTTAAATGCATGAAAGAATGTATGTAAATAAAATCAATCCGTAGCTCACATATAACATGTATAAGATAACCTTAACTGAAAAACAACACACAAAGCACATGCCACTTCTAGGGTACGCTTCACTGGTTGCCTCGAACGTGGTCATCAAGTATAGGATGTTTTAGAGGTCACCCTTATGTCTAAGATCCAGTTGCCTCGAAACGGTTGCCTCAGATACAAAGGATCTAAGACGCTAGGGTTACTTCTAAGATGTCCTACCATTGCTTCGGTGACCACACTGTCCCTATAATCGAATTGACCCGAACACCTCCAACGACGGTGCTACCTACCTCTCAATGGTGGGATAGCACTATCCAAAGGACTCTTACACAGCTTAATTCCTTAGAGTAGGTAGATCTCATGGGTACTTGCTCTTTTCAAACAAACAAAACAACTTTTCACACTCACACTTTCTAAAAGTTTTCAAACAAATTTTTCATACACTCTTGAGGACTGATACAAGAGTTACTTAGAAATTTTTCAAACGAAACTTTTTCAAAACCCACACACACTTGAAAAGCAAACAAATTTTGAAAACATAAGAGCAAGTACCTAAGAGCCCGTGGATAACCACGGATAGAAAGGGTGCTAACACCTTCCCTTTCTATAAATCTACCTCCCGAACCGAGAAACATTCTCGAATAAGGAATTTTTCTGTGCTTTTGTCCTTTCCATGTTGGAGAACATAAAAGACGGTGGCGACTCTTGCTTACCGCGACATTTCGCGAAACCAGCTTAAAAACAGTCAGTTCTATTTCCACCGGTCACAGAGTGGTATACATAAAATGCATCGGGGTGATAGCCAGGAGCATAGGTATTGGGATTCCGGAGACGATCCTTTAAAGGAATCATATTAACCTCCAACAAGCGTTTCAGTATTAGAGATGATGGTATATCAGTCTCAGAGAAATGTCTTCCAGATGTATTTTGCTTACGCCGATTACCCCGTTGACGCTGGCGAGGTTGTTGCTGGGTGTTGTACCCCAAAATTTGCCCTCCCATATTCTCCAAGAAATTGCCAAGTCAAGCTGCAAAATTCCCCAAGGGTTGCACAGTGCAAAGGTCTCCTATACAGTCAAAACTAGGGTTTGTGTTCTGATTAAGAAAATGAAGTTTTCAAAGGTCCAATCAAGTCTCACATGCCCACAAATATGGTCAAGTATCCTCATATCAAGTTTCAAGACATTCAGCTCAAAACTGCACAGTCAAAAACCCTAATTGCACTACAGTCAACTGTAGGGGCAAAATGGTCATTTGACAGTCAAAAGTTCAAATTTTTGGTCAACATATCATTTTGAAGCCACAAACATCATTTGATCAATGCTTGATCATGATTCTCAAAATTTGGCTCAGAAATCATCAAGATGCAAAAGTTTCCTTATTTGGACAGTTGGAAAAGTCAACTGAAATTGACCAGGGCATAACTTTCACATGGATTATCAGAAAAATTCCATCCAAAGCTCATTTTGAAGAGAAAGACATTTCCTACAACTCATCTTCATACTTCAAGTCCAAGAAATGCTCTCACAAAAAGTTATCAATTTCAACATTATAGGTCATTTTCAAAAGTCAACAAAAAGGGACTTTAAGTCAAAGGCCATAACTTGAGATTGGTAAATCCAAATGACATGGGACCAAAGGAATTGGTTAGAGGACTCAAAGAACTTTCCAAAATGTCCAAGAACATGAGAGAAGCTTAAACATTGAGCAAGTTATGCCTTGTGGAAGTTGGGAAATGTTTGGATATTTTGAAAAGTCAACATTGCTTCAAATGACCTAAAATTGCTAATGGGCCCATTTTTCTTCCACAAATCATCATCCATGGCATGTGCACGACCACTTGGCCCAAAGGGAAGTATTTTCTCATTTTTTATTTATTTATTTGAATTTTTATTTATATTAATTCAATTAAATCAATTAAATATATGAAAAATATTTAACTTAACCAAACCAATCTTTTTATACATGTTTTAGACTCAATATTTCGTGTATATGCAAATATGGAAAGAATTGGACTGATTAGATCATGATTTGCACAAGAACACATGGAAAAAGATTTAAAAAGATCCTTAAGAATCAAATTTTCAAAAGCCATGAATGCATTGGATTTGTGCTACTTTTCTTAACCTAATTCACTCAATACAAATGCCTGATCACAACCCTAATCACAATAGACACTAAGCTGCGCAAGAAAGCTCTCCACAAACTTGAAATTTTTCTCCATAAACTCAATTCTGAAAACAGCCTTCCAGGAGGATTCAGGTCTCAATTCTTGTTTCAATAGCTTCCTCAAAGTTCCCTGAACGATTCTCAATCAAAAACATTCATCAAAGCCCAAGGAATTGGTATACAGAACCTGAGATATCTCATGAAAATTGCATAATCGTATTCTCCAATCTAAGCATTTTTACAGCATTTTATTCATGGATTCATGTTCATTATGAAGTTCTGAAGCTAACCAATATATTTGATTGTGTTTTTATGCGTTGTATACAAATATGCCATGTTTGATTTTTAGGGTTTACAGAGTTCTAAATTGGGGGTTTCTTGTTAAAGAAAAATTGGTCCTCCAGACCAAGACCATTCAATTCAGCGCATGGAGACGAAGAAGAAACACCCATCGCGCCCAATTTATGAATGCCTGAGCTCTAGTCGCTATTTTCTTGAAAAGGGCCTAAGGAAACATATGGAAACCGTTGCCTATGTTATTAGTATTTCAGAAAAATAAAAACAGAACGAAGAAGATGATGTGGTGGCGAGGCTTGATTGGTCTGTTTGAATATTTCACGCGTTGAACCACTAACCCTTTGCTTTACTTTTATAATATTTATTGTTTACTTATTAATCAGAACGTGCAATTAGCTCAGCTGGCAAGCAGGATTGGTGATAAAGCATATGACCTGGGTTCGAGCCCCAGGTCTTACATATTTCAATATTATTTTTCCATAACAATTCCTATGCAGTGCTTACGTTGAGGATCACCATACATCCTCCAGATCAGATCGTCCACGTGCTTAATGGAATCAAACCAAAGGCTGAGATTGAAGGTACACCCTAAACCCTAGTCAGCGCTGCAGCATGCTAATTGGAAAAGTCAAGTGGACTCAGATTATTGGGCCAGATTATTCCAGATTACACCTCCACTTTGGGGACTCCTACCCCCCCTGGTTTGCAATTTTCCTTATATTTTATTTTTTCAATTATTATTTTATTCTCTTTATTGTCTTAAATTAATTAATTATTTTTATAAAATAAAAAATGCATAAAAATCAGAAAAGATAAAAAATATAATAAATATTTTTGTTTTAATATTTTCATGAATAAATTGGTATGTAATTAATTAGTTTAAATTAGGGTTTTAATATTAATTCTTTTCATAATAAAAATCCAAAAAATATAATTTAGGTTTAATAAATGTTTATTCCTTTTAATTTTTTCTTTTTTCATAATAATATTATTTATTTTATTTATTTTCATAATTAAAATTGTATATAAAAAATTAGGTTTAATTTAGGTTAAATTTTAACGTCTTCTTAATAAATCAAAATAAAATAGAATTAGGGTTAGTAGTTAATTTTAATTAATTTATTCTTTTTTCCATTAAATCCTAAAATATTAAAAATACCAAAAACAAATTCTTGCATTCCTTTAATTTTAATTCCTCATTAATTTGATTTTTGCAAAAGGGTCCAACGCCCTCGTTTCGATTTAATTTCGCATATTTATTTTATTTCGCTTAAATAATTATGTACCTCTCCCGAAGCCTTGTAATTACTTTTCGCACTTTTAATTTACTTTGTTTATTTATTTTCCGCCAAATCGGGTCCTGGTTAATTTTGGCGATGTGGACCCGCGCCATTTGTAATAGCTTAGAATTTACTTTCCTCGCAACTTTTAACTGTTAAACAAAGCATGCAAGAATGAATGGCCTTAAATAAAAACAAGCGTAGAAAACCAATAAACATGACAAGATAAATGCAAATGAAAACGACACACGAATCGCACACACCACCCCTAGGGTACGCCTCACTGTTGCCTTGCCTCGAAAGGTGATCGTCGAGTAGAGGATGTCTTAGTAAGTCCTCATGATCCGGGAACCTGGCATGAGGGTAGCTTCTAAGGTGTCTTCCTATTGCTCTGGTGATCACCATGTCCCGAACCTCGAATTGACCCGAACACCTCCAACGGTGGTGCTACCTACCTCTCAATGGTGGGATGGCACTACTTTAAGGACATTTACACAGACGAATTCCTTAGGGTAGGTAGACGACTCTAGATACTTGCTCTAACTTTCAAAACAAATCAAAAATACTTTTCACACCGACACCTTTTCAAAAAGCTTTCGAAAGCAATTTTTCAAACACTCTTGAGGACCGATACAAGAGTCGAACTGAAATTTTCAAAGAAACTTTTTAAAACCCACAGTTGAAAAGCAAACAAATCATTTTTGAAAACACAAATGAGCAAGTATCTAAGAGCCCATGGATAACCATGGATAGAAAGGGTGCTAACACCTTCCCTTTCTATAATCTACCTCCCGAACCGAGAGCAATCTCTTTAAGGAATTTTTCTGTGCTTTTGTCCTTTCCATTTGGAGAAAATAAAAGACGGTGGCGACTCTTGCTTCCGCGACATTTCGCGAACCAGCTTTAAACAGTCAGTTCCAGATCCACCGATCACAGAACTGGCGACTCTGCTGGGGAACCAAACTATAAAGTGAGGTGTACCTTAGGGCTAGTTCATAACTGTGTTTTCACTTGTATTGATTTGCTTGCTTTACTATTGTGGGTTGCATCGGAGATACATAGATCCTAACCCGGATCTGGGGATACCCTGTTTAGGTAGCATAAGCTGTGAGGGACCTGTCCGGCGTAGACCGACACAGGTGAAGCAGTGGCTACGTTGGTGTGGCACCTTGGTCTGTACCGATATCCCTTGTGTCGCAACGAGGAGAATATGGGTCTTCTAAGGAGTCATTAAGCACCAACAACCTTAGAACCCTAATTGACACAACTTGGCCTTTAGAATTGTAGCAGTATGCTACGCCCATTGAGGCTAAACTCTCGTGATGGTTCTGGCCGCAAGAAAAGATTGCGATGCTGGAGTTATGACCGATTGAGGGTAGTCAATGATATTGGGATCCTCTAAGAACCCGATTACTTTTGATTAGGACAGGTATGAACCAACAAACGGAAAGAGGGTAGTACCTAGACCTCATGCTGGCCTAAACTTTAGGGGCTTGCCTTGTGTGACTTGTGTGCCTTACCATGTTTGCCTTTGTATCTGTATGTGGTGTGCTTTATCATAACATCATAGCATCATGAGCATTGCATGCATCCTGCATAAGGACTGACCATTTCAAAGACAAGAGGGTTTCATCTTTGCTCTGTTTTGTAGGACATTATGATGCCTGTGCGAAGGAATACTATCCGGTTCAACTTTGTTCGTTCACCTGAGTTGCTTGATGAGTTGGTTGGCAGAATTCCAAACACCACTTCCTTCATTCAGAGGCATGGTTCCCTTCTCAGTTTAGTCACTGCCAAGCGGGATCAACAGTTGATGAGTGTTCTGACCTAGTTCTATGACCCTCTGTACCAGTGCTTCACCTTTCAAGACTTCCAGCTGGTCCCTACCCTGGAAGAGTTCTCTGATTTGCTTGGTATCCCTATCTTGGATCAGACTCCCTTTACTGGTTGGGAAGAGACCCTCAGGCTTGAGGATGTTGCTGCAGCTCTTCCTTTGACCCATCAAGAGGTAACAGACAACTGGGTAACTAGAAGCGGAGTTAAGGGTTTCTTGGCCAAGTTTCTGATTGGTAAAGCTAACAATTTCTGGAATGACTTGGACTTTAGGGCATATGAAGACATCTTGGCTCTCCTAATCTATGGGTTAGTCCTGTTTCCTAATCCTGACAACTTCATCAATGTCACTGCCATAAGGATCTTTATGTCTCAGAATCCCGTACCCACTCTCTTGGGTGACATCTTGCAACAACTTCATGCTCGTACTACCCGAAGACGAGGAACCCTGTGGTGTTGTATCCCTTTGTTGGTGAGGTGGTTTATTTCGCACCTCCCTAAGTTCGTACTGAAGAATCAAGAAGGAAGAGGTTGGGAATGTCTCTCACCGATAAAGACATCATTTGGACTGGCAGAGGTTTGGATGAGATAGCTATTATTGATCGATGCGGGGAATACCCTAATGTTCCTCTGATTGGTACCCAAGGAGGGATCTCTTACAATCCATGTCTAGCACTCCGTCAGTTTGGAAGAGCAAGAAGAGCAGGCCCCCATGAGATGTTGGTGCCTCACATCAGTTTCGAGTTTCAGGTGGATAGTGACGAGCTGCGTCGTAGGTTCATCAAGGCTTGGGACAAAGTTCATAAAGCTGACCCACAAGAGTTAGGGCCAAAGACTTCTTTACCTATGGAAGCCTACTACAAATGGGTTCGCATCCGCGCTCAGAAGTTAGGTATGCCGTATGAAGCTGTCAGACCCGTCATTCTTGAGTGTCCTGACAAAGATGGTGTTACTCCAACTGTCCTTCCTCCTCAGATACCTACTGATTATGAGACATTAAAGAGATCTTGGTCGCAACTGCGAGAAGAGCGGGATTCTTACCGGGAAAAGTTCAACGAGCAGGAATCAAAGATCCAGAAACTGACCAAGCAGTTGGAAAATGAGAGAGCTCTGAATGCCTACATCCGTACTGAGAAGAGGAGACCATGGGATCAATAAGGAGCCCCAGATGTGCTTTTACAGTTTTATTTCCTTTCCAGTATTTCCTTTCATGTAACGCCTAAGGGCAACTTGTTGAATAATTTCAGTTGCAAAGTTGAATCTAATGAAGTGTGTTCTTTTTTGTTTACAAAGTTGATTCCCGATTGTCTTTGAAAACATAAATCATACGCATTTCATACATCATGTGCATAGCAGGTTTTTCCCCTTTTCAGGTTGCTTACAGTTCTTCGCTGTTTATTTCAGCATCATGAATACCGACTCTGCATCAACTGAGACATCGATCAAGGCTCTTCAGGTGCAGAATGCACAATTCCAGGAATTAATCAGGGGTCTGGCTCAAGGCCAAGAAGAACTAAAGGCTATGCTCCTGAAGAAGGAGAAGAAGAAGAAGAGAAGAACTGTTTTGTTCAACTCGGGCCGAAGGTTTAACAATACTCTGCAACAGGAAGAGGCTGGTTCTTCTGTTGACAAGAATTCTCCTCAGGCAGAAGCAAGGGTTCCTAGTCCGGTAGTCTCCGACAACGAGACAGATTTTGATGAAGAGCAGTACCCTCCTGCAGAAGATAGATATAAGCAACTGGAGGACAGATTGAAGGCTATGGAGGTTCAACAGGTACCTGGGCTGGATTTCGGAGATCTGGGTTTGTCAACTGGTGTGACCATCCCCCACAAGTTCAAAGCACCCTCCTTCTCTAAGTATGATGGGGCGTCTTGTCCCAAGCTGCATCTGAGGTCCTATGTTCGGAAAATTCAGCCGTACTCTGCGGATAAGAATTTATGGATCCACTTCTTCCAGGAGAGTCTTTCAGGGACTCATCTCGAATGGTTCTATCAGCTGGATGGGACCAAGGTTCGTAACTGGGAGGAGTTGGCTACTGCTTTCTACAAGCAGTATCAATATAATGCCGACCTTGCCCCCACACGTACCCAACTTCAGGGTATGTCGTTAGGTGCAAGCGAAGGTTTTAAGGAGTACGCTCAGAAGTGGAGAGACCTGGCTGGCAGGGTACAGCCACCATTGACTGATCGGGAGTTGGTAGACATGTTCTTGGGGACCCTATCTAGGCCGTTTTTCAACCATCTCATTGGGAATTCTTCTGCTGGGTTCACTGATTTGATCTTGACTGGAGAGAGGATTGAAGCTGGGTTAAAGTCTGGAAAAATTCCGAAGGGTGCATCATCTAGTTCTGAGAAGAAACCCTTCAAGAAGGAGTCTAGTGCCGTATATGGTCCCAGGAAATCAGAGAGACATGAGCACCGCCAATCTGTCAGTGCGGTAATAATTTCTAAGCCTGCTGCCGCTCCTCGGCCAACTAATCCTCAAAAGGTTGAAAGACCCCGGAGAGAATTCACCCGCTTAAGCATGACCCTATCGCAGATCCTGCCACAGTTGCTATCCACCAATTTAGTGACTGTCAGGGAGGCGCCGAAGTTTCCAAATACTGCATCCCCCAAGTACAACCTGAATGCTCGTTGTGCTTACCATTCAGATAGCCTGGGGCACTCTACTGATGACTGTTGGGCGTTAAAGAACAAGCTGCAGGACCTTATTGACGCCGAGGAGGTACAATTTGAGGCATCTGAGAAGCCTAACGTAGTGACAGCTCCCCTGCCTGCTCATGGAGTGAATGCTATTGGGGACGAAGAAGAGGTGGATGAAGCTGAGTTTGATAGCTGGATTTACCCGGCAACCGACGGTGGACCTAACAATTGGAGCGCAAAAGACAATCTCTCTGTTTCTCTTGTTACTGAGTAATGAATTCCTATGTTTTGTTATTTTGTAATAAACAATGATAAACTCTATGGCCCGGTGTCTTACCCGAGGCACCGTGGTTCTATTTGTGAGGGCATACAAACTGTCATTTCATATATCATGAATGAAAATCTTGGACGTATTTTTCGCATCGCAAATATTGTGCTCCTTTTCTGTCTTTCTTTTCCTTTACATAATTTTCAAAACAGTTGTATTTACACACACACTCACTCATACAGGTTTCAATCCACTCTGGATCTCACTGATAACAACCCTGCTATTGCCAATTATAACTTCGAAAATCCGATCAACTTAGCCGAAGACGAAGGTGAAGATGATTGCGAGGTGCCTGGCGAGCTTGCAAGACTGTTGCTTCAGGAAGAGAGGGCAATTCAACCCCATGAAGAGCCAGTGGAAACAATAAACTTGGGTACTGAAGCAGACAGGAGAGAGGTAAAGATTGGTGCCAACCTAGAGCTCAGCGTGAAGCAACGGTTAACCAAGATGTTACATGATTATATGGAGATCTTTGCCTGGTCCTACGAAGACATGCCCGGGTTGGATACCGATATTGTGGTCCATCATTTGCCAACTAAGGAAGACTGCCCTCCAGTTAAGCAAAAGGTCCGTCGGATGCGTCTGGAGATGTCTGAGAAGATTAAAGCCGAGGTCATGAAACAATTTGATGTCGGGTTCCTTGCAGTGACTTCTTACCCTCAGTGGGTTGCTAATGTGGTGCCGGTACCAAAGAAGGACGGTAAGGTCAGAATGTGTGTCGACTACAGGGATCTGAACAGGGCCAGCCCCAAGGATGACTTCCCCTTACCTCACATTGATGTCCTTGTTGATAATACAGCTCAGCACAAAGTGTTCTCTTTCATGGATGGCTTTTCAGGTTACAATCAGATTAAGATGGCACCTGAAGACATGGAAAAGACTACATTTGTTACGCAGTGGGGCACCTTCTGTTACAAGGTCATGCCTTTCGGGTTGAAGAACGCTGGGGCAACCTACCAACGCGCCATGGTTGCTTTATTTCACGACATGATCCATCATGAGATAGAGGTGTATGTTGACGACATGATCGCTAGGTCCCAGACTGAGGAAGAACATCTAGATCATCTGCAAAAGTTGTTTGACCGGTTGAAACTATACAAACTGAGATTGAACCCAAACAAGTGCACCTTCGGGGTAAGATCTGGGAAGTTGCTAGGCTTCGTGGTCAGTGATAAAGGTATTCAAGTGGACCCTGCTAAGGTCAAAGCTATTCAAGAGATGCCAGTTCCTAAGACAAAGAAGGAAGTCAGAGGCTTTTTAGGACGCCTGAATTACATCGCTCGATTCATCTCACATCTGACTGCTACTTGTGAGCCAATCTTCAAGCTGCTGAAGAAAGATCAGGTAGTACGTTGGAACGATGAATGTCAGGCTGCTTTCGACAGAATCAAAGAGTATCTCCAAGAACCACCTATCCTTATGCCACCGGTTGAAGGGAGACCTCTGATACTATACCTGACAGTGCTCGACAATTCAATGGGGTGTGTGCTGGGGCAGCATGACGAGTCTGGCCAAAAAGAGCATGCTATTTATTACCTTAGCAAAAAGTTTACCGACTGTGAGACCCGATACTCACTGCTTGAGAAAACTTGCTGCGCTTTGGTATGGGCTGCTCGCCGGCTGAGACAGTATATGCTGACTCACACTACCTTGTTGATCTCAAAGATGGATCCTATAAAGTACATATTCGAAAAGCCTGCTCTGTCTGGGAGAATTGCAAGATGGCAAATGATCCTGACGGAATACGACATTCAGTATACAACCCAGAAAGCCATCAAGGGGAGTGTATTGGCAGACCACTTGGCACATCAAGCTGTAGATGATTATCAGTCAATGAACTTCGAGTTTCCAGATGAAAGCATCATGATAGTGACAGATTGTGAAGTACCTGGACCGGATGAAGGACCTGAACCAGGATCCCGATGGTCTATGCACTTTGACGGAGCCTCCAATGCTTTGGGAAACAGTATCGGCGCCATAATCATATCACCTCAAGGTACTCATACTCCACTCACTGCCCGGCTATGTTTCAACTGTACCAACAACATGGCGGAGTATGAGGCGTGCATCATGGGTCTTCAAGCTGCGATCGACCTAAGGATCAAATTTCTAAGTGTCTTCGGAGATTCCGCTCTTGTGATCAATCAGATCAAAGGAGAGTGGGATACGAAACATCCAAACCTGATTCCTTACAGAGAATGTGTATTGACCATGATCCCCCACTTCACAGAGATAACCTTTGAGCACTTTCCAAGAGAAGAGAATCAGTTAGCGGACGCGTTAGCTACAATGTCTTCAATGTTCAAGGTCAAATGGGATAATGAGGCTCCCCGGATCATCATCTGGAAACTGGACGAACCGGCATACTGTTGTGATCTCGAAACTGAATTGGTGACTGAGAAGCCTTGGTACCACGAAGTGAAGAGATATCTGGAAGCTCAGGAATACCCTGAAGGTGCCTCTGTCAATGATAAGAAATTCCTGAGGAGGTTTGCAGCCAAGTTCTTCCTTAGCAACGGCATCTTGTATAAGCGAAACCATGATTCAACCTTACTGCGTTGTGTGGATAAGACTGAAGCAGAAAGAATCATGGAAGAGCTACATGAAGGGACCTTTGGTACACATTCCAGTGGACACACTATGGCTAAGAAAATCCTACGGGCAGGATATTACTGGTCTACAATGGAAGCTGACTGTTACCAACATTCCAGGACATGCCACAAGTGCCAGATCTATGCAGACAAGGTGCATGTTCCTCCGGTTCCCCTGAATGTTCTGACTGCACCTTGGCCGTTTGCAATGTGGGGCATAGACATGATCGGTGAGATAAAACCTACGGCATCTAATGGACATCGCTTCATCCTAGTGGCGATTGATTATTTTACGAAGTGGGTTGAGGCAGCATCCTATGCTACGGTAACCAAGACTGTGGTGGCACGGTTTATTCGACACAATCTGATCTGTCGGTACGGCGTCCCTGAGAGGATTATTACAGACAACGGTACCAATCTGAACAACAAGATGATCGCTGAGCTCTGCGAACAGTTCAAGATACAGCACCACAATTCTTCTCCTTACAGACTGAAGATGAATGGGGCTGTAGAAGCAGCTAACAAGAACATCAAGAAAATCGTGCAGAAGATGACAGTGACTTACAAAGATTGGCACGAGATGTTACCGTTCGCTCTACATGGGTACCGTACCTCAGCTAGGACGTCAACCGGGGCAACTCCTTTTTCCTTGGTTTATGGTATGGAGGCAGTCTTACCGATCGAAGTGCAGATACCCTCTCTCCGGATAATGAAGGATGCAAATCAGAACGAAGATGATTGGATCCAGACACGACTTGATCAGCTCAACCTCATTGATGAAAAGAGACTTGCTGCTATCTGCCATGGTCAGACGTATCAGAAACGGATGATCAGGGCATTTAACAAAAAGGTCAGACCACAGGAATATCAAGTTGGGGATCTGGTAATCAAGAGAATCATCCTTCCTCAGAGTGATCCAAGGGGCAAATGGACCCCTACGTATGAAGGGCCATTTGTGGTTAAACGTGTGTTCTCAGGAGGAGCCATGATTTTAACCAACATGGATGGTGACGACCTTCCTCACCCCGCCAATGCAGACATAGTAAAAAAATACTACGCATGAAAAAAGACCCGCTAGGCTGACATGCCTAGGCAAAAATTAGGGCTTCCCGTCGAACCAAAAGGGTTCGGGCAAAATGAAGGGATGAAAATGAAAAAATCTGTACACCCGGCAAGTCGAAAACCTGAAAAGGCGGCTTGGGCAAAAATGGGTATCCTGGTGGACTGAAAACCCGAAAGGGCAGTCCAGGCAAAAATTAGGGATAAAGCGTAATACTATGTCTCATTGATCACTTTGCATCCAGAATCCGGTATCTACATCAAGTTCAGACGGCATCGATCAGTCAGCTTCACCTTCAACCAAGGTCATCAAGTGATGAGACGCTCGGAGTTATAAAGGCAATAGCAGAGTTGAAACCCAGTGGGATCATTCACTTCACACAGCTGTTTTATTTTGTACAAAATTTGTATAAACTCTCTTGTTCGGCGACGTCCCTCTTACTAGGACGTCAGCCTCTTGTACACAAAACGCCTATTTTTAGGCCATTCAAAAATCAATACAAATATATTTTCAATTAAACGTGCCAAGTGTTTTCTTTTTCTGTTTTGTTTTGCAAAGAACGTCCAAGGTTCAATTTATGGTATATGCATTGACAATAATTTGCTAACTCATAAATATTTGCATACGAAACAAAGGGATTAATTACAGGTAACACTAGAAACAGGGGCAATAAAGAGTTGTCTGAGCGATCCAATTGTTCTATCCTCCAAGGTACCAAGGTAGGTTCAGCTAAAAAACATAACCAGTACATCTTAATTCCCCAGAGAGTAAGCAAATCAGTGCACTCTCTCCAAGCAGAATCGTCAAATCTCAAGGAAGTTGGGTATCCTCTAGCAGATATCAACATTCCCCAGCAGCAATACATATATTCTTAACAAACATCCCCGGCAGTTTGGGTCTAAAGATTGTTCCCCGGCGGTATCTCAATATTCAAAGGAATCACTTTCCCAGCATATCAAAACTTCCCCAGAAGAATCCAATCCAATTCCCCAGGAAATTTGGAGCTCATACCCCAAGCAATAAGCTTATCCCCAATAGATTCTGGAAGCTTATCCCCTCGCAGAACACGAACGCGTCTCCCGGCTTTATTTAAAGAGTTATTTCCTTAACAGGATATAATTGGGTTATCCTCAGCCAGAAGCCATGGAAAGAGCGTCCCCGACGAAGTTCTCTTACCCCCAGCGAAGTCTATCAGCACTTCCAGCACAACAAGAGTATCCTCAGCAAACTATTATCAACACTCAGCAAGGCATCCCTCTTCCCACAGAGTATTGCTTCCCAGCATGGTCGCTAGAGTATCTTTTCTCCCCGCAAAATCTTCCATTTGCCAAGTTTATTCCGCAACGGAGTCATCTTCTCCTACCGTTATTCTTGCAGTTATCATCCCCAGCGGAAGCAAAATCTAGTCTTCAACATCAGCCCAGGATAGGACTTCCCGGCACCCGTCAAGGATTTGCTTTCCTAGACGAAAACATACATTCATAAAACATCACATACATCATTATAACATGCATAGACACATCATATCATACAAGTCTCATTTATGTTGAGAACGTCATTGCTTGATCCATATCATGCATTGCATATGACTGACCTTTACCTTTCAGGAAAGATCCAGTTAAATTCTTAGCTATATTTCAAGACCTTCTCTGGTTCAGTCAGATCGACCCTAAGATCTCCTTGATGCTTATCCAGTTGAAGATATTCCAAGACCTTGTCCGGTTCAGTTAAATCGACCCTAAGATTTTCCTGATGCTTATCCAGTCAAAGGCCTTCTCTGGTTCAGTCAGATCGACCCTAAGATCTCCCTGATGCTTATCCAGTTGAAGATATTCCAAGACCTTGTCCGGTTCAGTTAAATCGACCTTAAGATTTTCCTGATTCTTATCCAGTCAAAGGCCTTCTCTGGTTCAGTCAGATCGACCCTAAGATCTCCCTGATGCTTATCCAGTTGAAGATATTCCAAGACCTTGTCCGGTTCAGTTAAATCGACCTTAAGATTTTCCTGATTCTTATCCAGTCAAAGGCCTTCTCTGGTTCAGTCAGATCGACCCTAAGATCTCCCTGATGCTTATCCAGTTGAAGATATTCCAAGACCTTGTCCGGTTCAGTTAGATCGACCCTAAGATTTTCCTGATTCTTATCCAGTCAAAGGCCTTCTCTGGTTCAGTCAGATCGACCCTAAGATCTCCCTGATTCTTATCCAGTTGAAGAGATTTCAAGACCTTGTCCGGTTCAGTTAAATCGACCCTAAGATTTTCCTGATTCTTATCCAGTCAAAGGCCTTCTCTGGTTCAGTCAGATCGACCCTAAGATCTCCCTGATTCTTATCCAGTTGAAGATTTCAAGACCTTGTCCGGTTCAGTTAAATCGACCCTAAGATTTTCCTGATTCTTATCCAATCAAAGGCCTCCTCTGGTTCAGTCAGATCGACCCTAAGATCTCCCTGATTCTTATCCCAGTAGAAGACACCCAAGATTCTCTCAGCGTTCCTGTTGGGGTAGTAATCGTCCAAGGTTCTCTTACCATTCATGCTAAGGCAGTAACCATCCCTGGTTCATTCATCGTCGTTTGAAGCTCCAGACTCAGCTCATGTAACTAGTCAGGACACATCTATACCAAGCATCTGAAAACCAGCTCCTGCAACGTGTCAGGTATTCATTCGTTATTTTGCAGGTATGCAGGTTCTCGCTAAGGAATCTCCTACGCGATCAACATCCAGATGGCATCTATAAGCCCATCATCCTATCCAGCAATCTCCAAATGGCATCTACAAGCCCATTCCCCCCATCACACTACTAACATGTGAGCGCAAATTTCTGGGCACTCTATGTTCAATCATCTTCCACCTTCGGATTACGAAAGGCACGTCAGCCAATCTGCATCCTCAGGTCTAAGAAGATTGAACAGGGGCAACTGTTGTACCCCAAAATTTGCCCTCCCATATTCTCCAAGAAATTGCCAAGTCAAGCTGCAAAATTCCCCAAGGGTTGCACAGTGCAAAGGTCTCCTATACAGTCAAAACTAGGGTTTGTGTTCTGATTAAGAAAATGAAGTTTTCAAAGGTCCAATCAAGTCTCACATGCCCACAAATATGGTCAAGTATCCTCATATCAAGTTTCAAGACATTCAGCTCAAAACTGCACAGTCAAAAACCCTAATTGCACTACAGTCAACTGTAGGGGCAAAATGGTCATTTAACAGTCAAAAGTTCAAATTTTTGGTCAACATATCATTTTGAAGTCACAAACATCATTTGATCAATGCTTGATCATGATTCTCAAAATTTGGCTCAGAAATCATCAAGATGCAAAAGTTTCCTTATTTGGACAGCTGGAAAAGTCAACTGAAATTGACCAGGGCATAACTTTCACATGGATTATCAGAAAAATTCCATCCAAAGCTCATTTTGAAGAGAAAGACATTTCCTACAACTCATCTTCATACTTCAAGTCCAAGAAATGCTCTCACAAAAAGTTATCAATTTCAACATTATAGGTCATTTTCAAAAGTCAACAAAAAGGGACTTTAAGTCAAAGGCCATAACTTGAGATTGGTAAATCAAAATGACATGGGACCAAAGGCATTGGTTAGAGGACTCAAATACCTTTCCAAAATGTTCAAGAACATGAGAAAAGCTTAAAAATTGAGCAAGTTATGCCTTGTGGAAGTTGGGAAATTTTTGGATATTTTGAAAAGTCAACATTGCTTCAAATGACCTAAAATTGCTAATGGGCCCATTTTTCTTCCACAAATCATCATCCATGGCATGTGCACGACCACTTGGCCCAAAGGGAAGTATTTTCTCATTTTTTATTTATTTATTTGAATTTTTATTTATATTAATTCAATTAAATCAATTAAATATATGAAAAATATTTAACTTAACCAAACCAATCTTTTTATACATGTTTTAGACTCAATATTTCGTGTATATGCAAATATGGAAAGAATTGGACTGATTAGATCATGATTTGCACAAGAACACATGGAAAAAGATTTAAAAAGATCCTTAAGAATCAAATTTTCAAAAGCCATGAATGCATTGGATTTGTGCTACTTTTCTTAACCTAATTCACTCAATACAAATGCCTGATCACAACCCTAATCACAATAGACACTAAGCTGCGCAAGAAAGCTCTCCACAAACTTGAAATTTTTCTCCATAAACTCAATTCTGAAAACAGCCTTCCAGGAGGATTCAGGTCTCAATTCTTGTTTCAATAGCTTCCTCAAAGTTCCCTGAATGATTCTCAATCAAAAACACTCATCAAAGCCCAAGGAATTGGTATACAGAACCTGAGATATCTCATGAAAATTGCATAATCGTATTCTCCAATCTAAGCATTTTTACAGCATTTTATTCATGGATTCATGTTCATTATGAAGTTCTGAAGCTAACCAATATATTTGATTGTGTTTTTATGCGTTGTATACAAATATGCCATGTTTGATTTTTAGGGTTTACAGAGTTCTAAATTGGGGGTTTCTTGTTAAAGAAAAATTGGTCCTCCAGACCAAGACCATTCAATTCAGCGCATGGAGACGAAGAAGAAACACCCATCGCGCCCAATTTATGAATGCCTGAGCTCTAGTCGCTATTTTCTTGAAAAGGGCCTAAGGAAACATATGGAAACCGTTGCCTATGTTATTAGTATTTCAGAAAAATAAAAACAGAACGAAGAAGATGATGTGGTGGCGAGGCTTGATTGGTCTGTTTGAATATTTCGCGCGTTGAACCACTAACCCTTTGCTTTACTTTTATAATATTTATTGTTTACTTATTAATCAGAACGTGCAATTAGCTCAGCTGGCAAGCAGGATTGGTGATAAAGCATATGACCTGGGTTCGAGCCCCAGGTCTTACATATTTCAATATTATTTTTCCATAACAATTCCTATGCAGTGCTTACGTTGAGGATCACCATACATCCTCCAGATCAGATCGTCCACGTGCTTAATGGAATCAAACCAAAGGCTGAGATTGAAGGTACACCCTAAACCCTAGTCAGCGCTGCAGCATGCTAATTGGAAAAGTCAAGTGGACTCAGATTATTGGGCCAGATTATTCCAGATTACACCTCCACTTTGGGGACTCCTACCCCCCCTGGTTTGCAATTTTCCTTATATTTTATTTTTTCAATTATTATTTTATTCTCTTTATTGTCTTAAATTAATTAATTATTTTTATAAAATAAAAAATGCATAAAAATCAGAAAAGATAAAAAATATAATAAATATTTTTGTTTTAATATTTTCATGAATAAATTGGCATGTAATTAATTAGTTTAAATTAGGGTTTTAATATTAATTCTTTTCATAATAAAAATCCAAAAAATATAATTTAGGTTTAATAAATGTTTATTCCTTTTAATTTTTTCTTTTTTCATAATAATATTATTTATTTTATTTATTTTCATAATTAAAATTGTATATAAAAAATTAGGTTTAATTTAGGTTAAATTTTAACGTCTTCTTAATAAATCAAAATAAAATAGAATTAGGGTTAGTAGTTAATTTTAATTAATTCTTTCTTTTTTCCATTAAATCCTAAAATATTAAAAATACCAAAAACAAATTCTTGCATTCCTTTAATTTTAATTCCTCATTAATTTGATTTTTGCAAAAGGGTCCAACGCCCTCGTTTCGATTTAATTTCGCATATTTATTTTATTTCGCTTAAATAATTATGTACCTCTCCCGAAGCCTTGTAATTACTTTTCGCACTTTTAATTTACTTTGTTTATTTATTTTCCGCCAAATCGGGTCCTGGTTAATTTTGGCGATGTGGACCCGCGCCATTTGTAATAGCTTAGAATTTACTTTCCTCGCAACTTTTAACTGTTAAACAAAGCATGCAAGAATGAATGGCCTTAAATAAAAACAAGCGTAGAAAACCAATAAACATGACAAGATAAATGCAAATGAAAACGACACACGAATCGCACACATCACCCCTAGGGTACGCCTCACTGTTGCCTTGCCTCGAAAGGTGATCGTCGAGTAGAGGATGTCTTAGTAAGTCCTCATGATCCGGGAACCTGGCATGAGGGTAGCTTCTAAGGTGTCTTCCTATTGCTCTGGTGATCACCATGTCCCGAACCTCGAATTGACCCGAACACCTCCAACGGTGGTGCTACCTACTTCTCAATGGTGGGATGGCACTACTTTAAGGACATTTACACAGACGAATTCCTTAGGGTAGGTAGACGACTCTAGATACTTGCTCTAACTTTCAAAACAAATCAAAAATACTTTTCACACCGACACCTTTTCAAAAAGCTTTCGAAAGCAATTTTTCAAACACTCTTGAGGACCGATACAAGAGTCGAACTGAAATTTTCAAAGAAACTTTTTAAAACCCACAGTTGAAAAGCAAACAAATCATTTTTGAAAACACAAATGAGCAAGTATCTAAGAGCCCATGGATAACCATGGATAGAAAGGGTGCTAACACCTTCCCTTTCTATAATCTACCTCCCGAACCGAGAGCAATCTCTTTAAGGAATTTTTCTGTGCTTTTGTCCTTTCCATTTGGAGAAAATAAAAGACGGTGGCGACTCTTGCTTCCGCGACATTTCGCGAACCAGCTTTAAACAGTCAGTTCCAGATCCACCGATCACACTGGGCTTGTGACCCTGAAGCAAGCTGGGGAGCTTTTCCCTTGTCTTCTTGTCTCAAAGGAGGTGAATGATGACTTGATCTTCAACCCTAGTTGTTTGCCCCACTTGGTTATTTTGAACTAGTTTGTTGACGAGGACCCTGAGCTCTTCTTGTCTTTGAGCCAGGTCTTGAATGAGAGCCACCTGGCCCACCAGTTGTCCCATCATCTGGATCTTCATTGTTGCCAACTCAATTTGTAGCCCTTCCAACTGATCATTCCTGATGCCGCCTGGATTCCCTAGGACTAAGCCCCTCGTGAGGAGAGCTTTTATTTCTTCCTGCCCCTGGGATAGGTTCAAGAACATTTCTTGAAGTTGAGCATTTTGAGCCTGGAGATCTTGGTTGTCTTGTAGGAGAGTCATTGCTGAAATAAACAGCGAGAACATGAGAGACCTGTACTGGGAGACCTGTTATGCAATGATATGCATGTATGCAATGTTTTCAAGGATCCTGCGGGGTAAACAAGAAACTTGTTAGAATTTGAATTTCACAGCTTTGATTGAAGAAACTTTATGTTGTTAAGAGTCCTTCTTCAAGAGTCAAGCTCACTATATCGAGTGGGTCATAGCCATTGACTCAAATTATCTTGTTTTGATTTCTAGACAACCTTGGCTAGAGGAAAATAAATCCCTTTGCCCCTTGCTAGACCTTTGATTTACCATAACCTGCATTACAGACCCTTGAGATCCTTGAAATGGTTAAGGAAATGTTAAGGCATGATGTTATGATGTGTATGTTATGCGTTTAAGCAAAAGTGTGAGGCAATGTAAGTAAACCCTGCAATAAATCCAAATTATTGGATAAGGACTGTAAACAAAACCTGCAAAGAACTCATGTTGTCAGATAACAAGAATGTGCAAGTAGTTCAAGTTTGAAGGCACACAAGTCACACAAATAGCCTTAAGTTTAGGCTGGCATGGAGTTTATGTATTACCCTCTTTCAGTTTAGTTGGTTTAAACCTGTCCTAAAAATAGTAACCGGGTTCTAGAGGATCTCAATATCACTGACTACCCTCAATCGGTCATAATTCCAGTTTAGCTACCTTTTCTTGCGGTCGGAATCATCGTGAGAGTTTAGTCTCAATGAGTGTAGCATACTGCTACTGTTCTATGGCCAAGTTGGTCAATTTAAGGTTCTAAGATCAGTTGGTGCTTAATGACCCCTTAGAAGACCCATATTCTCCTTGTTCCAACACAAGGGATATCGGTACAGACTAAAGTGCCACACCAACGTAGCTACTGCTTCAACCGTGTCGGTCTATGCCGGACAGTTCCCTCACAGTTTATTGCTACTTACCTAAAGGGTATCCCCAAATCCGGGTTAGGATTTATAGAACTCCGATACAAGCCCACAAATATAAATCATACAAAGCATACAATTGAAAACACAATTATCTAATCCTAAGGTACACCTCACTTAACATATCCCCAGCAGAGTCACCAGTTCTGGTGTCAGTGGGAAAGAGAACTGACTATTTTTGGAATGATGGTTTGTGTTTTGCGTTTGTTTTCGCAAAATGTCGCGGTGAGCAAGAGTCGCCACCGTCTTTTATTTTATCCAACAAGGAAAGGACAAAAACACAGAAAAGTTCCTTTTTCGAGATGTTTCTCGGGTTCGGGAGGTAGATTATAGAAAGGGAAGGTGTTAGCACCCTTTCTATCTGTGGTTATCCACGGGCTCTTAGGTACTTGCTCATTGTGTTTTCAAAAATAGCTTTTCTTTGTGTTTGTGGGTTTGAAAGAGTTTTTGTTTTGAAGAGAGTGTAAGTGCGAAAAGTTTTGTTTTGTTTTAAAAGGAGCAAGTACTTAAGAACCATCTACCTACTCGAAAAAGGAATCAAGTTGTGCTAATGTCCTTTAGACAATGCTAGCCCACTATTGAGGAGCAGGTAGCACCGTCGTTGGAGTTTTAGGGTCAATTCAATTAAGGGACGTGTGGTCACTAAAGCAATGTTAGGACGCCTTAGCGGTAACCTTAATGTCTTAGATCATTTTATCCGAGGAAACCGTTTCGAGGCAACTTATGATCTTTGGACAAGAGAGCGACCTCTAAAACTTCCTATACTCAATGACCACGTTCGAGGCAACCAAGTGAGGTGTACCCTAAGAGTGCGCATGTGCGAGTGTGTTATTTCGATTAATTTTATCTGTACATGTCATGGGTGAGCTATGTTGCTTTTAAGTTCATACATTGGATCTTGTCATGCATTCCCTATTTATCAAACATCTAACAATTAATAGTTGCGGAATTTAAATTGCGGAAATTAAATCTAAACTATTACAAGGCGTCAGGTATTTACATCGCCAAAAACAAACCCTTTAATTTAAATTGCGGAAAGTAAAATAAAGCGATAAATAATTAAAGTCCTAATTAAAAGCTATTACATACCGGAAGCAATTACAATATTGGATAAAATGATACGCGTGCGAGAAATTTAATCGGGCGAGTTTTAGGGGTTTTGACCCTTTTTGAAAAGAAAGCATGTTTTTTTGTTATTTTTTTTTTTTGAATTTATGGAAACTAAATCTAAGTCAATAACTAAATTAATTAATTAATGAAAATATTTTTGGATTTTTTATATTTAAGGAAATAAAAATAAAATGGTTGAAATTGTTAAAACCTAATATTATAAATTAATTTTAATTTATTGCAAACAGATATTGAAATTATATCTAATTAAAACTAAGTTAATTAATTAATATTTATTTACAAAAAATAAAAAGTGATGAATTTAATAAAAATAATATTTTTTGTTTTCTGATTTTATGAGGGAAATTAATTATTTGGTTAATAAAAAATAAATAATAAAACAAACAAATAAATATAAAAGAAAGAAAAGGAAAATAATACTCAAATGGGTTTGGGCCTAGAGAGGGAGTGACAATCAGCAATCCAGAGTCCCACTTATGCCAGCCTTGTTTGACTTTTTAGAATCCCACGCGCGCCTGTTGACTTGAGTGTATGGTGTACCTCCAATCTGGGCCTTTAGATTTGGCCTAGGGGCCATATGGCGTTTGGATCTTTGAGGAGCATGATAGTCCATGTGCTTGAAGTTGTACTGGAACAGCTATGGAAAAATATTACAAAGCAAATTGGTGGACCTGGGATTCGAACCCAGATCCCATTGGATCATGCATTAACGCCTCTGCCAGCTGACCTATTTGTTCTTTTGGTTAATGAAATAAACAATGAATATTATATGTAAAACAAACAATTATGCTTGAATTAAAAAAAATAAAAAGCGCGTAATTTTGAATTGGCCAATGAAGACGAGCCACGTCTTCGTCTTCTTCAACAAAACCTGTACTTTTTCCTGCGGATTTGGATCCGCAGCAAAATCCATGGATCGATCCTAAAACAATCTCTAGGCAATGGAAACGAATTTTGGGATCACCATCTTACTCGTCTCTTCCCCCTGAGTTCATTTATACCCATGGTTGGTCTTGATTTTTCCTGTAAAAAGAATGCCCAAATACAAGTCTCCAAAACCCTAGGTTCGGGTATGGCGATATAGCTCATGAAAACAAAATTAAATGATACAGAAAGTTCAGAAATTGAATGGCAAGCATGATTATACAAAAAATTTGGCAAAAAGATGCAAGAGCATGGATTCACGATTTCATGTTCAGAGCTATGTTCAGGACGACTTACAGGGCGTTTTAGGCGATGAGAGGGCTTGGTTCTGATTGCTATAGCTTCAGTGGATTGCAAACAAGAACACCACGTTGAGATTTTGGATTGAATTGACCTCTAAGTATGATTTCAGTTTCAAGATTTTCAAGCTTTTTTTTCAAGTTTTGTTTGGCCGTTTTTGCAACTTTTCGGTAGTGTCTGATGTATCTCTAGCTTGTGTGATATATGGGAAGCAATTAGGTTAAACCTTGGGCCTTGAATCCATGTGCATTGAAGATCTAATATATGATTTGATCTCCATTAACAAAGCTTCCAAAATTGTTCCAAATCAAATATTTTGTGCATGATATGGCTTGGCACGAATTTGATTGGGTGTATCATGATAATTGAAAGTTGTAATGATCAAAAAGATATCAAGCTATTAAGATTTGGATTTTATTTTGATTTAAATTGATTAAAAATGAATTAAATCAATAAAAATCAAATAAAATAGAAAAATTAATAATTGGTCATGAAATTGAAGATAGGACACGTGTGTGGTGTGACAAGATCAAATCAAGTGGAAAAAAGTGGGCCCTTTTGTTAAAAATTGGAGTTTTGAGGATAGTTGACTTTTGGCACTTTTGGAAAAATTCCCAACTTCAACAATGCATAACTTCTTCAATTTTAAACCTTTGGAAGTGTTCTTGGACTTTTTAGAAACCTTGAGATGTCCTCTAACTAACCCTTTTGGTATCATCTCATTTTGATATTCCATGCTTAAGTTATAATCTTTGGCAAAAAAGGTGTTTTTGTTGACTTTCAAAAATGACCTATAATGTCCAAATTTGTAACTTTTTGTGAGTGCATTTCTTGATCTTGGGGTGTGAAGATGGATTGTATTAAATTTCATCCTCTTCAAAATGAGCTTTGGATGGGTAATTTCTCATAAAGTATGAGAATGTTATGCTTGGTCAAAGTTGAGTTGACTTTTTCTACAAAACCCTAATTTAGCAACTTTTGAATCTTGATGAATCTTGAGCAATCCTTGATGAATCATGATCAACCCTTGATCAAATGATGAATTATCCTTATAAATGATAATTTTGACAAAAAATATTGAGGTTTGACTATTTGTAGGTCACAGTTGACTTTTGCCCTAGCACAGTCGATTTTTGGGCCTCTTGAGCAATTGACTGACCAAACTTCTTCTGCAAGGCTTGAAATTTGACATGGATGAACTTGAGAACATATTAGGACATTGGGGAGAATTTGAGGCCATTTTTATGTAAGGACCTTGATGCAACACAAAACCCTAATTTTGAATTGACTGCCTTAGGAGGTGATTTGACTGTCCAACTCTTGAGCTATCTTGAGCAACTTTGGAATTATTCTTGACATGTCTTGGGAAATATGGGAGGGCAAATTTTAGGGGTACAACAGTTATACTTACCATTGTTTAAAATAAAACACTTGCAATCAAAAACATGAAGATATGATAAATTAGGTTTTCTACATTTTAGAAGTCTATGTGGAGTTTTTCCTAAGATAGGACATATAAGTATCCTATTTAAGACATAACATGTCGTTCCAATAGCATCGGCCCAAAAGTATTTAGGTAGAGAACTATCATTGAGCATTGTTCTTTCCAACTCCTCTAAAACATGAGTTTTGTGCTCCACAACACCATTTTGTTATGGAGTCCTAGGAGCTGAAAAGTTGTGTTCAATTCCATGTTTATCACAATATTCATCAAAGAGACGGTTTTCAAATTTACCTCCACAATCGCTTCTAATTGCAATAATTTTCAAGTTTAATTTGTTTTGGGATAACCTAGCAAAATTGTGAAAGCCATAAAGGTTTCATCTTTGCTTCTTAAGAAAATAATCCAGCAAAATCTCTAATAATCGTCTATGATAACAAAACCGTAATAGTTTCCACCTAAGCTCTTGGTCCGTGAAGGTTCAAAGAGGTCTAAGTGGATAAGCTCAAGGGGTCTCAACGTTGAAATAACGTTTTTAGATTTAAATGATACCTTTGTTTGCTTGCCCATTTGGCACGCATCACACAAGCGGTCTTTTTGAAAACTTTATTTTTGGAAGATCGATTAAGAGATCTTTAGAAACTACTTTATTAAGCAAGTCAAAGTTAACTTGAGCTAAATGCCTATGCAATAGCCATGAATCTTCATTCATGGTAACAATACATTTAGCATTAGTCATGGATACATAATTAAAGTTAAGTATATAGACGTTATTTACCCTCACCTTTAATCATTCAATTCTTCTTTTCATTGTGCTTAATCATGCAACAATTGTTGGAAAAAGAAAGTTTATAACCATTGTGGCACAATTGACTAATGCTTAGAAGACTATATTTAAGGCCTTAAAATAACATAACATTGGAGATAGTAGTAGATGAGGAATTACCTACACTACCTTTTCCAAGTATAACACCTTTTGTATTGTCTCTATAGGATACAAAGCCATTCTTCTTCGCCACAAAGTCGGAGAATAAAGAAATCTCTCCCGTCATATGCCATGAGCATCCGCTATCGAGAATCCATATTTTCTCCATAGAGCCAAGACACTCAACCTACAAGATCAAACAAAGGTGATAAGTACCCAGCTTTCATTGGGTCTTGGGAGATAGTGAAAATATGGTTGCATTTGGGAAACCATTGAAAAACACCTTTAGGAACCAATAAGCTCCTAAATTTTCACTTTTCAATAGTATGTCCTTTCTTGCAACAATAGAGAGATGTCAAATTACGAGGTGATGTACTTTTGCTCTTTCCATTCTTTTTAATCATACTATCCTTTTTATGGGATTCATGCATACACTTTTCAAACTTGGAAGGATTTCTAGCAAAATCAATTTTTGGTTGGGAAGCTTTGTCCAAATTATCCTTAAGAGTATTAACCTTTTTTCCCCAAGTTTGACAAGTTTCACAATCAAACTGTTTAGGTTCTTCATCCTCTTTCTTGACTTTTAAACTATCTACAATAGATTACTTTAGAGCTTTAATTTATTTTTCTCTTTTTAACACCTTAGTTTCTAAGGTTGAAAACATTTTTTTTTGTGAAGCTAGATTTTTAAATGAATCTTTAGCTTCTCTTTGTATATTGTTAAAAGCAATTTGTAATTAGGAATAAGAAAATTTACCAACATTTTCATATTTAGAGAGACTTATATTCTTTTTCTTCTTGTGAAGTTAATGAGCGGATAGAAACATGTTTCCTTCTACTTCATTGTCACTTGAGATTTTACAACTTGAGGAAATACCATCGCCATCTCATGCTACATAAGATCTTCTAGATTTCCTAGAATTTATGTATTTGCCATTTTCCTTGTCTTTATCAAAAATTGGACACTCCAGCATATAATGACCCGATTTCCCATAATTTTAACATATACCTCTTGACTTTCCTTTGTTGTAATATTTTTATTTTGAGGATGAGGATTGTTTTCTAAACTTGATAATATTATTGTCAGAGTGCTTCACTCTATTCTTTCTAATGTACCTATTGTACCTTCTTGCAAAAAATCTCATCTCTTCATCATTTGAATTTTCATTGTCGCTGCCACCACTCTCATTTTGCTCAATTGTTTAGGACCTTGAGCTAGAAACCTTTAGAGTAATGGACTTATTTTCCACTTCCTTATCTTTTCCTTTCTCATTCTTTAACTTCTTCTCATATTTTTTCTCATGTTTTTTCTAAGCAAGTGATTTTTTGCTCGTGTTCTTCAAGCTTACCAAACAATGTAGTGAGGCCAAGTGTTGTAAGATTTTTGGATTCCTTGATCACGGTCACTTTTGGTTGTCATTCCCTATTAAGACACCTCAAAACTTTATTAGTAGCAATTTCATTGGAAACTAGTTTCCCAAGTATATTCAAAAAATTAATGAGATGAGTGTATTTACTCTAGCTTGTTTGACTTTATTGGTTCCCTCATGGGCAACCCACAATGCGTCCCACATAGCTTTAGTGGTTTCAAAATTTGATACACGATAAAATTCATCAACACCAAGAGAGGATACGCGAATGTTTCGTTCTTTCCAATCGTGAGCCCACTTTTCCTTATCATCCTTACTCTATCTTGCTTCTGGTTTGGGTATGGTGACACCATCAACGATATCAGTAATTTAATTTGGACCATTCTCGATGATATCCCATACACCCTTATCATAAGAATTGATATGAATGTGCATACAAGTCTTCCAATAACCATAGCTTTCACTGGTGAAAATAGGCGCTCTATTATACGCCCCTTTAGGTTCGTTTGTCATTTTCTAATAAATGTTTTTGAAGCACACGAAATGAATCGGACTCTTGATGCCACTTGTTAGACAACAACAACTTATCTATAGGTGGGTGAATATATCCCCAATTAAAATTGAGTTTAAAAACAATTTTCAAAACAAGGGTAAATAATGGCTTGTAGAAGTCGTGTCCTAGATTGCAAGTCATCCAAAACGAACCGAGTATTGGAGCTCGGATATGCGTACAATAAATCATAAATGAGTAATGATGATAAGCAAGTAAAACAACAAATTCTCAATCAATGGTTTGATTCCAACTATCAAGTAACCAATTTCTAATGAAATTAAAGGTAAAGCTTATCAAGACAATTTATCGAACACTTAGTGTGCACTTTGATTTTTCACATTTTCCTTTGAATTTTATTGGTATTAAAACCTATTACAATCAAATGAATTATAAGAATATCAACAAAAAAATTAAATAATCAAAGGATATTTATATTCTAATCAATTTGCACAATCAAATGTTTGATAAATTTCTAATGAAAATATCAAAGAGATAAAAGGAGAGAGAGAGGGATATATATATATATATATATATATATATATATATATATATATATATATATATATATATATATATATATATATATATATATATATATATATATATATATATATATATATATATATATATATATATATATATATATATATATATAGAGAGAGAGAGAGAGAGAGAGAGAGAGAGAGAGAGAGAGAGAGAGAGAGAGAGAGAGAGAGAGAGAGAGAGAGAGAGAGAGAGAGAGAGAGAGAGAGAGAGAGACAGAGACAGAGAGAGAGAGTAATGAAACAAGGATTTGTTTAATAAGTTCACCGATCGTCCTCGCTGTGGCTACGTCTCCCTCCAATTCTGTTTTGGAATTGAGATACATTTCTTACTATTGCAAAAGATTTGTTTACAAGAGAGATGTTGCAATCAAATCCTACAAACCCTATCGTTGATGATGATCCAACAAAATTCTCTTCACTTTATCAGAGTTAGATCAAGCCACCCAATAAACCAATTCAATCCACCGTCTCACGCTACTAATTTGCAAGAATCCTCGTTCTTCAAAGAGTTCACTCGGTCGAATTCAGAATTGCGAATTATTTTCATCCAAGATTACCAAATAATCCACCGTCTCATGCTACTAGTCTTGCAAGAACCACATGTTCTTCAAGGTCTTCACTCGGTCGAATCTAATATTTGCATAATCTTGTCAAAAATCCTCAAATCACCACTTAATCTTTAGGTAAAAATTCTTACGGTTTTTCTGATGACACCCCTTTGATTTTTAACCCAATCTTAGGTTACAACCAACCTAAATTGAACATTATCAACCGAGTCTAGATGGCACCCAAACTATGAATGATTATGTGTACTTAGTTTGTGTGTATGCATAGGGTCAAGTTTAAAGATAAAGAGCAATCAAGTAAGTGTTTATAGTTCTATCAAATTGAAAAATATGCATGTATGAAGTATATATTGTACATCCCAGAATGTTTATGTCGGGTCGGGACCTGTAGTCGACTTAAGGAGGGTGGCAAGAATGTAAGAAAGCGTGGATATGTGTGTACCTCCGGTTAGCATCCTCGGGACCAGGGGGCGAGGCCGCGTCCTATCTCTGGGTAATACTCTCTAGAACGCGACCTAGGCGTCAAGGGAACGGTCACGTATAAAGCCCGAATGTAACTCCCGAAATGGTCTCCAGTTCATTAACATCAGCGTTACAAGAGATTAATTATGCCAATCATGGATGACGGTGAATGTTGCCATACAAGCGCAACTGAGCAAAATGAAGGATCACTTCATGAATACATCTATTAATGAAGGCTAGAACAAGTGTTATATAAGGGGCTCCTGCAAGAAGAATAAACAAGACATCCATTCTTGAGACAATACACACTGTTAGCATAGCTCTCAAATCCCCAATCATACTTAAAGAAATCTACCTTTGAGACTCTCCCTATTCTTATAGGGAAGCTAATTATTTTGTGTTCCTACGCAAAGAACATATATAGCTGTGAGACTTGGAGGCAAAAAGGAAATATAGAAACTTTTCAAGAAAACTGATTTTTGAGTTTGGCTTCAGTATGTGTTGACACATGTAAGTCATGTGTTGGCACATGTAATGACACATGCCGACACATATACGCAAATAAGTCGACACATGCAAACATAGACTCGTTGCCTTTAAAATGATAGCATATGTGACTATACAAAAGGAAGGATGAGCTGACACATACAAACAGAAACTTACAGACTTTAAAATAGCAGTACATGTGCCGACACAAAATACGGATGTATCGACACACGTAGTAGATTTTTGTGCAAAACATGATTTTTAATGCATTTTATCTTAAGACAACCATTTCAAACTTTTTCTAGATGCTTTCTAAGATTCCTAATGCCAAGGTGCACATAAATACTCAGAGATATTGTTCAATGTACATAAAAGGTAAATCAATCCTAGTTTTAACATCATACAAAACATTTAAAAGGAAAATACATTCGCAGTCACAACAACCGGTTAACGTAACCGGTTACCACTGAGTTGAAATTGTTTTTATGTTAGTTGTAATCGGTTACATGTTTAGTGTAACCGGTTATAGGTTCAAGTTTTTTCAGTTTTTGGTTATTTTATGATGTTGTTTGTATCTCAATCATTTTGTAATGTTTGTATAAATGTCTTGGAGACATCCTCATCGATGTTAATGTAAAAATCATATTCTCACCCTCAATCATCTCTCTTTAATTTCCTCAATCTATATCACTCTTTCTCTAACTCTCCACACCAAACTCTTCACGATTTATCAATCTTGTGATTGTATGTTCTAACATTTGTTTTATCTTGAAAATTATAGTATAAAGATTTCTGAAACAAAAAATAAAATAATATTGATAATTAAAAAAAGTTCAATTCAAAAAATTTGATGTGTGAAAATAATATTGATAATTAAAAAAACATCAATTCAAAAATTATGATGTGTGAAGAATAAAAAATAATCACACTTAAAATAAATGACATTCATAAAAAAATAACTCTTTATACAATAAAGACAACAATTTAACTTGATAGAAAAAAGATAAAACCCTAACGTTACAAAAACCATAACGTTAAAAACCTAAGATAAAATTAGGAAGTATCGCGGAAACAACGGTCTCTATATTCAATGCCAGTTCCGAAAACGTGACCTAAAAACAATTCCCCTTATTATTATACCTTACTTTCCTCATTATAATACTCAACATACACTTATTATTATCGAATGATTGAATAATGATGACGCATGTTTTAGCAATGGTGGTGGATGGTGTTGGTCACTTTGTCAAAACGCTTTGGGGTCTTCAAGAAAGACGATGGTCTTACACTTTCGACGTTGTTACCTCTGCCGCTGTCTCAGTAACCATGACGTTTGTGCTATGCTTCTTGTCTGTTCATAATCGGATATAGAGACGAGGTGATATTGTGTTTTCCTCTTTCTGATGTAACTATTGTTGTAAGAACTGTATATATGTCTTTTGTTAACCGTTTATCGAATCTTATCAAATTCAATTTATAAGGTTCATAATTACAGGGAGAATTATTAGTTAGAACTGGTATTACTGAAGCATTTCATGTTAACCCATTTTGCGCATTTGATACTTGTTGCGATAGTGCACACTTAGCATTAACGCTTCTGATTGAACGGTGTCTGATAACATTCAGCAATGTCATTGATCAATTTTTTTTTAAACTTTATATTGATTTTAGGTTTCAATTAATATTTTTATATTTGGGTAGCCATGTACATGTTCTATTAATTAAGTTGATTCAACGTGTTCGTATTAAATTGGTTAATTTTAAATAAAAAAATCACGGCCGTAGACGTTTACGTGTTAGACTCGTTCATTGTATGATTCATGGCACCTAATTTTCTTTATTCTATTAGACTAGATAAAGTGAAGATAGCATACCGTCCAACCGGTTCAACTTCAAGTCCAGCTCTTTTCCAACCAAACAGTCGAACACTACCAAATTTGTTAGAGTGCTACTCATATTTAGGTTCTTTGTGGGATCCATAGCCACATCATTTTGAAACAATTCACTCTATTTTTTACTCGTGCAATTTTAAAGAACTTATATTGGATCCCACAATTTTATTTTATATATTAATATTTTATTCATACTAAATTTTATATTGGGTCCTATAATTTTAATTGATTATTTTAATAATAAAAAATATGAAGAACTGTTGCTTATATTTATACTATTCACCAGCTGAAACAACTTTTTTGTTGACAATTTCAATGCCAAACAACTTTTTTGTTGACAATTTCAATGCCAAACTGGCAAATCAATCTGAAAAATTACAGTTGGAGGTGGATTTTTAAAATATGTTTCCTTTAACTTATTAACATGCATAATTATCCTCTAAAAAAGATTTATTAACAATTAAAGTGAAGACAAATTTTAGTAAATAAAAATATAAACGGGAGTTTGGTGTTTGTTCATAAATCAATATAAACAAGGGTTTAAAATTGCATCATCGTCAAATTGCATCATCATCCCCGAATTTGTGTTTATAAAATAAGTTAAATAAATTTTTGATCTCTCTAAATATTTTAAATTTTATTTGTAATTTTTCTAATTTTTGTCTTTTATATAATGGTCCTCTTAAAAAAATTAAATTTTAACTTTTGGTCTCGATTTTTACAACTTAACGACGGTTTTAACGACTGTTTTTATTTAACAATAGAGTTAAAGATCATTTTAACTACAATTTTGTCAGTAAAGATCAAAAGTTAAAATTTAATCTTTTAGAAGAATCATTCTTTAAAAAAAAAATTTAGAGAACTAAAATCGAAATTTGAAATATTTAGAAGAACTAAAAACTTATTTAACTCTTATAAAATCAAGCTCTTTAATTTTTTTCTTTTCCCACCTTTTCCATCATTTGTTTGATTTCACGGTTGGAGAACTTTGTAAAGATTTTTAATGTATATAATTGATTTTAACATGTTTATTTGCTCTCGAGTAGAATTGATTTTGCTTTTTAGAATTGTTTCTTCTTGAAAATATGATTGGTAGTGTTTTAGTGATTTTCACATTAAAATTTACTATTGACTTAATTTTTTAAAAATTTATTCTAATATAAATCATTTAAAATGTTAATTTCCTGTTTTGAATACCTATAAATAATTATGGATATGTAAAATTGACATGTTTGATAGTTATCGAATATAATTAATTTTGTTTTTTATAATTGATTCTACTTGAAGATGAGATTTATAACTTTTGAATCAAAATATAATTTTTATGTTAAAATTTACTATTCAATTTACTTTCATATAAATTTATCCGAGCATATATCTTCAACTCAATTTTAGTCAAAATTAATTTTATAGAATCAATTTACTCAAAAAATTTATATTTTTTAAATACCAAACACCCTTAATACCAAGAACCCCAAACCCAACCAAGAACAATTACACTTCTTGTTAAAACGTAATTTGACATGGACCATATGCATTGAATTAATAGCTGGACAAATTTCCTTGTTCTTTGGTAAGTTAAAAGGTGTGGCGTACTGAACAAGCAATTGCTTCATTGTAGAAGTCAACGAAAGCCAATTAACTTCGAAGAATAATTTACAGTGCCATTTCATTTATCTCAATATAATCTGAATTACAAACATCCAATATTGGCTAAACGATACAAATCACATACACTAAATCCTTTCTTCCTATATGCTTATTTATATCAATCAACAAACTCCTAAATCCTTCCTCATGGCTCCACCTTATTTAGTCCTGAAGCGCAGATGTGCAGGAAACGATGATTTCCTTACAGCTGAAAGGAACAACTTCTTATGTGCTATAATCTACAACACAATTTAACTACAGGCTAGAAGAAAGGACCCTTTAAAACCCCAATAAAGCAAACAAAATAGGAAAAGAGAGGCCCCTCTAAAGCAAAGTCAGGCCTTCAGGTGTCCACTCTTCTCCAAATAGGATATCACTATTTCTGCCATATCTTTAGGGGACTTACAGTCACTTCCTTTCTGTTGTAAGACTATCTGCAAGATAAGGAAGGCAGTCTTTAGAAATGAAAATGAATAGTGAAATCAATTATATTGATTTAGAATCTCAGTGATGAAGTTTCAGCAGAAACTTTTATAGGAAATGCATGAGCCTAGATAACCATGACTGGTACAGTAAGCCTATGTTCCATTGAAGATCAAAAAACAGAGAAAAATAATTAAAAATGAAACAGTGTAAAAATGCTCCCTCGTGTTCTTAACACTATTTTCTCCATCTTTGACATTACTAAGATGAAAAACACAAATACAAATGCAAACCTCACAGCCACGCGGTGGTTCATATGGATCATCTATACCAGTGAAACCTGCAGCAAACAAATACACAATTCAACCCTGATACGAGAACTGATACTACGCAATATTGACTAAAAAGAAGAAAAATTAAGCATGGCATATATAGTTGAACTGCTGATGCTAACATTGTAAAATAACAAATATAAGCAGCACGAGATTGTAGCACCCCGTTAACAGACATATGAAATTTGATTGAATGCAGTAATATGAAAAAGTTTTACCAATATACCTTTGATCTTTCCTGCACGAGCAAGTTTGTAAAGGCCCTTTGGGTCCCTAGCTTCACACACATGTAGTGGCACATCTATGAAAACCTGCAGCTTGTGAGCACTATTAGCTGTGTATTACTTCTTGTTTTAAATCTGTACAGTACCTACCAAATAATAACAAGAATATACCTCAATGAAACTCCCTTCTGGAAGTAGTGCTCTGCAAGCATCTCTATCCTTTTGATAGGGTGATATTAAACTAGTGATGCAAATAATACCAGCATCTGCAAAGAGTTTTGCCACCTCACCTGAAATTTTCATAAATACAATATAATTGGAATATATAGGGGGGCACATTCATGAAGCCAAAAAAATCTAGTGTGTGTATATCTATTAAAGAAAGTAGAACCTCACCAATCCTTCGAATGTTTTCTGAACGATCTTCTGCTCTAAAACTAAGATCACGGTTTAGTCCATGCCGAATATTGTCACCATCAAGGATGTAAGTCAATTTTCCTTTGGAGTGCAAGCTTTGGCTCAAAGCACACGCAATAGTACTTTTTCCTAAAATGAATAATGACTTGTGAGTCCAGAACTCAAGTGCCTGCATATGACATCTAGAAAAAGTAACTGTACAGCCTAACATCTAAATAAACTAAACTCTCAAGCTTTTATCCCCATCTGTAGAATTATATTCGATGAGTAGAACTGTGTTGGTCAGCGGCATGCTAAAATTACACCACTTCAATTTTCATGACATCACTTTTTTTTCAACTTGTATGGATTTTAATTTTCATACAATGATATAATATCACCAAGAGCAAAGTTTAGAAAGAGGAGCAAATTTTAGAAAAGGAAATGTGCTTTCCAGTTGTTGTATTTACTTTAATATGTCAGGGATAAGTAACAGTATGAGACGAGAATTTCAATTGTAGGGAGGATTCCAGAAAAACCCAATATTGAGGCAGCAGGAACTCAGAACTGTGACAGTTGGACAACATCAGACTGGCTTTTGAAATAACTTCAGCTGGAACACAAGAAGCAAGCTGACAGCATCTGAATTAGGAGGGGATGCAACGGAATTTACCATTGAGGTCTCTTAGAACCGAGATAGTTTATTCCAAGCCTTGCTAATAAATGTTTAGGGTTAAATATTTTTTTAGTCATTATAAAATTACAAACTTTCATTTTTAGTCCTTATGAATAATTTGGGGACTAAAGTCGACGAAAATATTTATAGCAACTAAAGATAAAAGTTGATAATTTTATAGACTAAAAATATTTAACCCTAAAGTCTAAATCCCACTAGTAGCTATACAAGGCAATCATTGCAGTTTGAAGCTGTAAGACAAAACAATTTGGTCTACAACCATGCTGATTGAGTTGCCACTATCATTGGCAGCCAGAGTGACTGGGTTGCTGATGTAGTTATACAGAAAAAACACTAACTTTGCATCATCTGAAATAGAAGCTTGTTTTATTGATCAAATTGCTGCTGGAAGGTTTGGAAATCTTCAAAATGGATTTAGCTCCTTACAATATTCAATTGCAGCTTTAAAAAATTCCACATGATTAGGTCCATCTTGGGTAACAAACCAACTCAATGCACCTCCAAGGCAACATCATCCCCTCAGAAAAATTTAGGTTGTTGAAGCCATACAAAACCTCTACAGCTATATGGTGCATCTGCCAACATTTCATCAATCACATGGACTGTCAATAGCCTAACGGTCTCTAGTTTACAACTTAATATCTTAAGTAGATCAGGGTCTATGAAATAATTTGTAATGCTGCTGTTATATTCTAATGGTAACAATGTTTTCTACAAGGGCTACTTACCATCTTTGTTTGATAATTTACCATCTTTGTTTGATAATTTGAGACTCTAATCAAAGCATTTATGGACATTTGCAACTGCTTAATTTGTGCAGTATCCAAACTCGATGGACTACTTTCACACTTTAGCTCCTCCCCATCCATGTCTATCAGTTGGAATTGAGTGCTTTTACACTTTAAATTGTGACAGAGTAAAAGGTTTGTCACATAACATACATAATACGACTTTTTCCATCTTGTGATGATGCATTGAAACTCCTAGCCCATGGTGTTATAGACTTACTTTTCTGGGCTTGCACAATGGTACTGACATTCATCATAGATTTGTCCAACCAGGGTACAGAACAATTATGTGTATTGCTGCTGTTAGGGAAATTGCACACACTTCCTGCCTGTCTCCGAAATGCTACGCAACATCAGAGATATAGTGTCGCCAGTTTGGGATGATATTAAACCCAGTCCTCACATAATTAATGTGCCATCACCAAGTACTACTATCAAGATGAATTGAAGGCTACCGTACCTTGGATTGGGTGGGGTGTTGTCCTTGGAGAAGAATAGTTCACACTTCTACAGCCATTCCATCACATCAAGGAAGCCTGATCTTCGAAGTATGGGTAAAAGACTGGTTTTGGGTTGAATTATACTTTCCCTGTGCATTTCTAGTAATTTTCAGGCTCGTGTTTCAAACATCGGCTCGTGGGTTTCCCAATTTGCTTGCGATTGTTCCTTCCGGATGAAGCTGGTTAGATCCATCAATTTTGGAAAAGTCAGTTTTCGAACTCCTTGATGAATAGCAGTTCTAGATTGAGATCGAGATCCTCTGAATACAATGTGTTGGTCGCTAAAAATTCCTAGAATTCCTTGAAGTGGTTCCAATCGAGTTCTGAGCATAGTGTTGATTGCCAATAAGCTATCCATGAGTTGATTAAAACCCAGTTCTTTCATTATTTAAGACACCTCGTGCTTTTTTGAAATAAACTGCTGTCAACTTATTGTGTGTAGCTTTATCCATGGGTAAGCACCAGCTTGAAGGTCTAATACTAATTGAGACGAGAATTTGGATTTTAAGGAGGACTTTGATAAAACTCAATAATAAGGCTGGGAACTCAAAATTGAGAATGAATTCCAATAAAGTTGAGAGAATTGAGAGTAGAGTAGAGAGAAGAGAACACTTGTTTTCTGACATGTGGAGATGATTTTTTTGCTTGACCACTTTTGGTCATGATAAATGCATGAGCAGATACAACCATTTGTAAAGAAATATTACCACTACACTGTGCTGACATAGCAAGTGCCAAAACAGGAAAACTAAATGGATTAAAATGCCACTTAAACCGCTGCAGCAATTGCTGTTAGAAGTAAGCATAGTTAGACAAGAATCCACCTTATATTGCATTTTAAGTAACTCAACTTTGGGCATTGATTAGCAAAGAAATTAGAAAGTTCATCTTGACTGACTGGCTAAGTGATTTAAGGCTATAACAAGTTCCACTTTTGTTTCACATGGCCATATGTTAAACTAAAGTTGAGGTTTAACCTCAAAAGTCACCTTACTTGTAAGGTAGACATAAACAACAAACAATCAGTAATTTGAATTATAGCGGTTCCAACAGAAAAACTTGCAAAGGGAAGTTTGAAGTGCCGATGCGATACATACTCCGCATAATGGATACAATAATTATATATTTGATGGTAAATAGTAGAATTACGTACTCTTGACCATCTACTATTTTATACAGCATCACATGCATATATGTCAAGTTCAGTTAAAAACAAATGCTCCCTATATCTGCCCATGCATAAAAAGTAAGACAACATAACAAGAAATCCTAGTAAGCTAGAGAGAGCCAACATAACAAGAAATCCTAGTAAGCCAGAGAAAGCCAACATAACAAGAAATCCCAGTCAGCCAGAGAGAGCTTAAAACAAAATCACCATCAGAATCTTACTCTTGCGCAAAACTGTGCTTAATTTTCATTTGATTTCATGTACTATACATTCGTAGATAGTAACAACCTAAAAAATCACAAACCTGAACCACTGAGACCGGTTAGCCATATAACACAGCCTTTTTGCTGAAGCAGCTGCTGCCTATCACGATTTTGAACTGGACATTCATGCCACAAAATGTTTGTCGAGTTCCCAATGTTTGACATCTTGCGGAAACTTTTACCTAAATCAATAACAACCCGGTTAACAATTATAATCATCAATTTCACTATAGCTTCTCCATGCTAGACATCAAATGACATAAAAAAAAGAAGTCAACTGTCCGTGCATTAGTATCAAAATTCAGCACTTTCCCTATAACTTATAACACTCAAATCTTATCCTAATAGATAAGGACGAAAACAAAAGATAAGCAGCAAAATAGAAACAACTACAAATAGGACACTAATCACTCGTCCTATTATTTGGGATTATGATTCATGATACTTACCTGAATAATCAGTCACCTTGGTAGCCCTTATTAACTTGTGAAACCTAATTGAGAATCAGTTTTTTCAATCTACGAACAGATGCATCTTTAAGTTGACTGTTTGCCCAATTTGCTGTAGCTACTTGCTACACGTTACTAAATTGTGACCCACATAGCCGATATATACATATTTTATTTTATATGGTTCAGTAGGATTCTCTTATTTCTACGTCTTTCTTTTTTATTTAATTAAAATCATAAAAATGTTCTAGATTCTTTCTGAATGATACATTCCACCTAACACGGTATCTCTACTGTATGCGGTAAAAAACGAATAATAGCGCATAAAATGCATTTCACAAAAAAAAAAAAGCATTGAGATTCCAGATTCCAGATCTTGATAGCTTTATAAATCATGCGAGAGAGAGAATAAAATAAGAGTCTGGAGAGAAAGAAAGAAAGAATAGAACTACCAGATAACGCGGCACTGTTATCCGTGCAAGACGGTTCAGAATCGTTTTTAGCGTCAATTGGCTTCAACAATTTCCTCGAGCACTTGCGGTCATCGATAAAAAAAGCGCTGGTGTATTCCTTCGCCTTAATCGGTTTCCGTAAGTTCAATTTCGCACGGTCGTGGAAGAGTACCAGGCTTCTGGGACTACGGTACGATTTAGCGACATTGGTTCCGCGGAGCTTAGAAAACCCTAGATTTTCCACCGCCGGTGAATGAGAACTCACCGATTGTCGGCATTCGACTTTACCGAACATGCCGGTACTACACGACGGTGAAAGTAATTTCACGGTACTCATTTACGGCGGAGGAAGCAAAACTAGGCAGTAAAATAAGATTGAATTGAGAATTTGAGGGAAATGGTGAAGAAAAATTAGATTGAGTTGGACAACAGAGGTTCTCCTGTAACCGTTTTCTGTTATGGCTTACATTCCATGGCGATAAATATTTATCGTAAACATTTTTTAGATTTTTTTTTTAAATTAATAATTATGTGAGTTTTTAAATATTTTTAATTTTCAATAATATAAATATATTATTGAATGTTAAAATTAGTTTTTAATTAAAAAAATAAAATAAAAAACTTTTTTTAAACATTTTATTATAAAAATATGTTTAAAAAAGTTAACTTGAAACAAACAGATACATATGTTCTTAAAAACTTATAATGTTAATCTTCTTAAGCAAGTTCAACTACTAAAATATACTAAAAAATATATGTGGTGAAATTTCAATAATTATTTAACTATTAGATCCAAAAAATATATGATAAAATTTTCAATTTATTGCAAAAGAAGAAAAAGTTAGTTGGAGAATTGATCTTAAAACTCCTCGAATAACATAAATAAATAATCAAAGTATTTTACTAAAAGGACGTCAGATGTTTCATACTACATCATACATGTATGTCTTACTCCGTAACACGAGTTTTCAAAATCATTTATAACAAATACCTCATTAAATAACAATCATAATGCTTCAACAACTTGCAGCGGAATTCATTGTTCAAAACGTCTTTATTAAACACATCATAGAAACTTTGTTGTTCATAGTTCAAAAACAACTTAAATACCATGAAAGGTAGGTCAAAATCTCATAATAAAACAAAGAACATCATGTTCAAAATCAAACATTCCTGACTATGATGTTACATACCAGAGCAAGACCTTTTAAAAATCAAGGAAAATTAACAATACACTCTAAGCTATCTTCTAAGCTCCTACAAAATACTCTTGATCACCTGCGCGATATCCACGTGGAGGCAACATTCAAACAGAAATGGTGAGTAATCACATTCATTACAAAAGATATACGGAATAGACATAGTAGTTCAACATCAATATCATGGCATCAAAATCAACAATCATCATCATAATCATTCAATTAGCACAACACCATATACAACATCATATAAGCAACAATTATGCAATGCCACATAAAATATAGTGCAATAACATAGACTCATTCATGTGGTACCAATTTGTTATGAGTACTAGACTCATCAGTCTCCAAAAGATCTCCACCATATGATTGATTCACTCTTGGAACCAGAGCACAAAATCAAACGCACTCGATCCATACAATGGAATTGGGGCCAACATTGGACTAACGTCCTCAACAACACAGGACTTACGTCCTAAATCAACACTGGACTTTCGTCCTAACAATACTATGAATGCATGATGCATAATTGATCAGTGCATCTTCATGCATATTTTTCATGCACATTCTTCTACTATTATACTTAGGCATTTCTTTAGTTTATTTCTTTAGTTTTTCCATTTTAATGTGTTTTCATATTTTAGTTTACTTTTACCTTTAATTGATTTTCGTATTTTATTATCAGCATTATCAGCTTTCAATGAAAAATTCATAACTGGTGCTACATGAATCGGATCGATGAGTTCTAATATTTGTTGGAAAGCTGAGAGAAAGAATTACAACTTTCACGTTGGATCTAAAAGCTGATCCAAAATGTAGATACCTCAGAAAATTCATTGAAGTTTTAGTCATAAGAAACAATTAGTTTTGGCCTGATTTTGGGCCGAGTTTTTTATGTTTATGACCCGAATTCCTTGTTTTTTCCCTTATACCTAGGCTGTTGCGGTACTGTTCATTATCACGTTTTACAATACATAATTTTCACGAGAAAAAATATTTGCTTGTACGAATCCTTCATGAGGAACTAATCCTAAGGATTGATCTACTGTTCATGTTTCCGCTAAAACTTTGAGGTTTTATAATTTCAATCCAATTTCTTTTCCCTTTCAATATTATTATATATTTCTTGTTTGCTTAGTTCAAGTTATATAGAATGTTGTTGATTTAATTCGATTGGTTTATGTTTCCTTGATCTATTTCGCATTTTAGCGTTGCTTTACCGTTAATTACGTTTGCTTAATTCATGAGTGTTGAATCCGTTTGCTTAATTCAGATAATAGGAATATAAATCGCATAATGTCAATTTCGCTTGTTAATTGGTTTTGTAATTGAATAGGGATTAGAATTCGTTTGGGGATGGGATTTTTAATTGCCGATGATAAGTTGGGAACCCAAATAATAGGTTGATTCGTTTTAGCTTATTTGATAATCACTTTTTTTGCATTATTTTCTTAATCGAACCTTAAACCAACCCCCCCCCCCCCCAATCTAATTAATCGTTACTGTTAGTTAATAAAATTAAGAATCCTTGCGATACGACTCGAGACATTGTCGCTAAACTACCGTTTTACAAAATACTCGTTTTGATTTGTGCGCGACAGCAGATCAAATTGGCACTGTTGCCATAGATTCTTGTTTTTATTAGTTGATATTATAGTCATAGATATAGTATTTTTGCTAGTTTTTTCCTTGTTTTTTTGTTGTATTTGTTGATTTTCAGGGTTGCAATACTGGTTGCAGTATAGTGGTAACTATTTCAGCCTGTTAGGTAAGTTTGTAAGCTATGGTTTCGAATTGATTCAAAAATTTTAGTGTAAATAAAAAAAGTCGTCGAACAGTACTCCGATTGCGACCCTCATAATCGTAAATTCCTTTTTTTTTCTTTCTATTTTTAATTAATTTTTTTATTATTTTCAGAGTCAAAAAAATTGTCAAAATTATTATTTTACTTCATTAGATTAATTTTGGTGTTTTTATATTTTTCTGAATTTATTTTAATCATTTTTCCTCTTTCTATTTGTTTCTGCCTGTTTGTTAATTGATATTTGTCTTTGTTGATAACATGGCTGAACAAAGAACTTTGAGTCAGTTAACTACCCCTGATGTGAACTATAATAGTGTATGTATTGACTATCTTGAAGCTGATGCACCTACTGAATTGAAATCTGATTTAATACACTTGTTGTCAAAGTTTAATGGTCTTGCAAGTGAAGATCCACATAAGCATCTGAAGGAATTCAAGGTTGTGTGCTCTGCACCTTCCGGGCCTTCACTGGAGGACATTTTCAAATAAATGGCTGAAAATAATTTCCAGTTTCAACAACAAAGAGATTCTACTCTCCAGACTTTGCAAACATAGATTGAACAACTTGCCTCTTCGATGAATGCCTGCAACAAGCTCAAGGATCTAACCAACAACCCTTGGAAGAGAATTCTATTTTTCCAATAGAGTTGTTTTATGAGACTATTGATGATACTTGTACTGATTTGTTTGCAGGTAACTTTCCATCATTGTCTGATATTGATGATGTTTACTCTTGTGATGTTTGTACTGACACTAAAATTTGCTTTGTTTGTGCTGAAATTGAGATTGCCTTGCAAGTTTATATTCTTACTGCACATGAGGTTGCAAATGAAGTTGTTCATGTAGATGAATCCTTCGACACCCTGGCTTCCCGAAACAAACCATCCATCAAACAACCACCTTCCAGAGAGCTGAAACCAATTCCTGAAAATCTTAAATATGCTTATTTAGAGATGAATGAAAAACTTCCGGTTATAATTTCTTATAAAATTTATTTTGATCAAGAAAGTAAATTTTTGTAGGTTTTGAAGAAGCACAAGAAAGGAATTGGATGGATCTTGGATGCTATTTATGATATTAGCCCATCCATGTGTATGCATAGGATCTCACTTGAAGATGTTGCAAAAGCAATGATGCAGCCCCATAACCTTTTGACCCTTGATGTTGTGAAAGATGAGATCATGTTCACGTTCCCATTCAACATTTTTAATTTTAGAAGAAAATTATTTGATCCTGGAATAAAAATTGAAGACTTTGATCCAAATTGCAAAGTCAATAGACTGTTCATTAAGTTATTCCATGAGAGCCCCATATTGGAAGAGGAAATTATAGAAGAGCTCTCGTTGGGAAAGGCTACTTATGCGATCATCTATTCGCCTTGATTACTCGGGTGTGTTCTTTCCTCTTTCTCGTCTATCTTATTTTATATTTATTTCTTTTATTGAGGACAATGTATGTCTTAAGTGTGGGGGAGAGAAACTTTTGTTTTTGTTTGTTTGTTCATTTTCTTGAATAAATAAAAAATGGAATTTGCATGCTTTTTCGTTGGTTATTTTGCTACAAATGTGAGTATTATCTCTGTTCTTTGTCGAAAGAATTGTGGTGTGATATGATTGATGCTTTTTGTGCATTCTTGGTATGTATGTTAACTAAACTCTATATTGTACATCACTAGTAGTAGATCATTAACCTTTGTGAGATTTTGAGTCTAATAATGGATAACACACAAAAAATCCATCTTTTTCTTTCTTGTGTGATTTCCCTCATGTTTGTTAGTCTCTAGAACTTGAATTGACTCTTGTTGAAGCTTTTTGTTTACTGGTACACACTGAAATAATAAAGACATGTTGTTTTGTTTTATTTTTTACCCAGTTAGCCAAAAAGTCCAACCTTGATAATGTTACCCCTTGTTTTGAAGCCTCTTTGAGCGTATTATTCCTTTTTTGTGTTTAAAACTCATTACAAGCTGAAAAGTGAAAAACAATATTATTATCCTATTCAAAGGATTGAAAGATGCTTGTATGGAGTTGTGTGGGGTTAAACATTATTGTTATGATGTTGGCAGAAAAGAAAAAAAAATAGAAAAGAAAACAAAAAGAAAAAAAGGAAAAATGAAAAAAAAATAGAGAAGGATGTCAATATTAGCCCTTCTGAGAAAAAAAGAGAAGAAAAATAAGAATAAAAGGAAAATAGAAATGATTTAAGGTTGTTGTTCAAAAGCAATTAAGATATTATGTAGTTAAACTCTCGCGATTATTTCAATTTTCTTTTAACTCTTTGAATTTTAGCCTAGTACCCTTTAGGATGTATCTCACCCTGACCTTGGCCAAGTTACAACTGTTATATCCCAAAAGTTGCCCTCCCATTTTTAGAGACAAATTGATTCAAGGTGCTCAAGTACTCAAAAGTATTCAACAATTGATCAGACAAATTCTCCTCCTAGGCAGTGACCTATAATTAGAGTTTTGGTTTTCTCAAAGGAAATGGGACTTCTAATGCCTCAAGTGGAATTCATGGTTTCTCATATACTTCAAAGAATCCTCATGTCAAGTTTCAAGCCTTACATCACAAATTTTCTCAGTCAATTGCTCAGATGATTGAAAATCAACTGTATTGGGTAAAAAGTCAATTGTGGTCAACATGTAGTCAAACTTCAAGATTTTCGGTCAACATAAAGATTTTAAAGTCAAATTCATCATTTGATCAAGGTTTGATCATGATTCATCAAGAAAACTTTCAATTCATGAAAAGTCAAAAGTTACCAAATTAGGGATTTCTTAAGGAGAAGTCAACTGAATTTTGAGCTTTCCAAAAAGTCCAAGATCACCTTCATATGATAAAAATTTGAGAGTTATGATTGATGCAAGTTAGGAAATTTTGAGAAAATGCATGAAACTCAAATTGATCAAACTTGAATTTTTGGGCTAGTGGGCTTATCTTTCAAGGTCCAAACGTGTTTTAGACCTCATAGCGAACCCCTGAATCTATTTATACACCCCTTTGATTTTTATTCCATTTATCTTGATTTTACTTATTTAAATTCAAAATTAAATTAAATATAATCAAAGGCTTTCATACAAAGGTCCAAGACCATCTTTTTGACCTAATTCATAGCCTATATATTAATATCATTCAGACAACAAGAGAACAGACGAAACCTTGCAAGAAGATCACATTCCAAAACTTCAAAAATTTGTCAAACTAGGACAAATTGAAACGCTTCTTTTCAGCCTTCCTCAAAGCAAGCCAGTTGCTCTAATTGATCCCTGAGGAATTATAGGGTAAGACTTAATCATCTCTGATGATCCAAGAGGCCTGAAACTCGTAACCATGCACCATCGGTTTCTATTCTTGCATGAAATTCATATTTTCATTTTTATTGTGTTTTTATCAAAACTAACATGGCTAATGTGCTTCTGAGATGTAAATATACAGGTTTGAACCATCGCATGACCCACATGATGCCATAATCATATATTTCCATTCTTGCACCGATTGACCTTGTTTACTTCGTATCTCATTATGCAGGGAGAATTAGTAAAAACCACGACCATCATTGAACTTGCAAGGGCCAAATTAGGGGGGTATGGTCCCTCTTGATCACTAATGTTTCTTATTTTGTAGGTTGACAAAACATGCTCACCGGAGAAGACGACCGAAGCTAGGGCTCCGGCGCCTCTTCGGTCTAGTCAATTTGGTTTATTTTATATTTATTGATTCCTGCCATAATACTGAATGAAACAGCCACCCCAATGGCAAAGCGCGCGCATGTTAAGGCATTGATACAGGAGGGCGTGGGTTCGACCCATACCTTTTGTTTTTTTATTTATATTTTCCAATATTCTTGCAGGTTTAATATATTTTGCGTTGCATCCATTCTTCTAACACCAGCATACGCCTAGTGCAGTGACAAGTTATACAATAGAGAAGGCAAAGGGCGTGGGTTCAACACCCACCCCTGGCATTTTTCTTATTTTTGGTTTCTAACCCTTATTTCATTGGTTTTTCTTCCCCTCATTCTGTTTTGGCTAACCTAATTTGTTTTTAATTAACCATTAAACAAAAAACCTTTTTAAAGAAACCCTAACTATTTAGGTTTAGGTTTTTCAATTAACCTTTTTTTTAATTAATTCATTAACAATATTTTATTTTAAAATTAATTAGATTTTAGATTTATTTAATTAATTATCATCAAAAACTATTTTCTTCATAAAAAATCATCAAAGAAATCTTTTTCACAATCTTTCCTATTTTTATTTTCCTTTTTCTTAGATCAAGTGCATAGGACGTCTCCTCGAATGTAATAACGTAGCTTTATATTTTTCACACTTTCCTATTATGTAACTGCTCCTAGTATGTAATAATTGTAGGTTTTATTTCTCGCACCTTTATCTTTATGTAATTGTCCCAAAGCTCAGTAATAGTTTTAGGTTTACATTCCGCATTTTATATCTTGTATTATATTTTATGCAACTGCCTGTAATTAGGGTTTGTATGGCAAGGCTAAAACCAACCGATAGCAAAAACCTAATTTCAAGATAAACATAATTGAATCAAACACACTTTGCACACTTATGTAACACCCCAAATTCTACCCGGTAGTTATAACGAAAAATCAGAGTATTTAAAAATTTCCAACACATTTGGGATATCACAACTCAACATGTTGCAACATATAAACAGATACATAACACTTTAGTTTCGGAGGATCATATAACAACTTGCATCAGCTTTTAAAACAAAACCACTTCTTTTATTAATACCCAGCAGAATCATAATTACAACTTCAAGTAGCATCATATGTTTCATTCAACTAAAACAACTTGAGAGGCAACATATTATTTCATATAATTAAACTTAGGATTCAACAACTAAAACAATTTCAACAAATAAACAACCATTTGTTCATTTCCCCCCGAGTGCTACGTATCAGAGCGGCCAACCGACTTTGAACTAATAAGGCTAAGCAAATCTTCATTCTTTAATACTTGCACGTTACCAACAGAGGGCAACATTCAAACAGTAAGGGGTGAGATATCAGACAATATAATAAGTCGTATGATAAATAATATATTAGATCAGATCACATATAATCACCACTTCTCAACTCATACACAACAACTATTACAACAAAGCCTCAACACGACATAACGACTAATTCACAGCCTTTAGATAATACCTGTCACAATAAGTCAACAACATAAAGCAACAACAAATCTAACTTCACCACAACTCAAGATGCAACATCAAATGCGACTCAATTACAATGCACATGCATGTGGTACCATTAGAGCAGAACTCCCAACTTAAAAATATTTGCCAATAATCTCGAGGCACAAGGCATAAGCCTTCAACTTGATATTTTTCTAATCCAGGCCAACGTGGTGCCAATCCAGGCCAACTTAATAATGCAAATGTATGCGACTCAATAACTGCAACAATCACATACAGCAACAACAACAATCACCATCACAAAGGCATAAGCCTATATCGTCACTTTACCAATAATTAGAGGTACTCATCGTCACTTCAACACTGGCCATAGGCCTACAACTTAATCAACTTATCAATCACAACATATTCAACAACAATAATGTATTCAGCAACGTTGACATAAGCCTACAACTTAGTACATCCCAATAATAATAGTAATTAGACAACAATATCAACAAGAAAACAACATTGGCTATAAGCCTAACATTTTAATACCATCTGTAATTCATATTTTTCAGCAAGGTATTCAACACATTGTGTCGACTAAAATATACAACAATTGTTCTGTATAGTTATTCGGATAAATAGACCAAATCCTACAAATTAATTAATTCTCCACTATTATTTTATTACTAATAACCTCCTATTACACATTCACATCTTAGCCCCTACCTTACAACAACTTATATAATCCACCGTCTCAACCGTAATATTTTATAAACATTCCGCGTAATTATTCAGACAATTCAACTATATCCGGCTAAATAATCCTCTACTAAAGCACTTATACTAAATTATTTTACCGATAACAATAGTTACTAATTGTGAAACATACAAATTATCTCTGCTATTTTATGTCAATCCATGAATTACTCTCTTATGTTACTAATAAATAACTTCTGGTACTATTCACCATTTTCTAACAATGCTACATCAATTATGTAACATAGTATAATATTAAAGTAACAGATCCAAAGTACAACGATATGGTGCCACTCTCAGCGCAAGGTTGGTGCCCCTCGAAACAACACCATACCATCTCCATGCACCTAGTGCCGATCGGCACCCCCTCTTCACGACCATGCCGTTCGGCATTCTTCACTTTTTCACAACATGTCGTTCGGTATGTAAAACACTCACAATCCATGTTCGGCGCAAAGTTTGTTTCATTTATTTTTCTTCCTAATTTCCTCTGTCTGCTACGAACCTAACACGGTATCCAATTCAACAACACAGCACAATATCACAACAACATAAAATTATATTCAATCAATATAGAGTAATTTTCCATAACCAATTCGTTTACAGCAATCCACATCTCAGTATCAATTATAACAATTAAGCACAAATAGAGGCAATTTTGCAAACCCAATCCCACATAGAATTTTCCATACAACCCATTAGATAGTCAGAACCCCACCCTTATCTTGGATTGACGGTTCTTTATAATTTCCGATTGCACCTTGTTGCTGCCATAACTCCAAACCTTTCTTATTCTTCTTCTCCACTCAAAACCCTATTCCTCTTTCTCTTCTCTTTCTTTCTTTTTCCTGATAACACTAACTCTCTTCCTCTCTTATTTTCTAATAATAATATATATTATTCTATTAATCCAAATAATAGTGTTTCTCTTAGTGGGCATACATACACACCCTACTATTACTACTATCACAACATAAGCCCAATATCATATCTAAGCTTAATAATAAAAATAATACTTCAACTTAATTCCACCAAATTAAATCCGATTATTTATCATGCCACTAAATAAAATAATTCCGACTTCGACGATAAAAATTTAAATTAATATAAAATATTCAAAAATATTTAATTAAATAAATAATTAAATATCGGGGCGTTAAACTTACACCTTTAGGGTAACCTCTCTTTTTTTCCTTTCGAAACATGGTTATGTTCCTCGAAAATAGGGATACTTTAGCAAAGTCCCTTCGAATAAAAGATCATAGTCTCTCGATGACCATTCGATGTTGCCTATGAGCAAATGATCTAGTCCCTCAGATAATTGCTAAAGTATCCTTATCTGTTGCATTTGATGACCATACAATGACCCTCGATTGTCCCTCTCACATCCAATATATGAGGCTACCTACCAACTAATGGTACGGATAACGCTATCTCTAAAGGAAAAGGAAAATAACAAGAATGACCTTGAGTGGATAAGACTATTAATCGCTCACTCATAACTTTTGTAAAAAACCCTTTTCACACATCAAAAATATTTTCTAAAACACTTTGTACGCGTTCTCAAGGACTGATACAAGAGTCATTACAAAGATAGTCGTACTTTGGCTTTTCAAAATATTTTCAAACACTTGCACAAAAAAAGTAATTTTCAAAAGTGAGCTAGCGATTAAGAGCTTGTAGACAACTATGGATTAAAAGGATGCTAACACATTCCCTTTTCATATCTTACCCCCCCGAACTCAAAATATTCAAGGTCTTTCCTGTTCTTTTCACCATTTCCTTATTGGATAAAAGAAAAGTCAATGGCGACTCTAGCTATCCCCATATTTGCGATAAAGCACAAAAGTCAGTTCTCCCACCGTATTACAACAACCATAATAAAAGTCCTTTGATCTTTGTGTGCAATGTTATTCAAATTATGAATGTTAGAATCTTTTAAAGCTTATGGTAGTACTAAATTTCATGTTGTGCTTTGAGTGTAAACAGTAACCTAAACACTTGAGAGTTGAGTGGAAAAAGTTTATCTTGTGAGGATCTTGATGCTTTTGATGTACTTTTTGGTAATCTATTTTTCAAACTTACTTTGAATGTCACAAAAGAGTCACTCACTAATGTCATGTTCTTGAAGTTTAGAATTAGTAGTTTGCTTGCACCTTGTATCCTGATAACCTTTGAGTTTGCATGCTCTGTTTCGTTTTTGTTTTGAAGTTTTCTGTTTTTAATTTTTAATTTTGATCAGAGTGCAAAAGTTTAAGTGTGAGGGAATTTGATCAGTGCATCTTCATGTACATTCTTCTACTGTTATACTTAGGAATTTCTTTAGTTTATTTCTTTATTTTTTCCATTTTAATGTGTTTTCATATTTTAGTTTATTTTTACATTTAATTGATTTTCCTATTTTATTTTATGCATTAGCAACTTTCAATGAAAATTTCATAACTGGTGCTACAGAAATTAGATCGACGAGTTCTAATATTCGTTGGAAAGCTGTGAGAAAGAACTACAACCTTCATGTTGGAACCAGAAGCTGATTCGGAATGTAGATACCTCGGAAAATTCGTTGAAGTTTCAGTCATAAGAAAAAATTAGTTTTGGCTCGGTTTTGGGCCGGGTTTTTTATGTTTATGACCCTGATTACTTTTTTTTCCCTTATACCTAGGCATCCGTGGTACTGTTCATTATCACGTTTACTATACACAATTTTCACAAGAAAATATATTTGCTTGTACGAATCCTTCATGAGGAACTAATCCTAAGGATCGATCTACTATTCATGTTTCCGCCAAAACTTTGAGGTTTTATAATTTCAATCCAATTTCTTTTCCCTTTTAATATTATTCTATATTTCTTATTTGCTTTATTCAAGTTATATAGAATGCTATTGATTTAATTCGATTGGTTTATGTTTCCTTGATCTGTTTCGCATTTTAGCGTTGCTTTACCGTTAAATTGCGTATGCCAAATCATGTTTGCTTAATTCATGAGTGTTGAATCCGTTTACTTAATTCGGATAATAGGAATATAAACCGCATAATGTCAATTTCGCTTGTTAATTGGTGTTGTAATCAAATAGGGATTATAACTCGTTTGGAGATTGGATTTATAATTGTCGATGATAAGTTAGGAACCCGAATAATAGGTTGATTCGTTTTAGCTTATTTGATAATCACTTTTTTTGCATTATTTTCTTAATCAAACCTTGAACCAACCCCTCCCCCCCCCCCTGCCCAATCCAATTAATCATTACTGTTGGTTAATAAAATCAAGAATCCTTGCGATACGACTCGAGCCATTGTCGCTAAACTACCATTTTACAAAATACTCATTATGATATGTGCATGACAGCGAATCAAATTGGCACCGTTTCCGAGGATTCTTGTTTTTATTAACTAATATTATAATCATATGTATAGTGTTCTTGCTAGTTTTTTCCTTGTTTTTTTGTTTTGTTTGTTGATTTTAAGGATTGCAATATTGGTTGTAGTATAGTGGTAACTATTTCAGTCTGTTAGGTAAGTTTGTAAGCTACTATTTTGATTTGATCCGAAATTTTTAGTGTAAATAAAAAAAACCGTCGAACAGTACTCCAATTTCGGCCCTCAAAATCACTAATTCCTCTTTTTTCTATTTTTAATTAATTTTTTATTGTTTTCACAGTGTCGAAAAAATTCTCAAAATTCTTATTTTACTTCATTAGATTAATTTTTGTGTTTTTATAATTTTCTAAATTTATTTTAATCGTTTTCCCTCTTTCTATTTGTTTCTGCTTGTTTGAGACATAATTGATATTTCCGTGTTTGTTAATAACATGGCTGAACAAAGAACTTTGACGCAGTTGACTGTCCCTGATGTGAACTATAATGGTGTATGTATTGACTATCATGCATCTAATGCACCTACTAAATTGAAATTTGATTTAATACACTTGTTACCAAAGTTTAATGGCCTTGCAGGCGATGATCCATATAAGCATATGAAGGAATTTAAGGTTGTGTGCTCTGCACCTTCCGGGCCTTCACTAGAGGACATTGTCAAACAAATGGCTGCAAATAATCTCCAATTTCAACAACAAATAGATTCTACTCTCCAGACTTTACAAACATAGATTGAACAACTTGCCTCTTCGATGAATGCCATGCAACAAGCTCAAGGATCTAACCAACAATCCTTGGAAGATAATTTTGTTTTTCCAATAGAGTTATTTTCTATGATTGTTGATGATACTTGTACTGATTTGTTTGTACCTGATTTTCCATCATTGTATGATTTTGGTGATGTTTACACTTGTGATGTTTGTACTGACACTAAAATTTGGTCTGTTTGTGCTGAAATTGAGATTGCCTTGCAAGTTGATATTCTCACTGTACATGAGGTTGCAAATGAATTTGTTCATGTAGATGAAGATCTCGACACCCCGTCTGCTCAAAACAAACCATCCATCAAACAACCACCTTCTAGAGAGCTGAAACTAATTCTTGAAAATCTTAAGTATGCTTATTTAGAGATGAATGGAAAACTTCTGGTTATAATTTCTTCTAAACTTTATTTTGATCAAGAAAGTAAATTTTGCAAGTTTTGAAGAAGCATAAGAAAGAAATTGGATGGATCTTGGATGCTATTTATGATATTAGTCTGTCCATGTGTATGCATAGGATCTCACTTGAAGATATAACAAAAACAGTGAGGCAGCCTCATAATCTTTTGATCCTTGATGTTTTGAAAGATGAGATCATGTTCATGTGTCCATTCAACATTTTTAATTTTAGAAGAAAATTCTTTGATCCTGGAATAAAAAGTGAAGACATTGATCAAAATTGCAAAGTCAATAGATAGTTCATTAAGCTATTCCATGACAACCCCACATTAGAAGAGGAAATTATAAAAGAGCTCTCGAGAAAGATTACTTATGCGGTCATCTATCCGCCTTGACTATTCAGGTGTGTTCTTTCCTATCACTCGTCTCTCTTATTTTATATTTGTTTCTTTCATTGAGGAAAATGTGTTTCTTAAGAGTGGGGGAGAGAACCTTTTGTTTTTGTTTGTTTGTTTGTTTTCTTGAATAAATAAAAAATGGAATTTGCATGCTTTTTCGTTGGTTATTTTGCTACAAATGTGAGTATTACCTCTGTTCTTTATCGAAAGACTTGTGGTGTGATGTGATTGATGCTTTTTATGGATTCTTGGTATGTATGTTAACTAAACTCTAGATTGTACATCACTGGTAGTAGATCACTAACCCTTGTGAGATTTTGAGCCTAATAATGGATAAAACAAAAAAAAACCATCTTTTTCTTTCTTGTCTGATTTAACTCATGTTTGTTAGTCTCTAGAACTTGAATTGAATCTTGTTGAAACTTTTTGTTTACTTGTACATAATGAAATGATAAAGGCATGTTATTTTGTTTTAATTTTTATCCAGTTAGCCAAAAATTCCAACCATGATAATATTACCCCTTGTTTTGAAGCCCCTTTGAGCCTATTATCCTTTTTTTGTGTTTAAAACTTATTACAAGTCAAAAAGTGAAAAACAATGTTATTACCCTATTCAAAGGATTGAAAGATGCATGTACGGAGTTGTTTGGGGTTGAAAATTATTGTTCTGATGTTGGCGGAAAAGAAAAAAATAGAAAAGAAAACAAAAAGAAAAAAAGGAAAAATGAAAAATAAAATAGAGAAGGATGTCAATATTAGCCCTTCTTAGAAAAAAAGATAAGAAAAAGAAGAATAAAAGGAAAAGAGAAATAAGTTGATGTTGTTGTTCAAAGGCAATTGAAATATTATGTAGTTCAACTTTCGCAATTCTTTCAATTTTCTTTTAACTCTTTAAATTTTTACATAATACCCTTTAGGATGTATCTCACCTAGACCTTGGCCAAGTTACAACCATAATAAAAGTACTTTGATCTTTGTGTGCAATGTATTTCAAATTGTGAATGTTAGAGTCTTTTCAAGCTGATGGTAGTACTAACTTCTATGTTGTGCTTTGAGTGTAAATAATAACTTAAACACTTGAGAGTTGAGTGAAAACAGTTTATCTTGTGAGGATCTTAATGCTTTTGATGTACTTTTTGGTAATCTGTTTTTCACACTTACTTTGAATGTCACAAAAGAGTTACTCACTAATGCCATATTCTTGAAGTTTAGAATTAGAAGTTTGCTTGCACCTTGTATCTTGATAACCTTTGAGTTTGTATGCTCTGTTTCATTTTTGTTTTGAAGTTTTCTGTTTTGAAAATTTAATTTTACTCGGAGTACAAAAGTTTAAGTGTGGGTGGATTTGATCAGTGCATCTTCATGAACATTCTTCTACTGTTACACTTAGGCATTTCTTTAGTTTATTTCTTTAGTTTTTATATTTTAATGTGTTTTCATATTTTAGTTTATTTTTACCTTTAATTGATTTTCGTATTTTATTTTCAGCACTAGCAGCTTTCAATAAAAAATTCAGAACTGGTGCTACAGGAATCAAATTGACGAGTTCTAATATTTGTTAGAAAACTGAGAGAAAGAGCTGCAATTTTCATGTTGGAGCGAGAAGTTGATTTGGAATGTAGATACCTCAGAAAATTCGTTGAAGTTTCAGTCATAAGAAACAATTAGTTTTGGCCCGGTTTGGGCCGGGTTTTTTTTTATGTTTTTGACCAAATTTATTGTTTTTTCCCTTATACCTAGGCAGTCGTGGTATTGTTCATTATCATGTTTTACTATACACAATTTTCATGAGAAAAAAATATTTGCTTGTACGAATCCTTCATGAGGAACTAATCCTAAGGATCGATCTACTGTTCATGTTTCTGTCAAAACTTTGAGGTTTTATAATTTCAATCCAATTTCTTTTCCCTTTCAATATTATTCTATATTTCTTGTTTGCTTAATTTAAATTATATAGAATTTTGTTGATTTAATTCGATTGGTTTATGTTTCCTTGATCTGTTTAGTATTTTAGCATTTCTTTACCGTTAAATTGTGTATGTCAAATCATGTTTGCTTCATTCATGAGTTTTGAATCCGTTTGCTTAATTCAGATAATAGGAATATATACCGCATAATGTCAATTTCGCTTGTTAATTGGTGTTGTAATCGAATAAGGATTAGAATTTGTTTGAGGATTGGATTTATAATTGTCAATGATAAGTTGGGAACCCGAATAGTAGATTGATTCGTTTTAGCTTTTTTAATAATCACTTTTTTTGCATTGTTTTCTTAATCGAACCTTAAACCACCCCCAATCTAATTAATCGTTACTATTAGTTAATAAAGTCAAGAATCCTTGCGATACGACTCGAGCCATTGTCGCTAAACTACCATTTTATAAAATACTCATTATGATTTGCGCACGACAGCGGATCAAATTGGCGTCATTGCTGGAGATTCTTATTTTTATTAACTGATATTATAGTCATAGGTATAGTGTTTTTGCTAGTTTTTTCCTTGTTTTTTTTGTTGTGTTTGTTGATTTTAAGGGTTGCAATACTGGTTGCAGTATAGTGGTAACTATTTCATCCTGTTAGGTAAGTTTGTAAGCTACTATTTCGATTTGATCGGAAATTTGTAGTGTAAATAAAAAAAAATTGTCGAACAGTACTCCAATTTCGGCCCTCAAATCACAAATTCCTCTTTTTTCTATTTTTAATTTATTTTTTATTGTTTTCACAGTGTCGAAAAAATTCAAAAAAATTCTCAAAATTCTTATTTTACTTCATTAGATTAATTTTGGTGTTTTATATTTTTCTGAATTTATTTTAATCGTTTTCCCTCTATTTTTTTGCCTGTTTGAGACATAGTTGATATTTCTGTGTTTGTTGATAACATGACTGAACAAAAAACTTTGAGGCAGTTGGTTGTCCTGATGTGAACTATAATGGTGTATGTATTGACTATCCTGCAGCTGATACATCTACTGAATTGAAATCTGATTTAATACACTTGTTGCCAAAGTTTAATGGTCTTGCAGGTGAAGATCCGCATAAGCATCTAAAGGAATTTAAGGTTGTGTGCTCTGCACCTTCCGGGCCTTCACTAGAGGATATTGTCAAACAAATGACTGCAAATAAAAAGTGAAGACATTGATCAAAATTGCAAATTTAATAGACAATTTATTAAGTTATTCCATGAGAGCCCCATATTGGAAGAGGAAATTATAGAAGAGCTCTCGTTGGGAAAGGCTACTTATGCGGTTATCTATCTGCCTTGACTACTCAGGTGTGTTCTTTCCTCTTTTTCGTCTCTCTTATTTTGTATTTTTTCTTTCATTGAGGACAATGTATGTCTTAAGTGTGTGTGTGTGGGGGGGGGGGGGGGGGGGGGGGAGAACCTTTTGTTTTTGTTTATTTGTTCGTTTTCTTGAATAAATAAAAAATGAAATTTGCATGCTTTTTCGTTGGTTATTTTGCTATAAATGTGAGTATTATCTCTATTCTTTGCCAAAAGACTTGTGGTGTGATGTGATTGATGCTTTTTGTACATTCTTGGTATGTATGTTGACTAAACTCTAAATTGTATATCACTAGTAGTAGATCACTAACCTTTGTGAGATTTTGAACCTAATAATGGATAACACAAAAAGTCCATCTTTTTCTTTCTTGTGTGATTTCACTCATGTTTGTTAGTCTCTAGAACTTGAATTGACTCTTGTTGAAGCTTTTTATTTACTTGTGCATATTGAAATGATAAAGGCATGTTGTTTTATTTTATTTTTTACCCAGTTAGCTAAAAAGTCCAACCTTGATAATATTACCCTTTGTTTTAAAGCCCCTTTGAGTCTATTATCCATTTTTTGTGTTTAAAACTCATTACAAGCCGAAAAGTGAAAAACAATGTTGTTACCCTATTCAAAATATTGAGAGATTCTTGTATACAGTTGTGTGCGGTTAAACATTATTGTTATGATATTGGCATAAAATAAAAAAAAATAGAAAAGAAAACAAAAAAAATGAAAAAATGAAAAAATGAAAAAAAAAATAGAGAAGGATGTCAATATTAGCCCGTATGAGAAAAAAAAGAGAAGTAAGCGAAGAATAAAAAGAAAAGATAAATAAGTTAGGGTTGCTGTTCAAAAGCAATTGAGATATTATATAGTTAAAATCTCACAATTCTTTCAATTTTCTTTTAACTCTTTGAATTTTAGCCTAGTACCCTTTAGGATGTATCTCACCCTGACCTTGGCCAAGTTACAACCATAATAAAAGTCCCTTGATCTCTGTGTGCAATATATTTAAAATTGTGAATGTTAGAGTCTTTTCAAGCTTATGGTAGTACTAACTTTCATGTTGTGCTTTGAGTATAAACAATAACCTAAACACTTGAGAGTTGAGTGAAAACAATTTATCTTGTGAGGATCTTGATGCTTTTGATGTACTTTTTGGTAATCTGTTTTTTGTACTTACTTTGAATATCACAAAAGAATTACTCACTAATGTCATATTCTTGAAGTTTAAAATTAGAAGTTTTCTTGCACCTTGTATCCTGATAACCTTTGAGTTTGCACGCTCTGTTTCATTTTTGTTTTGAAGTTTTCTGTTTTTAATTTTTAATTTTGCTCGAAGTGCAAAAGTTTAAGTGTGGGAGAACTTGATCAGTACATTTTCATGCACATTCTTCTACTGTTATACTTAGGCATTTCTTTAGTTTATTTCTTTAGTTTTTCCATTTTAATGTGTTTTCATATTTTAGTTTATTTTTACCTTTAATTGATTTTCGTATTTTATTTTCAGCATTAGAAGCTTTCAATGAAAAATTCATAACTGGTGCTACAAGAATTGGATCGACGAGTTCCAATATTTGTTGGAAAGCTGAGAGAAATAGATAAAACTTTCATGTTAGAGCCAGAAGATGATTCAGATTGTAGATACCTCGAAAAATTTGTTGAAGTTTCAATTAGAAGAAACAATTACTTTTGGACCTGTTTTGGGCCGGGTTTTTATGTTTTTGACCCAGTTGGGTTATAACTCGAATTTGTTGTTTTTCCCTTATACCTAGGTAGCAGCGGTACTGTTTATTTTTTACCTCTTATTCACGATAAAACATTACTTTTTCTTGTACGCTTGGATGAAAAATTAATCATCCAAAGTTGATATACTATAATCGAGTTCCGACGCTTTGAGGTTTTTATTTTATCAATTCAATTTTGTTTCTCTTTCAATTATATTTTAAGAAATTGCATTTGCTTAATCTGTTATTTCATGGAATATTTTGATTAAATTCGTATGATTGTATTCCTAATCTTTAATCGTTGTTTACGTCGCTTAGTCATTAAATTGCGTTATATATCGTATTTGCTTAATTCCCGATTATATTAATTCATTTGCTTAATTTGGAATGGGAATTCAATCTGTTTTATATCTGTTGTGCTTGTCAATTGATATTGAAACCGAATAGAGGTCGAAGCCGCTTATGGAATTGGTAAGGTAAAAACAAATGATTTGCTGGAACCTGAAAATAATAGATCGACTTATTTTTATAATCACTTATTTTAATCGCTTATTTGCTCAACTCTTTAAAAATTGATCCTAAATTAAATCCCTCATAATTTTTTCTGTTGGTTAATAACAATACAAGAATCCTCGCGATACGATACTCGAGTCACTGTCGCTAAACTACCGTTTTACAAAATACTCGTTTTGATCTACGTGCGACAGCGGATCAACAATCAACATAATTATTTACGACTACATCTAGTTAAGTGCATCACCATTCACCAATTCATCAATAATATTCACATGTCATAAATACGCATCATATATTAGCATCCACATCATTCAACACTTCAAAGTCACAACGGATTATCATCTTATCAAACACAATTTATCATAGCTTCATCTGTCGTTGTAGCCTACCTCTTAGGGATCTAAGTCTATCTTATACTAGATACTTAAAATATATATCTTCTTACTCTTTTTATTCCATCCACATATATTTCATCGCGTTATCTATCCAACTCTTCAAATTGCGCCTCAAACAGAGTTCTAAAACTCAAGTTATGGCATTTAAAAAAAATCCTATTGTTGTCCATCGCCAGGTGCTCGCCCGGCGGCGCAGTCTGCTCGCCGGAGGCTCGCCCGACGACATGGGAGTGACAACACCATCTATCTTCTCTAGTCTCTGTCGCACGACAAAGCAACTTGATCGCCTGGTGACGCGCCCTTCGCTTTTGCATCGCCTAACAACATGCGAGCGAGACAGTCCTCTCCATATAAAAATCTAGGAGCACCACTTTTCCACCCATTCCTTTGCTCATTGGCTCGCCCGACGAAGACCAGGCGACATTGCCTCGCCCGGTGAAGCCTTCCTTCGCTTGACAATATGCATCAAACATCAACTCCCTATTGCGATTCTGCACATGTTTAGTCCCAAATCCTCTTGCAATTTCATACCAATACATTCCAAATTTTCATAGTTTTCAACATAGAATCATCATACAACAACTACAAAATATTATAGGCATTATATACACAAACTCATGGTAAATCAACATGGTATTTTCATCAATTTCAACATAATTTCATCACAATACAACATATCATCAAAATCATCATAAACCCCAACAAATCCCTACATACCTCTAAACCTCATATAATTTATAATGACAGATCACTCTCCTTACCTTAGATTTCTAGCTTGATCTTTCCCCTTCGCGATCTACCAAATTCCTCTATGTTCTTTGATTCGCTGTCGCGGGCGAATCAAAAACGAGTTATTCTAAAATGCAGTATAGTTTAGCGACAATGGCTCGAGTCGTATCGCAAGGATTCTTGATTTTATTATTAACTAATAGAAATCAAATGGGGGGTTGGTTTTAGGATCAATTTATAAAACGAAATAAGTGAGTATCAAAATAAGCTAATCTGCTAATTCAGTTCCTACCTATCATTGATTATTATAACATCGCTGCCCTAAGAGGGTACTATTCCTGTTCGATCACAATAACATTCAACAAGCGGGAATGATATTATAAGAATTATGTTTCCTGTTTATTGAATTAAACAAACGGTTAAAAATAAGCGAATTAACGAATTAAGTAAACAATAACACACAATAAAAATTAGGGAACATAAATCAATTGAACCAAACAAAACTATTTTATGACAATCAGATTAAGCAAACGATGAACATATAATAGAGTTGAAAGGAATAGGAATTAAATTGATAAATTAAAAACCTCAAAGCATCGGAACGCGATTACAGTAGATCAACTCTGAATGATTAGTTCTTCATTCAAGCGTACTAGTCAAAGTTTTTTTTTTGAATAATGAAAAGGTAAAAACTAAATTACTGTAGCGGCTGATAGGTATAGCAAGGACAAGGATTCGGTTCATAACCCAACTAGGTCGAAAACATAACCCAGACCCAAAACAAATGACCCAAAACATAAATATAAAATACTGCAACTTCAACGAATTTTATGGCCCTGCTACAACACGATTCAGCTCTCGACTTCTGAATGAAAATCATAGCTCTTTCTCTTAGCTTTCCAACAATTGGTAGCACGCCTTATTCTGACTCCCGTAGCTCAAGTTATGAATTTATTCGTGCAAACTGCTAATGCTGAAAATAAAGTGCGAAAATAAAATAAGAGTAGAAATAAACTAAAATAGAAAAACACTATAAAATACAAAAATAATCTAAACAAACCATGTAAATGCATAAGTACAATTATGAAAGAATGTGCATCAAAATGCAATGATCAAATTCCCCCACACTTGAACTTTTGCACTCCGAGCAAAATAAAATCAAAAGAAACACAACAGCATCATCAACTACTCATTCTGGTTACAAACTCTTCGGTTAAGATTGCATCAATAGGTACTAATCTTGCATACTAAGGATATCGTAGGAACACTAATCTTGTCTCTTGAATATACAAACCAATTTGAATCATATTATTATGCCAAAGTCTAACTTACTCATCCTTCTTTTTGCTCTTTTTCATTCAGGCGCAATCACATTAAGTCCGTTATCTCCATACACTCATAGCAAGACGACCTGTTAGTGACTCTGATCCTTTTTGCATGGGGTTCTGGTACTTACGTGGCATAACCCTTTGCTTACTCAGTTGTAGTTGCGGGAGATCAGACCGTAATCCGCCCTACCAAGTTCAGCACCGGAAACCACTGAACCAACTAACAACGAGTCTTAATATCAACTTTTTTTGTAGGTTCTATGACCGTTGGGTTAAGTGATCGGGTGAGGGTCACCAAACTTAGAAGGCGCATTCCTTTTTCTTTCCTTTTTTTTCTCTTTCAAATAAAACTTGGATTACTCACTTATTTTCATCGGCTTCCCTGCGTAGAGTGTGTGTGAGATGGTGCTGACTGCTGAAATAAACTACTCAAGAGCTATTAAAAGATGAGAATTCAAGGCTACATCATGATAAAAATTCAAATTAACTTCCATATGCATGAGACTTACAGTGTTAAGATGATACTGATCTTGTGAACTTTTCCCAAGTCTCAACAATTAACCTCAGATTAATCTATAACCCAAAACTTTCAAAAATATGCATATTTTTTATATTTTTTTATAACTGAAAACAAAACAAGAAAACAGAGAACAAAAGCAAAGAAAACAAAACAAATAAATGATTTCCTCCCCCATACTTAAAACACACATTATCCTCAATGAAAGAAACAAGCATAAAATAAGAGCGAGGAGAGAGGAAAGAACACACCCGAGGAATCAAGGCGGGTAGATGATTGCATAAGTAGCCTTTCCCAACGAGAGCTCTTTTATAGTTTCCTCTTCTAACATGGGACTCTCATGGAATAGCTTGAGGCGATGTCCTTTGACTTTGTAATTTTTATGAGTACCTTCACTTTTTATTCCAGGATCAAAGAATGTTCTTCTAAAAGTAAAAGTGTCAAATGGGCACGTGAACGTGATCTCATCTTTCACAACATCAAGGATCAAAAGGTTACGGGGCTGCCTCACTGCTTTTTCTACATCTTCAAGTGAGATCCTATGCATGCACATGGACAGACTAATATCATAAATATCATCTAAGGTCCATCCAATTCCTTTCTTATGCTTCTTTAAAACCTGCAAAAATTTACTTTCTTGGTCAAAATAAAGTTTATAAGAAATTATAATCAGAAGTTTTTCATTCATCTCTAAATAAGCATATTTAAGATTTTCAGGAATTAGTTTCAGCTCTCGAGAAGGTGGTTGTTCGATGGATGATTTGTTTCGGGCAGCCAAAGTTTTGAGATCTTCATCCACATGAACAACTTCATTTGCAACCTCATCTACAGTAAGAATATCAACTTGCAAGGCGACCTCAATTTCAGCACAAACAGAGCAAATTTTAATATCAGTACAAACATCACAAGAGTAAACATCATCAAAATCAGATAATGATGGAAAATCAGATGCAAATAAATCAGTACAAGTATCATCAACAGTCTCAGAAAGCAACTCTATTAGAAAAACATATTTCTCTTCTAAGGGTTGTTGGTTAGATCCTTGAGCTTGTTGCATGATATTCATCAAAGAGGCAAGTTGTTCAATATGTGTTTGCAAAGTCTGGAGAGTAGAATCTATTTGTTGTTCATACTGAAGATTATTTGCAGCCATTTGTTTGACAATGTCCTCTAGCGAAGGTTCAGAAGGTTCTGAGCACACAACCTGGAATTCCTTCAGACGCTTATGCGAATCCTCACCTGTAAGACTATTAAGCTTTGATAACAAGTGTATTAAATCAAATTTCGATTCAAAAGGTGTATCAGCTGCAGGATAGTCAATACATAAACCATTATAGCTCACATCAAGGCCAACCAACTTCCTCAAAGTTCTTTGTTTAGCCATGTTATCAATAAACACAAAAATACCAAATATGTCCCAAATAGGCCGAAACAAATAGAAAGAAAGAAAACGATTAAAATAAATTCAAAAAAATAGAAAAATACAAAATTTAATCTAATGAAGCAAAATAAGAATTTTGAGATTTTTTATAGATTTTTTCGACACTATGAAAACAGTAAACAATTATTTAAAAATAGAAAAAAGACGAATTTTCGATTTTGAGGGTCAAATTCTTTTAGAATTCTATTCTAAAATAGTACTGTTCGTCGATTTTTTTTCTGAACCTCTGAAAAAAATTCGGAGCAAATCGAAACAGTGGGTTTCAAACTTACCTAGTAGGCTGAAAAACTGTCCTGTAATCGAAATAGCAACCCTGAAAATCAACAAATGCAACAAAAAAACAAGAAAAAAAATAGCAAGAAGATTATACCTATGACTATAATATCGGTTAATAACAACAAGAATCCCCAGCAACGACGCCAATTTGATCCGCTGTTGCACACAGATCAAAAACGAGTATTTTGTAAAATGCAGTATAGCGACAATGGCTCGAGTCGTATCGCAAAGATTCTTGATATTATTATTAACTAATAGAAATCGAATGGTGGGTTTGTTTTAGGATCGATTCATAATACGAAATAAGTGATTAAAATAAGTGATTATAAAAATAAGTCGATCTACTGTTTTCAGGTTCATACTAATCATTGGTTTTTACCTTATCAATTCCCTAAGAGGCTTCGACCTCTATTCGATTTCAATACCAATTGACAAGTGCAATAGATATAAAATAGATTGAATTCCCATTCCGAATTAAGCAAACAAATTAATATAATCGTGAATTAAGCAAACACGATATAGAACGCGATTTAACGACTAAGCAGCGTAAACAACGATTAAAGATTAGAAATACAATCATACAAATTTAATCAAGACATTCCATGAAATAATATATTAAGCAAATACAATTTCATAAAATAGAATTGAAAGAGAAAAGGTAAAAACTAAATGACTGTAGCGACTGTTAGGTATAGCAAGGATAAGGATTCGGTTCATAACTCAACTGAGTCAAAAACATAACCCAGATCCAAAACAAATGACCTAAAACTTTAATATAAAATGCTGCAACTTCAACGAATTTTATGGCCCTGCTACAGTCTGATTCAGCTATCGACTTCTGAATGAAAATCGTAGCTCTTTCTCTTAGCTTTCCAACAACTGGTAGCACACCTTATCAACTCCCGTAACTCAAGTTATGAATTTATTCGTGCAGACTGCTAATGCTGAAAATAAAGTGCGAAAATAAAATAAGAGTAGAAATAAACTAAAATAGAAAAACACTATAAAATACAAAAATAAGCTAAACAAACCATGGAAATGCATAAGTACAATCATGAAAGAATGTGCATCAAAATGCACTGATCATTCTTCGTGCCCTAACTTTTTCTCTGCTCTTCCAATATTTTCACGATCATACCAAATGACATTATTTTCCTTCTATTCCTTGTTTAACCTTAGGCCCCTGATATGTTTTGCCTAATTTGTCCTCACTTAGCCTTTCATCAATTACCACCTTGCCCTTATCTTCTCTACACCAATTATTCCTTTACTTTTACTATTAATACAAGTTCTAAATAATTTTAAATAATTATTAACTAATTATCTAAATTTCTAAAATACTCCTTACTCATCTAAATTTTCGTTATCCCATAAATAGCATCGCATCACGCATCATACTCAACAAAATATCACAGATTCATCAATAATTCATAAATATATCTAATAACTCATTTAAATTATTAATTTTAAAAATTGGGGTGTTACACTGACCACGTCAATTACGAAGGGTGCAACGGTTACTTTAGCAATGCGAAGCGTGCGAATAAGTTGATGGCATGCTCCTCGGGTGATGAGCACATAAGGAACATGTCTTCAGATTGGGCCCAATTTATTGGGCCATCATTTGGGTCGTCCTCAATGTAGGGGCGAGTTGGGTCATGCCAGACATTGGGCCAGCCACGAGCCTAGTCCACAATAAAATCCCCCCAAGTCGCTGCTCATAGGCGAAGGAGTAATGACTTAGAGTCAGCACATGTGTCGAGGAGGAACGAGGGACTCTGTGTGAGGCGAGCCTTCATTTGTGCTCGTGATTTCATGATCGCGATTGTGTGCCCATGGTGGTGGTGTTTGTCATGGGTGTTTCTCCTTCGCAAGTTAGCACACGAGGACAACATCTTTCCCGTGACTAGAACTGTTTTCGTTTGCACAAATGCTATAGTATGCAGGGGTCATGGTTGACAGTTTAGCTTGCGCTTGCATCGGGCGCTTAGCGTTGTTTGCGTGTCACCATGCTATCCACAAATTTGCTTCGTGGTTTTCACTAAGGGTGTTACCATGAAGGAATACAAAAGTTTTTTTGTTTATGTTTGAGCGGGGATCTCAACATCTGGGGAGCCGAAAGATTTGAAGAATCTTGAAAATACAAAAGATTTGTCTCTTGAGCCATGCGTCATAGCATTTAATGTGTAATGATGGTCTAGGGGTAGGGGTCATTATGGCCTAGTAGTAGGGGCAGTCACGAGGTAAAATGGTGACATGCTACCCCAACCATTATCGTGTTATCCTGTGCAGAGAGATTCTATAAATAGGGAGAGGGGTGAGGCATTATACAACTTTGTGTTCCTTCTTCACTTTGCGAGTTGCCGAGAATTCTCTACCTATTAGTGTTGTTGTTGTTGTTGTCGCCATTATTGAATCGTCGTCCACTCTCATTTTCTTCTCAAAATCAAGTTGTGTCTCTCTCTAATCCTTATTTTTTTCCCTTTGTTCTTGTTTTTGCACATTTTTCTCTGGCAGTGTTGGTGTTTGGCAGTGGTTTAGCCATTCCTGAACATTAGCGCTGATAAGAAATGTTGGCATTTTGATTAGGAAACTAGGATAATGCGTGATTTCTGCTCTGGTGCCGTCGTTACAATGGTGAATATGATGCATGCCAACGAGATTCATGAGTTTCGTGACGAAGTTCATGTGGAGGGGAGATTCTACCTAGAAAAAATCATGATTTTCGATGAAGTTTATGTGTCGAAGAGGCTTGTCCCCGCGAGATTCATGAGTCTCCAATAATGTTCATGTGTCAGGGAAAGCTTGTCCCTGCGAGATTCATGAGTCTCCAATGAAGTTCATGTGTCAGGTAAAGCTTGTTCCTGTGAGATTCATGAGTCTCCAATGAAGTTCATGTGTCGGGGAAAGCTTGTCCCAGTGAGATTCATGAGTCTCAAATGAAGTTCATGAGTTGGGGAAGCTTGTCCCTGCGAGATTCTTGAGTCTCCAATGAAGTTCATGTGTCGGGGAAACTTGTCCCCGCGAGATTCATGAGTCTCTAATGAAGTTCATGTGTCCGGGAAGCTTATCCCTGCGGTTTTATTGGTGTTCCAGTTGGGGCCTCAGTCAAGGAGATGTCCTCATGAATCCTTTCTCGCTGTTGTATAAGGGCTTTGGTCGAGGGTAGTATCCTCAAGCCTTCCTACACCCTTTCACTTGATTTATGGTGGAAGGATGGATTTGATTTCACCGTCGAATTCACTATTTTCCTCTGTTTTTCAGGTTTGATGGCTCGTAGCGCTGAAGGCCTTCGTCTGGTTGACACTATCACTAACCCTATATTGGAATGGGTCGGGCTATAACCTCGAGGGACAGACTCGCGCTTCGCTGACTTCCTGCATGAAGCGTTTGCTATAATACCCTAAATCTAGAATTTGTGTTTTTATAATTTATTGTAAATATTATGTGATTTTATGTTAATATGTTATTGGGTTGTTAGTGGGATGTAGATACTAACTTAGAAATTATTTAGATTAAATAATTTGTAGTTGGATAATTTATAATTAAAATAATATCAATAAAAAGAGAATATTAGAGATGAGTGTAATAATATAAAATTATGAGAATTATTTAATAATTAGAATAATTATTATTTTTGTGACTTATTTAATTAAAATAAGTATATGGTATCAAAATTAGTAGAATTATTTAGAGCTATTTTTAGTGATTAAATAATAAGAATATTGATGTAATTAGATAAATATATTGGAATATTTAAATAATAATGAAAAAAATAAAGTGTGTAGAGAAATAAGGGGTATGATTGACATTTGGAAGGATAATGAGGACATAATAGAGAGTTAGAAGAGTAAGTGAGGGTAGAAATGAAAAAACATAATTAGAAGATTTAAAAGTAAAATAAAAAAGGAGAATTGGGAGAATTTAAGTTTTTGTCAGTACATGAAAATAAGTTCGGAGAGTTAGGGCATATGAGGAACCCCATTGAAGACTTGAAGAATTTTTGGAAAAACCTAAGGTAAAGGTGGGTTATTGCATTTCAATGATGATTGATATAAGATAGAGTGGAGGGATGGATTTGGATGTGTTATGGTTTGTTCTTGCGTTGATGTCTTGATGCTATGTTGTTGATGAGCCATAGAGAATATTGGATGAATTAGGGCATGCATTTAAGTAGTTAAATCATGATAAAATTGATAGAATGATATTAATTACCATGATGTATATGTTGTTATTGTTAGACAACGTATGAAGATGAATTTTAATCCAATTGGGGCTGGTTTAGGGGTTAACGAGGAAGTTTTAAGGAAAAACCCGTAATAATGAAAAATTGGAATTTTTGGAAATTTTTTATGAAAAATGTTTTGATCATAACTTTTGATCTGTATGTACAAATAACGCCCGTTTGAAGTGTTGGAAAGCTAATAATCAGGGATATAATATGATAGTAGTTAGTGAGAGGTTTGAATATTATCTATGTACCTACTTTACCATAATTGTATTTGATTGTTCATATGTTGTTTTTAACTATGACATGCTTTGACATTTTACCTCATAACTTTTTAACCGTATATCCAAATGATGAACCATTTGAAGTGTTAGGAAGCTAAAAAACAGAGCTATAAATTGAATTAGATAAGTGAATTGTTTTAATATAAATTCTACACTTACTATGTTGATGAAGTTGTTATTTTATATGCTCGATTAATCAATCATTATATTATTGTGATACTGCCGTGTGATGATAATGTTGTTATGGTGCCGACGTTGATGTTGCTAATATATTGATGTTGATTATGTTGGTGATGTTTCTATGATGTTGATATTGATGATGAGTATGTTGTTGATTACACACTTGACTAGCCGAGTTCGAACATATGAATGACATTGTTGTTGTTACCTATAACACCCCAATTTTATTAATTAGTTATATATTTTATTAATTAGTTATCTATTTTATTAATTAGTTATCTATTTCATTAATTAGTTATTTGTCTGATTTTGTGAATGAATGATTTAATTTAAATTATCTGACGTGTACTCTATGTGACAGAATAGTCTGGGTGAGACTATCGAGCCGTTGAGTTATCATTAGGAGATAATGTCGGTTAGTGAAGGATTAATTAATTAGTGAGAGTTGTAGAGAAATAATGAAATAATAGTAATTAAGCTTAATTGTGGGAATGTGAAGAGTTAGTGGGGGTGTGATAGTGAGCCCATTAACTTGGTAGTTAGAGTTAGTATTATTTTATTAGTGTTTTAATAAAAATAAAATAAGAGTTAGTAAGAGGAATAACATAAGAGAAGAGAAAAAGAGTCTCACTTAGAAACAGGGTAAAATGGAGAAAAGACGAAGAACACCTAAGGGAAGAATCCATCAAGAATCAAGGTAAGGGTGGGTTTTTACATGTTATGTGAAATTGTATAATGACATGTAATGGGTAGATTATGCTTAGGATGCAAATATTTAAATTTCTAGGTTTTGAAATTGCTTAGTGTTGTACCCCAAAATTTTCCCTCTCATTTATCAAATATTTTCTCACAAGATCTCCTTTGGTTCAAGACTGCACAAGGGTTGATCAGCTCAAGACACCTCCTTAAGCACTGATGATTGAAATTAGGGTTTGAGATTACACAAGGATAATTGAACTTTTAATACCTCATATGACTTTCATGGATCATTATGGACCCCCAAGATTTCTCATGTCAAGTTTCAAGTCTTGGATCACATTTTGCTCAGTCAATTGAGCAGTTGACCTAAAAAATCAATTGTATTGGGGAAAAAGTCAATTTTGGTCAATTTATAAGCAAACTTCATAATTTTTTATCCATATCAACATTGTGAACTCCTATATGTCATTTGATCAAGTTAGGATCATAATTTCTCAAGAAATTTGATCAGATCATCAAAAGGGCAAAATGGTCAAAATTAGGGTTTTGACTGAGAAAGGGCAATTTATGATTTTTGACCTAGCAAATGGTTAATTGGTATAAAACATGATCTCAAGAGTTCAATTGCATCATGTTAACCTAATGGCATGACTCAAAGCATCCCTCAAGATCAATTGATTGATAGTTGATTTTCAGTCAACTGATCAAAAGTCAGATGTACACTAAAAAGTCAAACTTTGACCTTTTGGTCAAAATCAAGTGTAAAAGATCACAATTCATCAAAACATGTCAAAATATGAAACTTGTTCATCAAGAAATCAAAAAGTCAAGATTTCACTTTGAAAAGTCAAAGTTTCCAAACTTAGAAAGTTTTCTAAGTGTTGAAAATTTCATCTTTTTTCACAACTTTGGGCCAATTTTTCACCATGATGCAAGATGATTCAAAAGAAACTTTCATCATGAAAGTTGTAGATCTCAATGAGATCTAAAACATTTCTTTACACAACTCCTCATAAAAATGCTTGGATCTCAAGTTATTAATCCATGAAATCATGGTCATGAAACTAAAACACAGTGAAATTTTGAGCATTTTGGTCAGGATTTTGACCTAACTTCTGAACCAAGTTTCACATAGTTCCATTTGGATTTTGCAAAGGTGATTCAAAGAGGGGTTGTAGATAACATTACAAGCTTTCCAAAATGTCCAAGAACTCCTTGATATCATTTGTGAGCAAGGAGAATCGAAGGCCAGAAGTTAGGGTTTCAAGTTGTTTTGCAAGGAAAAATTTATGATGCAACATGAACCAAATCCATATCCATGCTGCATAATCTTCACTTTGTAGGCCTCAAACTTGTTTGTCACTCCTTAATTTATTGTTTGCACAACTGATTGATCAATGGTCCAATTGATTCAAGCATTGTCCAAAGCAGTTTGCTATTTTAGGGAGAAAGTCACCATTTCCATTCATGTAAAGCAAGCTTTATGCACAAAGTCAGCTTCTTGAGCTCATAACTTGTTCTATTTAAGTACACTCCATCCACAAAGTCAGAATCAAGTGTGTTTAAAGCATAACCACTCTATCTTAGCAAGTACACAAGACTTTGAAACTTGGATTTCTCAAAAAAATCACATGTTATGCTTAAACTTGTGATTTTGAATTCTGATCAATAACAAGCTTCCAAACTTGTTGCTTATAAATAGAGGCACTATTTGTGAGCTAGAGGACGAGCTTAAGCACCCTGAAAACACACCAAAACTCCCTCAATCCAGAATTTGCACAAAAAACTCCATTGATGCACAATTCTGACCTTAAACTTATATCTCTTATTTCCCTCGTGTGTTTTTCTTCCTAATAAATCCCAAAGCTTATAAACATCAAATACAACTCATCCCTGACCCTGTTTCATAACTGTAACACCTCCATCATCAATTTCCATTTTCAAAAACAGGGGTCTGCAAGTGGACTTCTCCAGAACTCCTCAGTCACTTTCAGCTCAAACCAAGCATCACATTAGCTTCTTGGGAACTTGAGGAAGCTAACCTAATCCATGGAACTCATCAAAAGCTGCTCAAACTCAAAACACAATACCCTCTTGCAAGGTGAGTTTTCTGACTTTTGAACTCTTCATATAAGCATCATTTGGTTTCTATTTATGAAGATAAAATGTAGACATCATAGTCCTGAAATTAACCATGTCCTTAGAATTCATTTATGTTGCCTGAGTAGTGAGAATTTTAGAGTTGAATTTTATGGAAAAAATTAGGTCAGATTTGGTACCATTCAAAATTCATGCTCATTTTTTATTTATAGCTTTAGTTATTTATATGACTGAACTCGTGATGAAATTTGGAGCAAGTTTCATGTTTATACTTTTGCAAATGGTTGAGAAATGAAAGAGATAGCAATTTCAAAAAATCATGTTGATTGGTCTGGCACGAGGTTGAAGATGATACAGGCCTAGGAACGTGTTTCAAATATATATTCTTGGTTTTGTATTAATAAACGGATGTATAGCTACCCCAGTGGTAGAAGCGCGCGCCTGCGACTATAGGGACCTGGGTTCGAGCCCGAGTGGTACTTTTATTTTTTCTTGTTTTATTTTTATAGATCCCATGCAAATCAGCCAACGCGCATATGGTACACTCTTCATTCACCACCATCAGATCATTGTAAAGATAAATCCAACACACTCCAATGCAAGCACATAGTATACCTCAGGAGAGCAGCCACACTTGATCCAAACAGGCACTGAGTTATTGCTTTGGGCCCAGTCTGAATTGCTGACTCTCACCCCCATTTTACTTTCTAATGTAGGCCCATTTATGCATTTTTTTAAATTTTCTCTGATTACAAAAACACACATTTGGGCCTAGCGCCCCTTTTTACTATTATTAACCCCCGTTTCCATTTTTTAACTCCCTGACTTTAATTTTATATTTTTATTTTATTCTCTTTCTTTTATTATTATTATTATTATTGTCATTATTATTATTATTTGTATTAATAAAAACCCAAAAAATATTTTATTTATTATTTTTTACATTTATTTAGTTTATTTTGTTTTATGACTAAAAAGAACAAAAACATTTTCTTTAATGAATTAGTTTCCCTTTTTTAAAATACTTAGATAATTATTCTTAATTATTATATATTATTTCCTTGTAAATTAAAATCAATTTAGAACTTAGGAATTTTATTTAATTAATTTTATTTAATCAAATTCACAAAAAAAAAACCTAAAAAATTTGTTTTCTTTAATAAATTAATTTCTTTTACTAACCTAATCTTAATTTTCTTATTTTTAGTTAATTATTTTATTTTAGTTAACTAGGTCAAAAAACCATTTTCATGAAAACCAAACAAAATCACATTTCTTTTTACATTTACATTCTTGCATTTTTATTTATTCATTTATTCAAATTTAATATGGTTGTAATAGATAATTAGGATTTTAATTTCTTGCAATTTCCCCATTTGTAATTTGTACACCCCCTCCCCTAATGATGTAATAGCTTATTATTTTTATTTTCCGTAATTTAATGCTTTATATACAAATGCTAGTAATTAGGGTTTGTATGGAAAGATTAAAATCAATAAATAGCAAACTCTAATCAAGACAAATCAAGCATGTAAACCAATACACTTGCACACATACACCCTTAGGGTAAATCCACTTTGTTACCTTATAAAAATGGTCATATTATGCATGTGAGGTTGTTGTACCCCAAAATTTGCCCTCTCATTTATCAAGACTTTTCTCACAAGACTTCTTGGACTCAAGACAAGATTAGGGTTTGGTCAGCTCAAGACACCTCATCTTGCACTGATAACCCAAAATTAGGGTTTGAGTTTGAACAAGGATTTTTGGACCACCAATGCTTCATGTGACTTTCATACACCATCTTGGACCCCTAATATTTCTCATGTTAAGTTTCAAGCCTTGAATCATCTTTTTGATCAGTCAATTGGACAGTTGACCTAAAAATCAGCTGTATTGGGGAAAAAGTCAACCATGGCCAATTTACAAGCAAACTTCATAATTTTTGATCCACAACAACATTTTAGACTCATATGTACCATTTGATCAAGTTTGGATCACAACTCCTCAAGAAGTTTGATCAAATCATCAAAAGGGCAAAATGGTCAAAATTAGGGTTTTGACTGAGAAAGGGCAATTTCTGATTTTTAACATAGCCAATGACCAATTGAGTTCAAACATGATTTAAATGGTCCAATGTCATCATCTTGACCTAATTACATAGTTTAAAAGATCTCAAGTTCATTGGATTGACAGATGAATTTTCCAGTCAACTGATCAAAAGTCAACTATACACTGAAAAGTCAAACTTTGACTTTTTGGTCAAAATCAAGTGCCAAGGGTCATAATTCATCAAGAAATGTCAAAATATGAAAATTGTAGACCAAGAAAACCAATTTTGAAAATTAGGGTTTTGAATTTGAAAAATTTCATAACTTAGAATTTTTCTAAGTATGAAAATTTTCTTATTTTCCCCCAACTTTCCACCACTTTTTCACCATGATGCAATTTGATTCAAAGAAAACTTCCAACATGAAAGTTGTAGTCCTCCATGAAATCTACAACTTTTCTTCACAAACTTTTCCCAAAAGATGCTTGAATCTCAAGTTATGAATTTGTGAACATAGGTCCATGAACTAAATAACTTAGTGAAAATTTGCCCTAATTTAGGCAGGTTTTTGACCCAACTTCATGGACATTTTTCACCTAGTTCCAAGAGGTATCTCAAAATTCATTTCAAAGATGTATTATAGAGCACATGACAAGCTTTCCAAAATGTCGAAGAAATCTCCAAGATCATTTTTGGTTAGGGAGAATCGAAGAAGAGAAATTGGCATTTTATCACTTTTGTTCATGCCATTTTCACAAAGTATCAAGTTGCAAATTAGATCCAAGATGCTTGTACCTTGCATTACAGGTCCTAAACTCATTCTACATGCCATAATTAAATACAAACTCATAGGATAAGGGATTTATCTTTGCTTTTAGATCATTGTACAAGAAATAATTCCATTTTAAGCATAAAGGTTACAATGCCATTTTCATAAAGTAAGCTTTTGAAACTTTATCATTCTTGAGCCTTGGAGCTGTCCCATTGGTGCAGGCAATTTCCATAAATCTTAAGCAACTTTTAATAGCCCTTTGCAGCTCACAAGAAAGCAAGGACAGGCCTGTTAGCATGGTCACTTCAACTTTTCTTCAAATGCAAGAAAAGTTGCAAAAGACATCAGAACTTGTACAACTGAGAAGGAGTGGACTTTGTATCATTCTATACATATCCACAAACTTCTCACAACTCAGAACACGAAGGCATTGCATCCAAAACTCTCCCAAACACAAAAACATCATTTTTCTGCCCAAACATTGCAGTTCTACAAAATCATTGCCAACTTCATTTTGGCTCGTGCGTTTTTCCTTTTAACATTTGAAACACTTCATACACATTATATCAAAGCAGTCCAAGCATTCATCCTGCACCTGTAAGCCCTGTTTCAACCATTGCCATTTTCAAACTTGGAGCTTGCAACTTGACTTCTATAGAGAGTTTTGGCCATCCACAAAGCAAGCTAGGTATTGGAATAGTTTGAAGGAAGTTCAAGGAAGCTCACACGATCCTCAGGCCTCACTTAAAGTCCCTAAATTGTCATATCCAAATCCAACTGAAGGGGGTATTTTTCAAAACTCTATCTCTCTATTTAGGCATCCTCAAGCTATGATTTGTGAAGCAAAAATGTAGTCCTTAACATGGTGAAGCTGTACATATGCATACTTGTCAGTTAAATTAACTGAGCTAAGAGAATTTGAAGCTTGAAGTTGCTGAAATAATTAGGTCACGAATTAGGGCTGAAAAAATTCTCCCTAATCTTTGAGAGTTAGGTTACAAATTTTATATCATTGGAATCGTAAGATAAAATGCTACATGTTTTGTGTTATAAGTTTTTGTTTTTATGCAAGCAATAGCAATTTACAGGTTTGAACCATAAGCGCGCGAATGATAAGCTGAAGGACAGGGACGAAGTGGTTGTCCTGGGCTTTTTGTTGTTTCTGGCCTTTTTGGTTTTGATATTCACACCCCTAACTTACTTTTGCACCCTCCTGACTATTTTCTTATATTTTTATATTTTCTTGCATATTTTTATATTTATTGCTTGCATATATTTTTTCTAATGATAAAAAATGCCCAAAAATAATTTATTTATTTTCACACTTTTATTTTATTTTTTTAATTTTTTTTCTCACATAAAAATAGTTTATTAGGTTTATAGATTTTATTTCTTAAGTAAATTTGTAAATACAATTTAAAAAAATACTGTTGTACCCCAAAATTTGCCCTCCCATAATTCTTCAAGAAATTGCCAAGTCATGCTTCAAAATTCCCCAAGGGTTGCACAGTATAAGGGCCTCATAAACAGTCAAAATTAGGGTTTTGGTTCTGATCAATTAAATGAAGTTTCCAAGGGTCCAATCAAGTCCCACATGCCTACAAATATGGTCAAGCATCCTCATACCAAGTTTCAAGACTTTCAGCATAAAATTGCACAGTCAAAACCCTAATTGCACTACAGTCAACTGTAGGGGCAAAATGGTCATTTGACAGTCAAAAGTTCAAATTTTTGGTCAACATCTCATTTTGAAGCCACAAACATCATTTGATCAATGCTTGATCATGATTCTCAAAGCTTGGCTCAAAAATCATCAAGATGCAAAAGTTTCCTTATTTGGACAGCTGAAAAAGTCAACTGTAAATTGACCAGGGCATAACTTTCACATGTATTATCAGAAAAATTCCATCCAAAGCTCATTTTGAAGATAAAGAAATTTCCTACAACTCCTCTTCACACTTCAAGTCCAAGAAATTCTCTCACAAAAAGTTATCAATTTCAACATTATAGGTCATTTTCAAAAGTCAACAAAAAGGGACTTTAAATCAAAGGCCATAACTTGAGATTGGTAAATCAAAATGACATGGGACCAAAGGCATTGGTTAGAGGACTCAAATAACTTTCCAAAATGTCCAAGAACATGAGCAAAGCTTAAAAATTGAGCAAGTTATGCCTTGTGGAAGTTGGGAAATTTTTGAATATTTTGAAAAGTCAACATTGATTCAAATGACCTAAAATTGCTAATGGGCTTCTTTTTCTTCCACAATTCATCATCCAAGACATGCACACGACCATTTGGCCCAAAGGGAAGTTTTTTATTATTTTTATTTATTTATTTGAATTTTTTATTACAATTAATTCATTTAAACTAAATAAAATATGAAAAAATGCTAAACTAATGAAATAAAATCTTTTTGTGCAGAAAATACTCTCATTGGACACTCAAAATTCGTGCATGATCAATTAGGGAAGGATTGGATATGATTGAGAGCAAATGTGCATGAAAAGATTTGAAAATATTTTGCCATAAAAATCAAATATCCATACATCAATTCTTTGATTCCTTGGACAAGAAACTTAACCTAAATCATTCATACATATACAAACAAGCAAGACCTAACCCTAAAAACCAAAAAAGCTGCGCAGAAAAAGCACATGAACACTTGAAATTTCTCTTGAAAACTCAAAAACTGAAAACCATATTCCAGTGCTTTTCAAGGTGAAACAACGATTCTATCACATTCCTGGGACATCAAAGAACCTTCCTGGATCAAAAGCATCAATTCTAACACCTTGAAACGGTATACAGAGATCAAACTTGTTCATGTTTTTTCTATAATCGTATTTCAAATTCCCAGCATTCTCATTGCATTTTGTTCATGGATTTGTACTAATGAAACTCTCCTGATGCTAGCTATGTAATTTAATTGTATTTTTATCACCTATATGCGATTTCACCATTGTTGATTTTTAGGGTTCTTAAGTTTTCAAATTAGGGGTTCTTGAATATGGAAAAATTGGAGCTTGAAACCTAGACCATTCAACTCAGTGCGCTTGGACGAAAAGAATGAGACTATCGCGCTCAATTTATGAAGCCCCAGGGGCTATTCGCTATTTTTTAATATAGTGTCTACAGGGACGTTTAAAAACCGTTGCCTATGTTTTGTTGTATTTTCAGGAAAAATAAGCCAAGGAAGAAGAAGGATGCGTGGCCATCAGTAATTGGCTGGTTTAAAAATTCGCGCTAAAATCCACTAACGTTTTTGTTTTATTTGATATTAATTGTTTGTTGTATTATATACAAAACGCATAACATGGCTCAGTGGCAGGCACAAGCATTGGCAAACTACAGGACCTGGGTTCGAGCCCCAGGTCCCTCACTATTTCCATGTTATTTTGCAATCAATGTTTCTATGCAGTTTCAATGCTGGAGAACACCATACGTCCCCCTGATCCAGTTTGCCACGCGTAGGGCGAGATTAATCCAAGGGTTATGGTTGGGAGAGCAGCATGGACATGAGTCAAAGGGGCTATGCGCTGGCAGGGAAAGTCAATTGAGGCCTTAAATAAGTGGGCCTAATCACTATAATTCACCTCCAAATTAGGGGCAGACCCCCTAGGTTTGCAAACCTTTTTTATTTCTTTATTTTTTCTCATTATTTTTTACTTTCTTTTAATTATTGTTTTTAATTAATTTAATATTTGCATAATATATAAAAAACACATAAAAAATCAGAAAAGATGAAAAAAATAATAAATATTTTATTTTAGTATTTTTGTAAATAAAGTCCATTAATTAACTAGTTTTAAATTAGGTTTTAATCTTAACTTTTTTTAATCTAAAATTGGTAGAATTAGGTTTTAATTAATTTTTTATCCTTTTTTTTATTTTCTTTCATAATAATTAAATATTTACTATTACTTATTTTTGTAATTAAATTGCATATAAAATAATTAGGGTTAATTCTAGGTTAAACTTTAATATGTTTTCTTAATAAACTAAAAACAACTAGAATTAGGGTTAACATTTCATTTTAATTAATTCTTTTTTTATTAAAATCATAAAATACCAAAAAATACCAAAAAACAATTTCTTTTCTTTTTGTAATTAATTAATTTCATCATTTAATTTAATTTTGCAAAAAGGGTCCAACGCCCTCGTTTTTAATTCTTATTTAATTCGCGTGTTTATTTCTTTCTCGTATAATATTTATGTACCTCTCCCAAGGCCTTGTAAATTAATTTCTCGCACTTTATTTTCTTTACTTTTTTTTTTTAATTCTTTATTTTTCTGTCAAATCGGGTTCTGGAAATTTTGGCGATGTGGACCCGCGCCTTTTGTAATAGCTTTAGAATTTTTACTTCTCGCAATTTTTAATTGTTAATCAAGGCATGCAAGAATGAATGGACAAGAATAAAAACAAACGCGTAGATCACCTATACCATGACAAGATAAAATATCTGAATCGGACACACAAATCACACACCACCCCTAGGGTACGCCTCACTGTTGCCTTGCCTCGAAAGGTGATCGTCGAGTAGAGGATGTCTTAGTAAGTCCTCATGATCCGGGAACCTGGCATGAGGGTAGCTTCTAAGGTGTCTTCCCATTGCTCTGGTGATCACCATGTCCCGAACATCGAATTGACCCGAACACCTCCAACGGTGGTGCTACCTACCTCTCAATGGTGGGATGGCACTACTTTAAAGGACATTTACACAGACGAATTCCTTAGGGTAGGTAGACGACTCTAGATACTTGCTCTAAATTTCAAAACAAATCAAAAATACTTTTCACACCGACACCTTTTCAAAAAGCTTTCGAAAGCAACTTTTCAAACACTCTTGAGGACCGATACAAGAGTCGAACTGGAATTTTCAAAGAAACTTTTTAAAACCCACATTGAAAAGCAAACAAACCATTTTTGAAAACACAAATGAGCAAGTATCTAAGAGCCCATGGATAACCATGGATAGAAAGGGTGCTAACACCTTCCCTTTCTATAACCTACCTCCCGAACCGAGAGCAATCTCTATAAGGAATTTTTCTGTGCTTTTGTCCTTTCCATTTGGAGAAAATAAAAGACGGTGGCGACTCTTGCTTCCGCGACATTTCGCGAACCAGCTTTAAACAGTCAGTTCCAGATCCACCGATCACAGAACTGGCGACTCTGCTGGGGACTATCTTTATAAAGTGAGGTGTACCTTAGGGTTAGTTCATAACTGTGTTTTCAATTGTATTGATTTGCTTGCTTTAAATTGTGGGATTGTCTTGGGAGTTCTATAGATCCTAACCCGGATCTGGGGATACCTTCTTAGAAAGTAGCAACAAGGCTGTGAGGGAACTGTGCGGGGTATACCGACATGGTTGAAACAGTCTGCTACGTTGATGTGGCACTTTGGTGTGTACCGGTAACCCTTGAGTTCAGTCAAGGAGAGTACGGGGCCTCCGCGTGGTGTCATGAAGCATCAACAGACCTTAGGAACCTTAATTGAACTATCTTGGCCTCTTTAGGGTAGTGAGATAACTGACTTTGGTGCAGTCCGAGGTTGGTTGATACTCGATACTACACTCAATTGAGGGTTGCTTTCCTGGAATATTTCGGTCGCCTGTTCGGTGGCTAAATCGAAACGATGAACAATGAAAGCAATCCCGTGATATTGAGACCCTTAGAACCCGGTTACTTCTGATAGGACAGGTTGAACCCACCAACTTCAAGAGGGTACTACCCAGACCCCATGCTGGCCTTAAACCCTAAAGGCTTGTCTTGTGTGCCTTGTGTGCCTCACATGTTTGTCTTTGTAAATATCTGTGGTGTGTTTAATCATAGCATCATGACATCATCCAGCATCATATGCATTGACTAACCATTTCAGGGGTTCAAATCTTCATCTTTGTTCTTGTTTTGTAGGACATGGAAACTGTTCGCAGGAAGACAATTCAGGTCAGTCTTGTAAGGATCCCTCCTCAGCTTAAGGAGCTTATATCCAGGATTCCCTAGAACTCTTCATTCAGTGAAAGACATGGAAGCCTCATCAGCTTGGTCAATACCAACATTGAGGAAGATATGATAAAGGTCCTGTTCCAGTTCTTTGACCCTCTGCATCACTGTTTCACCTTCTTGGACTATCAGCTGGTACCTACATTGGAGGAGTTCTCCCGGCTCCTGAAGATCCCTATCCTTGATCAACTACCCTACAACGGTACGGAGAAGGAACCCAAGCTTGAAGAGATTGCTAAAGCCTTGCACCTACAGTCATCTGACCTCAAGGGACATTGGGAAGTTAGAAGCGGTATCAAAGGGTTCTTAGCCAGGTTTCTGTTTGAAAAGGCCCATGAATGTTGGAACTCCCTTGATTTGCAAGCTTTTGAAGAAGTGGTGGCCCTCCTTGTCTATGGTTTGGTGTTGTTCCCTAATCCAGATCAGCCTATTGATATCAGTGCTGTCCAGATCTTTATGTCCAGGAATCCTATACCTACGTTGCTGGGAGACATCCTTCACTCATGTTACACTCGAACCATGAGAAAAAGAGGTGTCCTTATGTGTTGCACTCCTCTCCTGGGAAGGTGGTTTATTTCGCACCTTCCACAATCAGTTTTGAAGAATGAGCGGGGTTTGAGATGGTCACAACGGTTGATGACTCTTACACATGCAGATATACATTCGTGCCCTCGGTCCAGAGAAGATGTCACTATCATTGATCGTTGCGGGGAGTACCCTAATGTTCCTTTACTTGGAATCAGAGGAGGTATTACTTACAGCCCATGCCTGGCTTGGAGACAGTTTGGTTATGCTCGGAGGGATGGTCCTCATGACATGTTAATTCCTGACATAGTTTTTGACTTCGACAACGATACTCAAGGACTTCGCCAGAGATTTATCAGAGCCTGGAGGATGCCAAGTAGGATAGGCAGCAAGACACTGGGGCACAGGAACTCCATCCCGTTGGAACCTTATCTCAAGTGGGTACGCGCCCGCTCCCAGAAGTTGGTGATGCCTTATCCTCATATGCTCCCAGTAATCAAAGAGCCGGTCTTGGAAGGAGAAGTGTCCTACACTATTCAGCACCCTGATATGCCCACATCCTGGGAAGAGATGCAGAAGAGCTGGATCCAGCTTAAGGAAGAACGGAATTCTCTTGAGACCAGTCTACATGCCAGTGAAAAGAAGGTCTTGGAGCTCACCCGCCTGTTGCATGAGGAGAGGAATCTCAACACTTACATAGCTCCAAAGAGGATGCGTAGTATATTTTGGGATTGATTTGCTTTTGTATTATTTTGCCCATGAGGCTTTGATGTACTGAACAGTTATTTCCTTAATGATAACGTGTGTTCCTTTTTGTCTACAACAAATTTGAACTTTCGAACCCTTGAATGCATTGCATAAACACATATCATTCATCATGTGCATAGCAGGTTTTTCCTCTTTTCAGGTTGCTTACAGTTCTTCACTGTTTATTTCAGCATCATGAATCCTGACTCATCATCAACTGAGACATCCATCAAAGCTCTTCAGGCGCAGAATGTGCAATTTCAGGAATTAATCAAGGGTTTGGCTCAAGGCCAAGAAGAGCTGAAGGCTCTGCTCCTGAAGAAGGAAAAGAAGAAGAAGAGAAGAACTGTTCTGTTTAGCTCGGGCCGAAGGTTTGGCAACACTTTGCAGAATGAAGAGGGTGGTTCTTCTATTGGCAAGAGTACTCCTCAAGCAGAAAAGGGTCCTAATCCGGTAGTCTCCGACAACGAGACTGATTTTGATGAAGAGCAGTATCCTCTGGCAGAAGACCGTTACAAGCAGCTGGAAGACAGGCTGAATGCTATGGAGATACAACAGGTACCTGGGTTGGATTTCGGAGACTTGGGTTTGTCTACTGGTGTGATCATTCCTCGGAAGTTCAAAGCACCATCTTTCACTAAATATGACGAGGCGTCTTGTCCCAAGCTACATCTCAGGTCCTATGTTCGGAAGATTCAACCGTACTCAGCGGATAAGAATTTGTGGATCCACTTCTTCCAGGAGAGTCTTTCAGGGACTCATCTCGAATGGTTCTATCAGCTGGATGGGACCAAGGTTCGTAACTGGGAGGAGTTGGCTACTGCTTTCTACAAGCAGTATCAATATAATGCCGACCTTGCCCCTACACGTACCCAACTCCAGGGTATGTCGTTAGGTTCAAGTGAAGGTTTTAAGGAGTACGCTCAGAAGTGGAGGGATCTGGCTGGCAGAGTGCAACCTCCGTTGACTGATCGGGAATTGGTAGACATGTTCTTGGGGACCCTATCTGGGCCATTTTTCAACCATCTTATTGGGAATTCTTCTGCTGGATTCACTGATCTTATTCTGACTGGAGAGAGAATTGAGGCTGGGTTGAAGTCTGGTAAGATTCCAAAGGGTGCATCGTCTAGTTCAGAGAAGAAACCCTTCAAAAAAGAGGCCAGTGTGGTGTATGGGACTAGAAGGCAAGACAAACCAGAGCGCCGCCAATCTATCAACGCATTGGTGATTGCAAAGCCTGCCGCCGCTCCTCGGCAAGCTAACCAACCAAGGGCTGAGAGACCCAGAAGGGAATTCACCCGTTTGAGTACGACCTTATTGCAGATCTTACCACAGTTGCTCTCAACCAACTTAGTGACCGTCAGAGAGGCTCCGAAGTTTCCAAATACTACATCTCCTAAATACAACCCAAATGCCCGCTGTGCTTATCACTCCAATAGCCCGGGGCATTCCACTGATGACTGTTAGGCATTGAGGAACAAGCTGCAGGACCTTATTGACGCCAAGGAGGTACAGTTTGAGGCATCTGAGAATCCTAATGTAGTGACAGCTCCCCTGCCTGCTCATGGAGTGAATGCTGTTGGGGAGGACGATGAAGTGGATGAAGCTGAGTTTGATAGCTGGATTTACCCGGCAACCGACAGTGGACCTAACAATTGGAGTGCAAAGGACAATCTATCTGTTTCTCTTGTTACTGAGTAATGAATTCTCTTGTTTCGTTATTTGTAATAAACAATAAATAAACTCTATGGCTCGGTGTCTTACCCGAGGCACCGTGGTTCTATTTGTGAGGGCATATAAATTGTCATTTCATATATCATAAATGAAAATCTTGGACGTTTCTCGCATTGCAAATCTTATGCTCCTTTTCTGTCTTTCTTTCCTTTACATATATTTCAAAACAGCTGTATTTACACACACACTCACTCATACAGGTTCCAATCCACTCTGGATCTCACTGGAAACGACTCTGCTACTGCCAGTTATGACTTCGAAAATCCGATCAACTTAGCCGAAGACGAAGGTGAAGATGATTGCGAAGTGCCTGGCGAGCTTGCAAGACTGTTACTTCAGGAAGAGAGGGCAATTCAACCCCATGAAGAGCCAGTGGAAACAATAAACTTGGGTTCTAAGGCAGACAGGAAAGAGGTAAAGATTGGTGCCAACCTAGAGCTCAGCGTGAAGCAACGGTTGACTCAAATGCTGCATGATTATATGGAAATCTTTGCCTGGTCCTATGAAGACATGCCCGGGTTGGATACCGATATTGTGGTCCATCACTTGCCAACTAAGGAAGATTGCCCTCCGGTTAAGCAAAAGGTCCGCCGTATGCGTCCAGAGATGTCTGAGAAGATTAAAGCCGAGGTTATGAAACAGTTTGACGTTGGGTTCCTTGCAGTGACTTCTTACCCTCAGTGGGTTGCTAATGTGGTGCCGGTACCTAAGAAGGACGGTAAGGTCAGAATGTGTGTCGATTACAGGGATCTGAACAGGGCCAGCCCCAAAGATGACTTCCCTCTACCTCACATTGATGTCCTTGTTGATAATACAGCTCAGCATAAGGTGTTCTCTTTCATGGATGGTTTTTCAGGTTACAATCAGATCAAGATGGCACCTGAAGACATGGAAAAGACTACCTTTGTTACTCAGTGGGGCACCTTCTGCTACAAGGTCATGCCTTTTGGATTAAAGAACGCTGGGGCAACCTACCAACGTGCCATGGTTGCTTTATTTCATGACATGATCCATCATGATATAGAAGTATATGTTGACGACATGATCGCAAGGTCCCAGACTGAGGAAGAGCACCTAGATCATCTGCAGAAATTGTTTGACCGGTTGAAACTATACAAGCTGAGATTGAACCCGAACAAGTGCACCTTCGGGGTAAGATCTGGGAAGTTGCTAGGCTTCGTTGTAAGTGACAAGGGAATTCAAGTGGACCCTTCTAAGGTCAAAGCTATTCAAGAGATGCCAGTTCCTAGGACAGAGAAAGAAGTCAGAGGCTTTTTAGGACGCCTGAATTACATTGCTCGCTTCATCTCACACCTAACTGCTACCTGTGAGCCAATCTTCAAGCTGCTGAAGAAAGATCAGGTAGTACGTTGGAACGATGAATGTCAGGCTGCTTTTGACAGAATCAAAGAGTATCTCCAAGAACCACCCATCCTTATGCCACCGGTTGAAGGGAGACCTCTGATATTATACCTGACAGTGCTCGACAACTCAATGGGGTGTGTGCTGGGGCAGCATGACGAGTCTGGCCGAAAAGAGCATGCCATTTATTACCTTAGCAAAAAGTTTACCGACTGTGAGACCCGATACTCACTGCTTGAGAAAACTTGCTGCGCTTTGGTATGGGCTGCTCGCCGGCTGAGACAGTATATGCTGACTCACACTACCTTGTTGATCTCAAAGATGGATCCTATAAAGTACATATTCGAAAAGCCTGCTCTGTCTGGGAGAATTGCAAGATGGCAAATGATCTTGACGGAATACGAAATTCAGTACACGACCCAGAAAGCCATCAAGGGAAGTGTATTAGCAGACCACTTGGCACATCAGGCCGTAGATGACTATCAGTCAATGAACTTCGAGTTTCCAGACGAAAGCATCATGATAGTGACTGATTGTGAAGTACCTGGACCGGATGAAGGACCTGAGGAAGGATCCCGATGGTCTATGCACTTTGACGGAGCCTCCAACGCTTTGGGAAACGGTATCGGCGCTATAATCATATCACCGCAAGGAACTCATACTCCACTCACTGCCCGGCTATGTTTCAACTGTACCAACAACATGGCAGAGTATGAGGCGTGCATCATGGGTCTTCAAGCTGCGATCGACCTAAAGATCAAGTTTCTGAGTGTCTTCGGAGATTCCGCTCTTGTGATCAATCAGATCAAAGGAGAGTGGGATACGAAACATCCGAATCTTATTCCTTACAGAGAATGTGTGTTGACCTTGATCCCCCACTTCACGAAGATAACCTTTGAACACTTTCCGAGAGAAGAGAATCAGTTATCGGACGCGTTAGCTACAATGTCTTCTATGTTCAAGGTCAAATGGGATAATGAGGCTCCCTGGATCATCATCTGGAAACTGGATGAACCGGCATACTGTTGTGATCTCGAGACTGAGTTGGTGACTGAGAAGCCTTGGTACCATGAAGTGAAGAGATATTTGGAAGCTCAGGAATACCCCGAAGGTGCATCTGTCAATGATAAGAAGTTCCTGAGAAGGTTCGCGGCAAAGTTCTTCCTTAGCAACGGCATCTTGTACAAGCGAAACCATGATTCAACCCTACTGCGTTGTGTGGATAAGACTGAAGCAGAAAGAATTATGGAAGAGCTACATGAAGGGACCTTTGGTACACATTCCAGTGGACATACAATGGCAAAGAAGATCCTTCGGGCAGGGTATTACTGGTCCACAATGGAAGCTGACTGCTATCAACATTCTAGGACATGCCATAAGTGCCAGATTTATGCAGACAAGGTGCATGCTCCTCCAGTTCCCCTGAATGTTCTGACTGCGCCTTGGCCGTTTGCAATGTGGGGCATAGACATGATCGGCGAGATTAAACCTACGGCATCTAATGGGCATCGCTTCATCCTAGTGGCGATTGATTATTTTACGAAGTGGGTCGAAGCAGCATCCTATGCTACGGTAACCAAGACTGTTGTAGCACGGTTCATTCGGCATAACCTGATCTGTCGGTACGGCGTCCCAGAGAGAATAATTACAGACAACGGTACCAATCTGAATAACAAGATGATCGCTGAGCTCTGCGAGCAGTTCAAGATACAGCACCACAATTCTTCTCCTTACAGACCGAAGATGAATGGGGCTGTAGAGGCAGCAAATAAGAACATCAAGAAAATCGTGCAGAAGATGACAGTGACTTATAAAGATTGGCACGAGATGTTACCGTTCGCTCTACATGGGTACCGTACCTCAGCTAGGACGTCAACCGGGGCAACTCCTTTCTCTTTGGTTTATGGTATGGAGGCAGTCTTACCGATCGAAGTGCAAATACCCTCTCTCTGGATAATGAAGGATGCAAATCTGAACGAGGATGATTGGATCCAGACACGACTTGATCAGCTCAACCTTATTGATGAGAAGAGACTTGCTGCTATCTGCCATGGTCAGACGTATCAGAAACAGATGATCAGGGCATTTAACAAAAAGGTCAGACCACAGGAATATCAAGTTGGGGATCTGATAATCAAGAGAATCATCCTTCCTCAGAGTGATCCAAGGGGCAAATGGACCCCTACGTACGAAGGGCCATTTGTGGTTAAACATGTGTTCTCAGGAGGAGCCATGATTCTAACCAACATGGATGGTGACGACCTTCCTCACCCCGCTAATGTAGACATAGTAAAAAGATACTACGCATGAAAAAAAAGACCCGCTAGGCTGACATGCCTAGGCAAAAATTAGGGCTTCCCGTCGAACCAAAAGGGTTCGGGCAAAATGAGGGAGGAAATGAAAAAAACTGTACACCCGGCAAGTCGAAAACCTGAAAAGGCGGCTTGGGCAAAAATGGGTATCCCGGTGGACTGAAAACTCGAAAGGGCGGTCCAGGCAAAAGTTAGGGATAAAAGCGTAATACTATGTCTCATTGGATCACTTTGCATCCAGAATCCGGTATCTACATCAAGTTCAGACGGCATCGATCAGTCAGCTTCATCTTCGTTGAGGTCATCAAGTGATGAGACGCTCGGAGTTATAAAGGCAATAGCAGAGTTGAAACCCAGTGGGATCATTCATTTCACACAGCTGTTTTATTTTCTTTTGTACAAAAATTGTATAAACTCTTCTGTCGGCGGCGTTCTCTTACTAGGACGTCAGCCTCTTGTACACAAAACGCCTATTTTTCAGGCCATTCAAAAATCAATACAAATATATTTTTCAGCTAAACGTGCCAATTGTTTTTCTTTTTTGTTTTGTTTTGCGAAGAACGTCCAAGGTTCAATTGGTGATATATGCATTGACAATAATTTGCTAACTCATGAATATTTGCATATGAAACAAAGGATGAATTACAGGTAACATTAGAAACAGGGGCAATAAAAGAGTTGTCTAAGCAATCTAATCGTTCTGTCCTCCAAGGTACCAAGGTAGGTTCAGCTAAAGAACATAACCGGCATATCTTAATTCCCCAGAGAGTACGTCAGCAAGTCAACATACTCTTCTCCAGCAAAGTTACAGTCAGTCTTAAGGAAGTTGGGTATACTCCCGTAGATCTCAACATTCCCCAGCAGCATATATACATATATTCTTAACAAGCATCCCCGACAATCTTGGTCTAAAGATTGTTCCCCGGCGGCATATCAAACATTCAAAGGAATCACTTCCCCCACAGTTCAAAACTTCCCCAGGAGAGTCCAATCCAGTTTCCCCAGGAAAATTGGAATCCATCTCCCCAAGCAGTAAGCTTATCCCCAGTAGATTCTGGAAGCTTATCCCTCGCAGAGCACGAACGCGTCTCCCGGCTTTATTCAAGAGTTATTTCCTTGCCAGGATATAACTGGGTTATCCTCAGCCAAAAGCCACGGAAAGGTCGTCGTCAACACAGTTCTTTCTTATCCCCAGCGAAGTCTATTAACACTTCCAACACAACAAGGGTATCCCCAGCAAGTTATTTTCGACACTCCACAAAGTACCTCTCTCCCCACAGAGTATTACTTCCCAGCAAGATCACTAGAGTATCTTTTCTCCCCGCAGAGTAATCTATTCGCCAAGTTTATTCCCCAACGGAGTTATCTTCTCCCAACCGGTATTCTTGCAATCATCATCCCCGGCGGAAGCAGAATCTATTCTCCAACATCAGCCCAGGAGTGACTTCCCGGCACCCGTCAAGGATTTACTTTCCTAGACGAAAAATACATTCATAAACATCTTCATACATTATAGCATGCATATACGCATCATGAACATACAATCTCACGTATTCAGAGAGCATCTCGCATGTCATACCACATGACATCGCATACAACTAACGCTTGTCTTTTCAGGACAAAAGTACAAAAATGATTACCATCAATGGTCGCAACTAAAGATCCGATTCCTGAATCTTGCCAGGGTGTATCTGTTGATGACCAATTACCAGATCCGATTCCTGTATCTTGCCAGGGTGTGTCTGAAGAGTTCGAGGATCCGATTCCTGAATCTTGCCAGGGTGTATCCGTTGAAGACTAGCATTACCAGATCCGATTCCTGTATCTTGCCAGGGTGTGTCTGAAGAGTTCGAGGATCCGATACCTGAATCTTGCCAGGGTGTATCCGTTGAAGACTAGCAATACCAGATCCGATTCCTGTATCTTGCCAGGGTGTGTCTGAAGAGTTCGAGGATCCGATGCCTGAATCTCGCCAGGGTGTATCCGTTGAAGACTAGCATTACTAGATCCGATTCCTGAATCTTGCCAGGGTGTATCTGTTGATGACCAATTACCAGATCCGATTCCTGTATCTTGCCAGGGTGTGTCTGAAGAGTTCGAGGATCCGATTCCTGAATCTTGCCAGGGTGTATCCGTTGAAGACTAGCATTACCAGATCCGATTCCTGTATCTTGCCAGGGTGTGTCTGAAGAGTTCGAGGATCCGATACCTGAATCTTGCCAGGGTGTATCCGTTGAAGACTAGCAATACCAGATCCGATTCCTGTATCTTGCCAGGGTGTGTCTGAAGAGTTCGAGGATCCGATACCTGAATCTTGCCAGGGTGTATCCGTTGAAGACTAGCGTTACCAGATCCGATTCCTGTATCTTGCCAGGGTGTGTCTGAAGAGTTCGAGGGTCCGATGCCTGAATCTTGCCAGGGTGTATCCGTTGAAGACTAGCATTACCAGATCCGATTCCTGTATCTTGCCAGGGTGTGTCTGAAGAGTTCGAGGATCCGATACCTGAATCTTGCCAGGGTGTATCCGTTGAAGACTAACATTACCAGATCCGATTCCTGTATCTTGCCAGGGTGTGTCTGAAGAGTTCGAGGATCTGATACCTGAATCTTGCCAGGGTGTATTCGTTGAAGACTAACAATACCAGATCCGATTCCTGTATCTTGCCAGGGTGTGTCTGAAGAGTTCGAGGATCCGATACCTGAATCTTGCCAGGGTGTATCCGTTGAAGACTAACATTACCCGATCCAATTCCTGTATCTTGCCAGGGTGTGTCTGAAGAGTTCGAGGATCCGATACCTGAATCTTGCCAGGGTGTATCCATTGAAGGCTAACATTACCAGACTCGATTCCTGTATCTCTCCAGGGCACGTCTGAAGAATTTAAAGATTCAGCTCCTGTAACCAGTCAGGACACATGTATATAAAGCATCTGAAAACCAGCTCCTGCAACATGTCAGGTACTCATTTTTCTTTTGCAGGTACGCAAGTTCTCGCTAAGGAATCTCTTACGCGATCAACATCCAGATGGCATCTATAAGCCCATCATCCTATTCATCAATCTCTAAATGGCATCTATAAGCCCATTTCCATCACACTGCTACTATGTGAGCGCAAATTTCTGGGCACTCTAGTGTTCAATCATCTTCCACCTTCGGATTACGAAAGGCACGTCAGCCAATCTGCATCCTCAGGTCTAAGAAGATTGAACAGGGGCAACTGTTGTACCCCAAAATTTGCCCTCCCATAATTCTTCAAGAAATTGCCAAGTCATGCTTCAAAATTCCCCAAGGGTTGCACAGTATAAGGGCCTCCTAAACAGTCAAAATTAGGGTTTTGGTTCTGATCAATTAAATGAAGTTTCCAAGGGTCCAATCAAGTCCCACATGCCTACAAATATGGTCAAGCATCCTCATACCAAGTTTCAAGACTTTCAGCATAAAATTGCACAGTCAAAACCCTAATTGCACTACAGTCAACTGTAGGGGCAAAATGGTCATTTGACAGTCAAAAGTTCAAATTTTTGGTCAACATCTCATTTTGAAGCCACAAACATCATTTGATCAATGCTTGATCATGATTCTCAAAGCTTGGCTCAAAAATCATCAAGATGCAAAAGTTTCCTTATTTGGACAGCTGAAAAAGTCAACTGTAAATTGACCAGGGCATAACTTTCACATGTATTATCAGAAAAATTCCATCCAAAGCTCATTTTGAAGAGAAAGAAATTTCCTACAACTCCTCTTCACACTTCAAGTCCAAGAAATTCTCTCACAAAAAGTTATCAATTTCAACATTATAGGTCATTTTCAAAAGTCAACAAAAAGGGACTTTAAATCAAAGGCCATAACTTGAGATTGGTAAATCAAAATGACATGGGACCAAAGGCATTGGTTAGAGGACTCAAATAACTTTCCAAAATGTCCAAGAACATGAGCAAAGCTTAAAAATTGAGCAAGTTATGCCTTGTGGAAGTTGGGAAATTTTTGGATATTTTGAAAAGTCAACATTGATTCAAATGACCTAAAATTGCTAATGGGCTTCTTTTTCTTCCACAATTCATCATCCAAGACATGCACACGACCATTTGGCCCAAAGGGAAGTTTTTTATTATTTTTATTTATTTATTTGAATTTTTTATTACAATTAATTCATTTAAACTAAATAAAATATGAAAAAATGCTAAACTAATGAAATAAAATCTTTTTGTGCAGAAAATACTCTCATTGGACACTCAAAATTCGTGCATGATCAATTAGGGAAGGATTGGATATGATTGAGAGCAAATGTGCATGAAAAGATTTGAAAATATTTTGCCATAAAAATCAAATATCCATACATCAATTCTTTGATTCCTTGGACAAGAAACTTAACCTAAATCATTCATACATATACAAACAAGCAAGACCTAACCCTAAAAACCAAAAAAGCTGCGCAGAAAAAGCACATGAACACTTGAAATTTCTCTTGAAAACTCAAAAACTGAAAACCATATTCCAGTGCTTTTCAAGGTGAAACAACGATTCTATCACATTCCTGGGACATCAAAGAACCTTCCTGGATCAAAAGCATCAATTCTAACACCTTGAAACGGTATACAGAGATCAAACTTGTTCATGTTTTTTCTATAATCGTATTTCAAATTCCCAGCATTCTCATTGCATTTTGTTCATGGATTTGTACTAATGAAACTCTCCTGATGCTAGCTATGTAATTTAATTGTATTTTTATCACCTATATGCGATTTCACCATTGTTGATTTTTAGGGTTCTTAAGTTTTCAAATTAGGGGTTCTTGAATATGGAAAAATTGGAGCTTGAAACCTAGACCATTCAACTCAGTGCGCTTGGACGAAAAGAATGAGACTATCGCGCTCAATTTATGAAGCCCCAGGGGCTATTCGCTATTTTTTAATATAGTGTCTACAGGGACGTTTAAAAACCGTTGCCTATGTTTTGTTGTATTTTCAGGAAAAATAAGCCAAGGAAGAAGAAGGATGCGTGGCCATCAGTAATTGGCTGGTTTAAAAATTCGCGCTAAAATCCACTAACGTTTTTGTTTTATTTGATATTAATTGTTTGTTGTATTATATACAAAACGCATAACATGGCTCAGTGGCAGGCACAAGCATTGGCAAACTACAGGACCTGGGTTCGAGCCCCAGGTCCCTCACTATTTCCATGTTATTTTGCAATCAATGTTTCTATGCAGTTTCAATGCTGGAGAACACCATACGTCCCCCTGATCCAGTTTGCCACGCGTAGGGCGAGATTAATCCAAGGGTTATGGTTGGGAGAGCAGCATGGACATGAGTCAAAGGGGCTATGCGCTGGCAGGGAAAGTCAATTGAGGCCTTAAATAAGTGGGCCTAATCACTATAATTCACCTCCAAATTAGGGGCAGACCCCCTAGGTTTGCAAACCTTTTTTATTTCTTTATTTTTTCTCATTATTTTTTACTTTCTTTTAATTATTGTTTTTAATTAATTTAATATTTGCATAATATATAAAAAACACATAAAAAATCAGAAAAGATGAAAAAAATAATAAATATTTTATTTTAGTATTTTTGTAAATAAAGTCCATTAATTAACTAGTTTTAAATTAGGTTTTAATCTTAACTTTTTTTAATCTAAAATTGGTAGAATTAGGTTTTAATTAATTTTTTATCCTTTTTTTTATTTTCTTTCATAATAATTAAATATTTACTATTACTTATTTTTGTAATTAAATTGCATATAAAATAATTAGGGTTAATTCTAGGTTAAACTTTAATATGTTTTCTTAATAAACTAAAAACAACTAGAATTAGGGTTAACATTTCATTTTAATTAATTCTTTTTTTATTAAAATCATAAAATACCAAAAAATACCAAAAAACAATTTCTTTTCTTTTTGTAATTAATTAATTTCATCATTTAATTTAATTTTGCAAAAAGGGTCCAACGCCCTCGTTTTTAATTCTTATTTAATTCGCGTGTTTATTTCTTTCTCGTATAATATTTATGTACCTCTCCCAAGGCCTTGTAAATTAATTTCTCGCACTTTATTTTCTTTACTTTTTTTTTTAATTCTTTATTTTTCTGTCAAATCGGGTTCTGGAAATTTTGGCGATGTGGACCCGCGCCTTTTGTAATAGCTTTAGAATTTTTACTTCTCGCAATTTTTAATTGTTAATCAAGGCATGCAAGAATGAATGGACAAGAATAAAAACAAACGCATAGATCACCTATACCATGACAAGATAAAATATCTGAATCGGACACACAAATCACACACCACCCCTAGGGTACGCCTCACTGTTGCCTTGCCTCGAAAGGTGATCGTCGAGTAGAGGATGTCTTAGTAAGTCCTCATGATCCGGGAACCTGGCATGAGGGTAGCTTCTAAGGTGTCTTCCCATTGCTCTGGTGATCACCATGTCCCGAACATCGAATTGACCCGAACACCTCCAACGGTGGTGCTACCTACCTCTCAATGGTGGGATGGCACTACTTTAAAGGACATTTACACAGACGAATTCCTTAGGGTAGGTAGACGACTCTAGATACTTGCTCTAAATTTCAAAACAAATCAAAAATACTTTTCACACCGACACCTTTTCAAAAAGCTTTTGAAAGCAACTGTTCAAACACTCTTGAGGACCGATACAAGAGTCGAACTGGAATTTTCAAAGAAACTTTTTAAAACCCACATTGAAAAGCAAACAAACCATTTTTGAAAACACAAATGAGCAAGTATCTAAGAGCCCATGGATAACCATGGATAGAAAGGGTGCTAACACCTTCCCTTTCTATAACCTACCTCCCGAACCGAGAGCAATCTCTATAAGGAATTTTTCTGTGCTTTTGTCCTTTCCATTTGGAGAAAATAAAAGACGGTGGCGACTCTTGCTTCCGCAACATTTCGCGAACCAGCTTTAAACAGTCAGTTCCAGATCCACCGATCACAAATACTATACATTTTTATTTTATTATTTTACACATAAAATATTCATTTTCTCATACATATTTAATTTTTGATATTGACATATAATATTATTTATTATTTTCTTGTACAAAAATGGACAAAATAAATAATAGGAAACATATATTTCTTTTAATAAAAAATTAGGGTTTCCCCTTTCAAAAATAATAATATTATTTTTTCCTTATTTTCTAGGGTTAATTAATTTTATTTTCTCATGCCTTAAAAAAATACAAAACATTTTTTCCATAAATACATTGCATTGCATATTTAAATATATGTATATTTATTTATTTCGCACAATATTCAATTGGTTGTAATAGTATTTTTAGGGTTTATTTTGTGCAATATCCCCATTCAAAAACTTGTATCCCCCCTCCCATAATAGTTGTTGTAATAGCTTAGTTTACATTTACGCAATTTATCGCATTTATACCATGTTTAGTAAACTAGGGTTTGCATGATAAGACCAAAAACAAAAAAATAGAAAACCTAATTAAAGACAAATCAAAAGCATGTAAAATGACACACATTGCACACAAGCACCCTTAGGGTTTCACCCAGTTGGTTGCCTAAAATAAAATGGCCATGTTACGCACGCGAAGTATCTTGACAAAAAAAAAAAAGATCATAGTCCCTCGATGACGCTATCGAAAAGGTTGCCTAAAGAAAATGATCTTGGTCCCTAAAAAATGCTAAGATACTTGGCAACATTGCTATCATGGTCATACAATGACCCACGCCCGTCCCGTTTAAAATCCAAAGATAGGGTTGTCTACCAAAACAATGGTAAATCAACAATGTCAAAGGAATAAAAATGCGCAAGAAAGACATTTGAGTAGGTAGATAGCTTCTAAGTTGCTTGCTCCATTTCAAAACAATCCTTGCTATTTTCAAAAACACACACACACATTTCAAAACATTTCCAAACATCTTTCAAAACATTGAAACATTTTTCAAAAGACAAATATCTTTGTATACATTCTTACGAAGGAGAATCATTACAAAGATTGCCAAAACGATGGCCTCTTTTCAAAATACTTTCAAAACCACACCAAACACAAAGCACCATTTCAAACAATTTCAAAAGCAAAGCAAGTGATATAAGCAAGTAACTAAGAGCCCATGGAAAACCATGGATGAAAAGGGTGTTAGCACCTTCCCTTTTCATAATCTACCCCCCGAACTTAAGAAAACATCTCAAAGGTCTTTCCTGTGCTTTTTTACCTTTCCTTTTGGATAAAATAAAAGTCGGTGGCGACTCTTGCTAAACCGCGACATTTGCGACAAAACGCAAAACCTCAAGTAAGTTCTCCCACCGTATCACAGAACTGGCGACTCTGCTGGGGAAAAATAATAGAAGTGGGGTTACCTTAGGGTTTAGATCACCTTTATTTGATTATCTTGTTTGCCTTATTTGCTTTACATTTGGTTCTTTTGTTTGGGTTTGGATCCTCCACCCGGATTTGGGAAATGTTATAGGTAAATAGCAATACATTGTGGAAACTATGCGGGGTATACCGACACGGTCTAAGCAATAGCTATGTTAGTGTGACATATTTGTGGGTACCGGTAGCCTTTGAGTCAATGAAAGAGAATACAGGGCCGCTGAGTGATGTCATGAAGCACTAACGAACTTCTAGAACCTTTACTTGACCAACTTGGCCTTTTAGGATGTAGTGAGATGACCGGGTTTGGTGCAGTCCGAAGTTGGTAGATACTCGATACTACACTCATTGAGGGTTGGTTCCTTGGAATATTTCGGTCACCGGTAAGAGGCTTGAATTGAAACAATGAACAAGGAAACAATCCAGTGATATTGAGCTCCTTAGAACCCGGTTACTATTACTAGGACAAGTTGAGCAAACTAAACTTCAAGAGGGTACTTACCTATGAAACCCCATGCAAGCCTAAACTAGGAACTTGTGTGATTTTCTTGTACATATATACTTGTGCATAACATCATGGACATCATGAGCATCATATGCATCCACTAACCATTTCAAGGATTTTGGAAATTCATCTTTGTTCCTGTTTTGTAGGTTATGGATTCACTTCGCAGGAAAACTATCCAAGTCAACCTTGTAAGAATTCCTCCACAACTCAAGGAGCTAGATTCAAGGATTCCTGAGAACTCTCCATTCACCGATAGACATGGTCTCCTACTCAATTTAGTCACTTCCAACACAGAGGAAGACATGATGAAGGTTCTCTTCCAGTTCTTTGACCCTTTGCATCACTGCTTCATATTTCCTGACTACCAGCTTGTGCCCACTTTGGAAGAATTCTCTCAACTCTTGAGGATTACTATTCTCTATCAACTACCTTTCAACAGTATGGAAAGAGATCTAAAGCCAGAAGAGATTGCTCAAGCCCTGCACTTGCACTCATCTAATGTCACAACCCATTGGGAAACAAGAAGTGGTGTCAAAGGCTTCTTGGAAAAGTTCTTGTTTGAGAAGGCCCAAAGCTGCTGGAACTCCTCAGACTTACAAGCTTTTGAGGAGATTGTAGCTCTTCTCATCTATGGGATGGTCTTGTTCCCTAACCCTGACCAACTCATAGATGTGAGTGCTGTCAAAATCTTCATGTCTCGCAACCCGGTGCCTATATTGCTTGGGGATATCTTACACTCTTTTCACACTCGTACAATGAGGAAAAAAGGTGTTCTCATGTGTTGCACTCCTCTCCTAGCAAGATGATTTATTTTTTATCTTCCCCAATCAGTCTTGAAGAATGAACAAGGTTTGAGGTGGTCACAACGGTTGATGACACTTACACATTCATACATTCATTAGTGTTCTCGATCCAAAGAGAATGTTATCATCGTCGACCGTTGTGGGGAATTCCCTAATGTCCCTCTACTTGGCATTATGGGATGCATCACCTACAACCCATGCTTGGCTCTAAGACAGTTTGGTTATGCCCGAAGGGATGGCCCACATGATATGTTGATTCAAGGTTTGGTTTCGACTTCGACAATGATAATCAAGGTCTTCGACAAAGGTTCATCCGAGCTTGGAGGATGCCAAACAAGGTATACAGTAAGACCTTGGGACACAAGAATTCCATCCCTCTTGAGCCTTACCTCAAATGGGTACGAACCCGCGCCCAAAGTCTTATGATGCCCTACCCCTCCATTCTCCAGTGATTATAGAGCCTGTTAAAGAAGGAGAGGTTCCATACACCCTCCTACATCCCGACATGCCAACATCACTCGAAGATCTACAAAGGAGTTGGATACAGCTCAAGGGAGAACACGATACTTTTGAAGCCCAATTCTATGCTAGAGAAGAAGGTTTTGGAACTCACTCGGTTACTTCATGAAGAGCAGAATCTCAACACCTACATTGCACCAAAGAGGATGCGCAACGTCTTTTTATCTTAGAATTTTTGTACTATTTTTCCCTAGGGGAATTGATGTAATCAAATTCTATTTTATTAATATAACGTGTGTTCCTTTTTGTTTGACACAAATTTGAATTTTCAAATCCTTGAAAACATTTCATGAATACATATCATTCATCATGAGCATAAATGGGTCTTTGCAAGAAGTTTCCTCATCCCTCTGCTATTTATTTCAGCAAAATGGATCTTGAACAAACGGTTAAAGACTTGCAAGCTCAGAATTCACAATTTCAAAAGCTACTCTTGACCTTAACCAAGGGGCAGGAGGAGCTCAAGACTCTTCTAGAAAAAGAAAAAGAGAAAAAGAAGAAGAAGCCAACTGAGGTGGTTATTATGGGCAGAAGGTTCCAAGGACAAGCCAGACGAACTTTAGAATTTCCATCAACCTCTGAGGAAGGGGAAAGAAAAGGAAAGGAGATGGCAGTACCATATGATTCTGAAGCAGAAGAAGAAGAGGAAGAGGACTACTCTGAACAACAATACCCTCCGACCGATGACAAATACAAACATCTGGAAGAGCGTCTAACTGCTATGGAGATACAGAGAGTACCCGGGCTGGATTTCGAGGAATTAGGGCTGGTGTCTGGAATAGTAATCCCTCCTAAGTTCAAAGTGTAACACCCCAGTTTCAATTATTTGATTTATTTAATTGGAAAATTATTTTATTAGAATTAATAAAATAAAAAGGGATTATTTATTTTGAAATATGGAGGAAAATAAAAGAAATAAGAAAATGCTGAGTTTTTAGGTTATTGGGCTTGGATGTTGTTAGTAAAGAGTGGGGGTGCAAAAGAAGTAAAGTTATGTTTTGGAACTCAAGTTATTTTCTCATTATTCACGATAACACAGAAGTTGGGATTTTGGGAAGCAGAGCTCTGAAGGTACGAAGAACGAAGAACGAAGAACATCGCTCAAAAAGTTCAAAGCTGCTAATTGATAAGGTAAGGGGGGCTATTACTCGATTTACTTTTGCTTATGGGTTTATGTATGGTTAATTTAGGTAATCGTAGGGAGAACCCCAATTGTTAGATGTTACGAGGAATCGATACCCTTAGGATTGAACCTTGTTAGAAAAGGGTTAGGTTCCCAATTTTTATGAATCGATTAGGAATTTTAGGTTCCAAATGGTGGATTGGGAGTATATCTGCATGATCATGAATTTACCTTAGAGGTTTAGGGATAACCTTAATGTTGTCAGAAATTCCCCAAAAAGGACGATTAATTCCGGTTAAGGTTACTATAATGATTGTTGGTAATTAGGAAATTGAGATGTTGTTTTGAATTATACAAACTCGATGTCGTTAGGTACCGAAATGCGCGTTTAGCTGGCATTTTTCCGTGTTTGGCTGCTGTTCTGAGCTGCTGCAGGTACAAGAAAATTCTGTACGCGCTCAGCAACACGGGCCGTGTTGCACAACACGGGCACCCGTGTTGCTCTTCTGTGTTGGTGAGATAATGTGTTTTCTGGACACATTACAACACGGGCCGTGTTGCACAACACGGGCACCCGTGTTGGTCCCCTGTAATGAGAAAAAAAAATGTGTTTTTCTGGATATGTTACAACACGGGCCGTGTTGCACAACACGGGCACCCGTGTTGATGCTACTGTGTTGATTTTTCTGAACTTTGTTCTCAGTACTTGATTGTGGATTTTTATTGTCATGCTTTTGGATAATGTTATCAAGCATGAATTACGATATAACTTGATATGATTGATGTTTAAATAGTATGCTGAGTGATTACATGCTATCCATATCCCGTTATAATTGATGTTGTTGATGTTGCATGATATGTTGATTGATGTTCATAGTATGCTGAGTGTTACATACTTTACATATCATGTTGCATTTGTTAATTCCCATTGTGTGGAATTAACATGGTGGCCAATATACGTGTCCGCGATTTAATGGAACGTTGAGGTGGTAGCCGTGTCCGCGATATAATGGAACGGTGAGTTATCCGTGACCCGAGATTTAATGGGGCGGTAAAGTGGTACCACATGCATGGGTGTGTTGCATTACCTTGAATATAACATGAATGGATGATTTTTCCAATGTTGTATTTGATTGTTTGTAGGCACGTATGGTTGCTAAATTGTTGACGATATTTGATGTTAATTGCAAATATGAAAAATAATATATATGGGTATATGAATTGTAAAGATTTTTGTAAACTATGAAATATGCTAATTGTTGGGTGATGCTTATGGTTTCCTGAATTGGTTGTTATGAACGTATAATCAAATGTATAATTGAGATGCTCACCCTTACTGTTGAATATTTCAGATTGAGGAGCTTCGTTCAGGTGCTTGGCGAAGGCTTGTCGTTTCTAGTTTATTTTCGTTTTAGTAATGTCCGGGTCATGCTCTGATAGTTGTAACTCCGGGAACGTTTGTTTGTCGAGCTGTTTTAATCAGACTCGTTTAATTCCTTATGTTTTGTTATAATATGATGTTGACATTTTCCAGGTGTTAATCCCTGATGATTTTGAAAATATTATAACATTGATTTTATTAATTAAATTATTCCGCTGTGTAAACATGTATGAGTTACTACTACGTTATGCATGACAGGAATTTGTGTTATTTAAAGAGAATTGTAGCATCCTCGATTATACATGTACTCTGAAATTATGATTTTAATAATTGCGAAAATTTATTCGGGGTTTTTAGAGGGTGTTACAATAGTGGTATCAGAGCATAGTCGGTCGTTGCGACCAGAGTCTTGAGTCAGTCATCCCTTTTGTATGCGATAGTGTAAGGTAACACTGTCGATACTGTATTCTAATGTGGAGTATGTTTTAATTCTCAGGAATATGGCTGGAAGAGGTAACAGACGAAATGATGCTGCACTAGCTGAGGCTTTGGGGATGTTAGCTGGTGTACTTGCTGGAAACCCAACTGGAGGCGTGATTGGTGCTGATAGGCAATTGGGAAATTTCCAAAGGAACAATCCTCCGTTGTTCAAAGGTACACATGACCCTGAAGGTGCTCAGAAGTGGCTGAAGGAAATCGAAAGGATTTTCCGTGTGATTGATTGTGCTGAAGATCTGAGAGTCAGATATGGTACGCATATGTTGGCAGAAGAAGCCGACGACTGGTGGGTTGCAACAAGGACTGAAATGGTTTAGGATGGAGAGGCACTGACTTGGGCTAACTTCAGAAGGGCTTTTCTGAGGAGGTACTTTCCTGAAGATGTTCGGGGAAGAAAGGAAATTGAGTTTTTGGAGCTTAAGCAGGGCAATCTGACGGTTAGTGAGTATGCTACTAAGTTCACTGAGCTGGCAAAGTATTATGCACACTACAACAATGATGAGGCTGGAGAATTCTCTAAGTGTATCAAATTTGAGAATGGTCTCCGAGATGAGATTAAGCAGGGAATCAGGTACCAGCGTATTCGTAGATTTTCTGACCTGGTGGATTGTAGCAGAATCTTGGAAGAAGATATTACCAGGAATAGGTCGTCGCACTCTCGTGGGGCTGTTGATAAAAAGGGAAAGCAACATATGGACCGTGGCAAGCCATATGGTAGAGATAACCAGAAATCAGGTGGTTGGAAAAGGCCTAGTGGGGGAGATTCTAAGGCTCCTATCAGATGCTACAGGTGTGGTGAGTCTGGTCATCACATTCGAGATTGCAAGAGTGATGAGAAGAAGTGCTATAAATGTGGAAAGGCTGGTCATTTGTCTATTGATTGCAAAGGGAAGTCTGTTACTTGTTACAATTGTGGCGAAGAAGGTCACATTCGTCCGCAGTGTCCTAAGCCTAGGAAGGATCAGTCAGGTGGAAAAGTGTTCGCTCTGTCTGGATCTGAGACTACTCCAGAGGATCGATTGATTAAAGAGGTTGAAACTGGACATATCTGGTATGCGAGGTAGCATGGTTGTTGATACTCCTGCATCGGGTTCAGTGACAACTTCACTTGTATGTAGGAATTGTCCTATTGAGATTTTTGGTAGAGGTTTCGGTATGGATTTAGTGTGCCTACCGCTTGAACAAATTGATATTATCCTTGGGATGAACTGGTTGGAATTCAACCGGGTTCATCTGAACTGCTTTGCTAAGACGGTGATTTTTCCAGAAGCAGTTGGTGTCGAGAATTTGACTATGACTGCTAGGCAGGTACAAGAAGCAATGGAAGACGGTGCTAATGTGTTTATGTTACTTGCTTCGTTAGATGCAACAGGAAAGGTCAGGAGTGGGGAATTGCCAGTGGTGTGTGAATTTCCAGAAGTCTTTCCTGATGATGTTGGTGAGTTACCTCCAGAGAGAGAAGTGGAATTTTCTATAGATTTGATTCCTGGTACGAGACCGGTGTCGATGGCGCCATATCGTATGTCTGCGTCTGAGTTGGCTGAATTGAAGAGTCAGTTGGAAGATTTACTAGAGAAGAAGTTTATTCGTCCAAGTGTTTCGCCTTGGGGTGCTCCGGTATTGTTGGTTAAGAAGAAAGAAGGTTCTATGAGACTGTGTGTTGATTACAGGCAATTGAACAAGGTAACCATTAAGAATCGGTACCCGTTACCGAGGATTGATGATTTAATGGATCAGCTAATTGGAGCCAGTGTATTCAGTAAGATTGACTTGAGATCGGGATATCATCAGATTCGTGTGAAAGCGGAAGATATACAAAAGACTGCTTTTCGAACGAGGTATGGGCATTATGAATATTCTGTTATGCCGTTCGGGGTTACTAATGCACCTGGTGTTTTCATGGAATATATGAACAGGATTTTTCATCCGTATCTGGATAAATTTGTTGTGGTTTTTATTGATGACATTCTGATTTATTCCAAGAATGACAAAGAGCATGTGGGACATCTCAGAATTGTGTTAGAATTGTTGAAAGATAGGAAGCTGTATGCAAAGTTGTCCAAATGTGAGTTCTGACTGAATGAAGTTAGTTTTCTTGGACATGTGATTTCTAAGAATGGTATTGCAGTGGATCCTACAAAAGTAGAAGCGGTATCTCAGTGGGAAGCGCCGAAGACTGTTTATGAAATCAGAAGTTTCCTTGGTCTTGCAGGTTATTACAGAAAGTTTATCGAAGGATTCTCAAAGTTAGCATTGCCATTGACGAAATTGACTCGTAAAGGACAAGCGTTTATTTGGGATTCTGATTGTGAGAAAGGTTTCCAAGAATTGAAGCGGAGATTGACTAGTGCTCCTATTCTGATTTTGCCGAATCCGGTGGAATCTTTTGTGATCTATTGTGATGCATCTTTGTTGGGTTTAGGTGGTGTTTTAATGCAGAATCAACAGGTAGTTGCGTATGCTTCGAGACAGTTGAAGGTTCATGAAAGGAACTATCCTACTCATGACTTAGAGTTGGCAGCAATTGTGTTTGTCTTGAAATTGTGGAGACATTATCTGTATGGTTCGAGATTTGAAGTGTATAGTGATCATAAGAGTTTGAAGTATCTTTTCGATCAGAAAGAGCTCAATATGAGGCAAAGAAGGTGGTTGGAATTTCTCAAAGATTATGATTTTGGTTTGAATTACCATCCTGGTAAGGCAAATGTGGTTGCAGATGCTTTGAGCAGGAAATCCTTGCATATGTCTATGATGATGGTTCGTGAATTGGAGTTAATTGAACAATTCCGAAATTTGAGTTTAATTTGTGAAAGTACTCCGAAGTGTGTTCGTTTGGGTATGTTGAAACTTACTAGTGGTATTCTAGAAGAGATCAGGATCGGGCAAAAATCTGATGTTAATTTAGTTGATAAATTGACATTGATCAACCAAGGTCAAGGTGGTGAGTTTAGAATTGATGAAAATGATGTTATGAGATTTGGCGATAGAGTTTGTGTTCCGGATGTTGCAGAAATCAAGCAGAGTATATTAGAGGAAGGACATCGCAGTGGGATGAGTATTCATCCGGGTGCCACGAAAATGTATCATGATTTGAAGAAATTGTTTTGGTGGCCGGGAATGAAAAAGGAAATAGCTGAATTTGTGTATGCATGTTTAATCTGTCAGAAATCGAAGATTGAACATCAGAAGCCGTCTGGATTTATGCAACCAATGTTTATTCCAGAATGGAAGTGGGATAGTATTTCTATGGATTTCGTATCTGGGTTGCCGAGGACCCCTATGAATTGTGAAGCGATATGGGTCGTTGTGGATAGGTTGACTAAGTCTGCTCATTTTATACCGGTGCGAATGGATTACTCAATGGAGAGATTGGCACAGTTATATATTGAGAAAATAGTGAGTTTGCATGGAGTTCCTTCTAGTATTGTGTCAGATAGAGATCCGAGATTCACTTCGAAATTTTGGGAAGGATTGCAGAAGGCTTTGGGTACTAAATTGAGGTTGAGTTCAGCTTACCATCCTCAGACTGATGGACAGACGGAGAGGACGATTCAATCGTTAGAAGATTTATTGCGTGCTTGTGTTTTAGAGAAGGGTGGAGCTTGGGATAGCTATTTGCCATTGATTGAATTTACTTATAACAATAGTTACCATTCGAGTATTGGCATGGCTCCGTTTGAGGCATTGTATGGTAGACGGTGTAGAACACCTTTGTGTTGGTATGAATCTGGAGAGAGTTCGGTAATTGGGCCAGAGATTGTTCAGCAGACTACTGAAAAGATCAAATTGATTCAAGAGAAGATGAGAGCTTCTCAGAGTCGTCAGAAAAGTTATCATGACAAGAGGAGAAAGAATTTAGAATTCAGTGCTGGAGATCATGTGTTTATGAGAGTTACTCCGATGACGGGTATTGGTCGAGCGTTGAAATCTAAGAAGTTGACTCTGCGTTTTATTGGTCCGTTTCAGATTACGGAAAGAGTTGGAGAAGTTGCTTATCGTATTGCTTTACCTCCGAGACTTGCGAATTTGCACGATGTTTTTCATGTTTCTCAGCTGAGGAGATACATTCCAGACCCATCTCATGTAATCCAAATAGATGATGTACAGGTGAGAGATAACCTGACAGTAGAAACATTGCCTATGAGGATAGAAGATCGGGAAGTGAAACAGTTAAGAGGTAAAGAGATAGCATTAGTGAAGGTTGCTTGGGGAGGTCCAGCAGATGGAAATATCACTTGGGAGCTGGAGAGCCAGATGAAAGAGGCTTATCCGGAGCTGTTCGTCTAAGGTATGTTTTCGAGGACGAAAACTCTTTTAGTGGGGGAGAGTTGTAACACCCCAGTTTCAATTATTTGATTTATTTAATTGGAAAATTATTTTATTAGAATTAATAAAATAAAAAGGGATTATTTATTTTGAAATATGGAGGAAAATAAAAGAAATAAGAAAATGCTGAGTTTTTAGGTTATTGGGCTTGGATGTTGTTAGTAAAGAGTGGGGGTGCAAAAGAAGTAAAGTTATGTTTTGGAACTCAAGTTATTTTCTCATTATTCACGATAACACAGAAGTTGGGATTTTGGGAAGCAGAGCTCTGAAGGTACGAAGAACGAAGAACGAAGAACATCGCTCAAAAAGTTCAAAGCTGCTAATTGATAAGGTAAGGGGGGCTATTACTCGATTTACTTTTGCTTATGGGTTTATGTATGGTTAATTTAGGTAATCGTAGGGAGAACCCCAATTGTTAGATGTTACGAGGAATCGATACCCTTAGGATTGAACCTTGTTAGAAAAGGGTTAGGTTCCCAATTTTTATGAATCGATTAGGAATTTTAGGTTCCAAATGGTGGATTGGGAGTATATCTGCATGATCATGAATTTACCTTAGAGGTTTAGGGATAACCTTAATGTTGTCAGAAATTCCCCAAAAAGGACGATTAATTCCGGTTAAGGTTACTATAATGATTGTTGGTAATTAGGAAATTGAGATGTTGTTTTGAATTATACAAACTCGATGTCGTTAGGTACCGAAATGCGCGTTTAGCTGGCATTTTTCCGTGTTTGGCTGCTGTTCTGAGCTGCTGCAGGTACAGGAAAATTCTGTACGCGCTCAGCAACACGGGCCGTGTTGCACAACACGGGCACCCGTGTTGCTCTTCTGTGTTGGTGAGATAATGTGTTTTCTGGACACATTACAACACGGGCCGTGTTGCACAACACGGGCACCCGTGTTGGTCCCCTGTAATGAGAAAAAAAAATGTGTTTTTCTGGATATGTTACAACACGGGCCGTGTTGCACAACACGGGCACCCGTGTTGATGCTACTGTGTTGATTTTTCTGAACTTTGTTCTCAGTACTTGATTGTGGATTTTTATTGTCATGCTTTTGGATAATGTTATCAAGCATGAATTACGATATAACTTGATATGATTGATGTTTAAATAGTATGCTGAGTGATTACATGCTATCCATATCCCGTTATAATTGATGTTGTTGATGTTGCATGATATGTTGATTGATGTTCATAGTATGCTGAGTGTTACATACTTTACATATCATGTTGCATTTGTTAATTCCCATTGTGTGGAATTAACATGGTGGCCAATATACGTGTCCGCGATTTAATGGAACGTTGAGGTGGGAGCCGTGTCCGCGATATAATGGAACGGTGAGTTATCCGTGACCCGAGATTTAATGGGGCGGTAAAGTGGTACCACATGCATGGGTGTGTTGCATTACCTTGAATATAACATGAATGGATGATTTTTCCAATGTTGTATTTGATTGTTTGTAGGCACGTATGGTTGCTAAATTGTTGACGATATTTGATGTTAATTGCAAATATGAAAAATAATATATATGGGTATATGAATTGTAAAGATTTTTGTAAACTATGAAATATGCTAATTGTTGGGTGATGCTTATGGTTTCCTGAATTGGTTGTTATGAACGTATAATCAAATGTATAATTGAGATGCTCACCCTTACTGTTGAATATTTCAGATTGAGGAGCTTCGTTCAGGTGCTTGGCGAAGGCTTGTCGTTTCTAGTTTATTTTCGTTTTAGTAATGTCCGGGTCATGCTCTGATAGTTGTAACTCCGGGAACGTTTGTTTGTCGAGCTGTTTTAATCAGACTCGTTTAATTCCTTATGTTTTGTTATAATATGATGTTGACATTTTCCAGGTGTTAATCCCTGATGATTTTGAAAATATTATAACATTGATTTTATTAATTAAATTATTCCGCTGTGTAAACATGTATGAGTTACTACTACGTTATGCATGACAGGAATTTGTGTTATTTAAAGAGAATTGTAGCATCCTCGATTATACATGTACTCTGAAATTATGATTTTAATAATTGCGAAAATTTATTCAGGGTTTTTAGAGGGTGTTACAATAGTGGTATCAGAGCATAGTCGGTCGTTGCGACCAGAGTCTTGAGTCAGTCATCCCTTTTGTATGCGATAGTGTAAGGTAACACTGTCGATACTGTATTATAATGTGGAGTATGTTTTAATTCTCAGGAATATGGCTGGAAGAGGTAACGGACGAAATGATGCTGCACTAGCTGAGGCTTTGGGGATGTTAGCTGGTGTACTTGCTGGAAACCCAACTGGAGGCGTGATTGGTGCTGATAGGCAATTGGGAAATTTCCAAAGGAACAATCCTCCGTTGTTCAAAGGTACACATGACCCTGAAGGTGCTCAGAAGTGGCTGAAGGAAATCGAAAGGATTTTCCGTGTGATTGATTGTGCTGAAGATCTGAGAGTCAGATATGGTACGCATATGTTGGCAGAAGAAGCCGACGACTGGTGGGTTGCAACAAGGACTGAAATGGTTCAGGATGGAGAGGCACTGACTTGGGCTAACTTCAGAAGGGCTTTTCTGAGGAGGTACTTTCCTGAAGATGTTCGGGGAAGAAAGGAAATTGAGTTTTTGGAGCTTAAGCAGGGCAATCTGACGGTTAGTGAGTATGCTACTAAGTTCACTGAGCTGGCAAAGTATTATGCACACTACAACAATGATGAGGCTGGAGAATTCTCTAAGTGTATCAAATTTGAGAATGGTCTCCGAGATGAGATTAAGCAGGGAATCAGGTACCAGCGTATTCGTAGATTTTCTGACCTGGTGGATTGTAGCAGAATCTTGGAAGAAGATATTACCAGGAATAGGTCGTCGCACTCTCGTGGGGCTGTTGATAAAAAGGGAAAGCAACATATGGACCGTGGCAAGCCATATGGTAGAGATAACCAGAAATCAGGTGGTTGGAAAAGGCCTAGTGGGGGAGATTCTAAGGCTCCTATCAGATGCTACAGGTGTGGTGAGTCTGGTCATCACATTCGAGATTGCAAGAGTGATGAGAAGAAGTGCTATAAATGTGGAAAGGCTGGTCATTTGTCTATTGATTGCAAAGGGAAGTCTGTTACTTGTTACAATTGTGGCGAAGAAGGTCACATTCGTCCGCAGTGTCCTAAGCCTAGGAAGGATCAGTCAGGTGGAAAAGTGTTCGCTCTGTCTGGATCTGAGACTACTCCAGAGGATCGATTGATTAAAGAGGTTGAAACTGGACATATCTGGTATGCGAGGTAGCATGGTTGTTGATACTCCTGCATCGGGTTCAGTGACAACTTCACTTGTATGTAGGAATTGTCCTATTGAGATTTTTGGTAGAGGTTTCGGTATGGATTTAGTGTGCCTACCGCTTGAACAAATTGATATTATCCTTGGGATGAACTGGTTGGAATTCAACCGGGTTCATCTGAACTGCTTTGCTAAGACGGTGATTTTTCCAGAAGCAGTTGGTGTCGAGAATTTGACTATGACTGCTAGGCAGGTACAAGAAGCAATGGAAGACGGTGCTAATGTGTTTATGTTACTTGCTTCGTTAGATGCAACAGGAAAGGTCAGGAGTGGGGAATTGCCAGTGGTGTGTGAATTTCCAGAAGTCTTTCCTGATGATGTTGGTGAGTTACCTCCAGAGAGAGAAGTGGAATTTTCTATAGATTTGATTCCTGGTACGAGACCGGTGTCGATGGCGCCATATCGTATGTCTGCGTCTGAGTTGGCTGAATTGAAGAGTCAGTTGGAAGATTTACTAGAGAAGAAGTTTATTCGTCCAAGTGTTTCGCCTTGGGGTGCTCCGGTATTGTTGGTTAAGAAGAAAGAAGGTTCTATGAGACTGTGTGTTGATTACAGGCAATTGAACAAGGTAACCATTAAGAATCGGTACCCGTTACCGAGGATTGATGATTTAATGGATCAGCTAATTGGAGCCAGTGTATTCAGTAAGATTGACTTGAGATCGGGATATCATCAGATTCGTGTGAAAGCGGAAGATATACAAAAGACTGCTTTTCGAATGAGGTATGGGCATTATGAATATTCTGTTATGCCGTTCTGCTCCTCTACAGGTTTCACTGAATTGATTTTAACTGGCGAGAGGGTGGAAGCCGGTATAAGAAGCGGGAAAATTCAGAAGGATGCGTCTACCTCTGCAGCTGTAAAAAAGCCCTTCACGGGAAAGAAAGAAGTGTTTGCTGTCTATGCACAGCGAAATTAGGGAAGAACCGACCGACGACCAACAGTGGGGGCCGTTATGATTCAGAAGCCTGCATCAGACCAACTAAGAAACAACCAGCCGAGAAATAATCAGCAAAGGGTGGAAAGGCATGTACGAAAATTCACCAAGATAAACATGACTCCAACTCAAGTCCTACCACATCTTCTGAAGTTGAATCTGGCCATGCTAAAAGAGGCCCCTAAAAATCCCAATACTGCATCTCCACATTACCATCCGAATTCCCGGTGCGCTTACCATTATGAAAGTCCAGGGCACGACACCAACAACTGTTGGGCTCTGAACAAAATTCAAGACCTGATTGACACAAAGGAAGTTGAATTTGAAGCTCCTGAGAAACCGAATGTTATTTCTGCTCCGATGCCTAGGCACAGACACAATGCCAATGCTGTTGAGGAAGATCTGTTAGTTTCTAACGTGGATGAACTGTTAACTCCACTCCTGACAATCAAGTTGAATTTGTTGAAAGCTGGAATATTCCCAGGATGTGACAAAGATTGCCATGTTTGCCTATCCTCATCATTTGACTGCCCTCTGTTGAAAAAAGGTATCCAACAACTGATTGATAATCAAGAAATCTTGTTTGAGAAAGATCCTGTTTCACCCGTTCTAGTTCCAGAAGTTTCAATAATAACCATATACGCCAATCCTTCCAGGGTCCCTAAAAGACCCGTTAGGATTACATCTGCTTCAATGACTACTCCATTGAAGATAACAATGCCCAGGCTTGCCCTATACAAATTAGATAAAATGGTACCATGGAACTATGGTGGAGAAATCTACTACCATGGTGTCAAACAGATTGAACAGACTGCCGAAGTAGAAAGCTCTGAGGAGGACAATTCCGACATCAGTAACATTGTCGGAATAAGCAAAATTACCCGTAGTGGAAGATTTTTCTCTCCAGAGATTGCGCCTCCAAAGGCAGTCTTTGGACACGTGGCCATTTCGAAGATTACATCTGTACCAGTGATTACACCCGCAAGTGTACCTACCGACAAAGAAGACAATGTAATTCCTATCCCTACTTCCACTGCTGAGAATAAAGGAAAGAATGTTCAAGAGGAGCCTGTCATGACGAAAGCTCAATTACTAGCTATTCCTGAAACATCCAAGAAGGAGATGGAAGAAATCCTGAGGATCATTAAGAAAAGTGATTATGATGTGGTTGAACAACTGGGGCAGACCCCCTCCAAAATCTCTATGTTAGCCTTGCTGCTGTGCTCTGAGGCACATGCTAAGGCTCTAGTAAAATTTCTGAAGACATCTCATGTGCCACAAGAGACGTCTGTAGATCAATTCCAAGAGTGTGTGGCCAGTTTGACAGCTGACAATGGCCTGGGTTTCTCCGATGCAGATCTGACCCCCAAAGGGAGAAAACACCATGACGCACTACATGTCTCAGTGGAGTGTAGGGGAACCACCCTAGCCCATGTCTTGGTTGATACTGGATCATCCTTGAACGTCTTGACAAAGAAAGCCCTGGATAGATTGGATTGTGAGGGGCTGACTTTAAAACCCAGCAACATAGTGGTGAGAGCATTTGACGGCTCTAAGAGGATGGTCCATGGGGAGGTATACATCCCGATCAAGGTGGGAACTCAGACGTTCAATTCAAATTTCTACGTGATGGACATCCGTCCCTCCTACTCTTGTCTGTTGGGACGCCCCTGGATTCACAATGCCGGTGATGTCACCTCCACTTTGCATCAGATGCTGAAGTACCCTGTCCAAGGGAAGATCATAACGGTCCATGGGTAAGAGGAATACATGATTAGTCATCTGAATTCTTTCCTATGTAGAATTGGATGGTGAATTCATTGAAACCCCTTTCCAACATTTTGAAGAAGTTTCTCAGGAAATAGCGGCGACCAAGGCGGTATCCTCAACTCCTATGATCACTAGACCTCCACCTCGGATGTCTTCTCTAAAAGATGCAAAGGCAGTAGTGGAAGAAGGCAGAAGCACCATCTGGGGGCGGCTTCCAGACATCCCTTACAAATCAGACAAGTTTGGCTTGGGGTTTACCTCAACTGCTCAGAAGGCTGTGCGCCACGCCCATGCCGGAGGGCCACCTGTGAAGATCAGCCACCAAGGGGTTAATGCACTAGAGAACAGTGAAGAAGATGGAAGCCTGGAAGACTGGATATTTCCTACTGTCGGCGGAGGACTGTGCAACTGGGAAGCAAAAGACTTTGTCCCATTTACTTTCATAACTCAGTAACTTATCTTTTCCATTTCTGTTGGATCTGTAATAATTCACAAACAATTCGTACTTTTTCAACCTTGTGTCTTACCCGAGGCACATAGGTCCATTTTTAAGGGTTCTTATTTCATTTTCATATGTCATTTAATGAATCATGGACGCTTTTTCATATATAAACCTTTTGTGTTCATTGTATTTCTTTTACATTTTGTTGTTTTAAGATGGCTATGCCCTTACACACACCCACACTCACAAATGCAGGTATCCTTCCACTTCTGATCCCATGGGTAACGATACTGCTATAGCCTTCAGTGACTCTGAAGATCTGATCTACCAAGCCGAATACGAAGGTGAGGAAGATTATGAGGTGCCAGGGGAATTGGCCAGATTACTACAACAAGAGGAAAGAGCTATTCAACCTCATGAGGAGATGTTGGATACAATCAACTTGGGTACTGAGGAGGACAAGAAGGAAATCAGAGTGGGTGCCAATCTAGAGCCAAGTGTCAAGGAGCGCCTAATTCAGCTATTGCATGATTACGTTGAGATCTTTGCCTGGTCATACGAAGACATGCCGAGACTTGATACAGACATTATGGTACACCGTCTACCCACAAGAGAAGACTGTCCACCAGTGAAACAAAAGTTCCGCCGCATGAGACCTGACATGTCAGAGAAGATCAAAGCAGAAGTTATGAAATAGTTCAATGCTGGATTTCTGGCTGTTACTTCCTATCCACAATGGGTTGCTAACATTGTTCCCGTGCCTAAAAAGGACGGCAAAGTGAGAATGTGCGTGTGTTATACCCCAAAATTTGCCCTCCCATATTCTTCAAGAAATTGCCAAGCCAAGTCACAAAATTCCCCAAGGGTTGTGCAGGTCAACAATCTCCCATACAGTCAAAACTAGGGTTTATGTGCTGATCAAGAAAATGAAGTTTTCAAGGGCTCAATCAAGTCTCATATGCTTGTAAACATGGTCAAGCATCCTCATATCAAGTTTCAAGGCATTCAGCTCAAGATTGCACAGTCAGAACCCTAAATTGCACTACAGTCAACTGTAGGGGCAAAATGGTCATTTGGCAGTCAAAAGTTCAAATTTTTGGTCAATATATCATTTTGAAGCCACAAACATCATTTGATCAATGCTTGATCATGATTCTCAAAATTTGGCTCAGAAATCATCAAAGATGCAAAAGTTGCTATATTTGGACAGTTGAAAAAGTCAACTGAAATTGACCAGGGCATAACTTTCACATGGATTATCAGAAAAATTCCATCCAAAGCTCATTTTGAAGAGAAAGACATTCCCTACAACTCATCTTCATACTTCAAGTCCAAGAAATGCTCTCACAAAAAGTTATCAATTTCAACATTATAGGTCATTTTCAAAAGTCAACAAAAAAGGACTTTAAGTCAAAGGCCATAACTTGAGATTGGTAAATCAAAATGACATGGGACCAAATACATTGGTTAAAGGACTCAAAGACCTTTCCAAAATGTCCAAGAACATGTGAAAAGCTTAAAAATTGAGCAAGCTATGCCTTGTAGAAGTTGGGAAATTTTTGTGAAATGGCAAAAGTCAACTATCCTTGAAAATCAAATTTTTGACAAAAGGGCCCCATTTTTTCCACTTGGTTCATCCTTGTCATGCCACACACGTGTCCCATGGTTAATTTCAAGACCAAATATTGATTTTTCCATTTTATTTAATTTTTAATAATTTAATTCATTTTAAATCTTTGAAAATTCAAATAAAATTCAAAAACCAATGGAATAGTGTCATGTGAACTTGGACAATTTCTATGTATCATGAACCAACTCAAGAAATCAGGCTAGGGTTCATTTGCACACTAGGTCTAGGTTTTGGCTAAAAAGGAGGAAAAATGGTTAAGAGTGAAAACCCTAAGACTAATTCCTTCATGAGCTTGAATCTAGGTCAAAGAGTAAGCCAATTCCATTCCATTATGATCACTGAGTCCAACCCTAACCATAAGACAGCAAAAGGCTCGCTCAAAAGTGGATGGGAACTTTGAAAAATTGGTGATATAATTCAAATCTGAAATAAAAGTTGGACTAAGTTTTAAGCCTCAATTTTTTTCCTAATAGCATCCTGGACAAATTCTGAACGCATCTCAATCCCTAGCATCAATCAAAACGCAAGGAGGTGGTGGCTACAACTCAAACTGTACAGCAAAATTATTGAAATCGTGCATCATTTTTTAAGCATCCTTTGCACTTTTTCTTGGTGGATTCTTGTTCCTTATGAAGTTCTAAAGCTGACCATGGTATTTAATTGAACAATCATGCATCATATGAGATTTTGCCATAACCAATTTCTAGGGTTGCAGGTTTTTTAATTTAGGGGTTTTCAGTCCAGGAACAATTAGCCCATGAAAGTCACACCATTACATTCCAGGCATCTGGACGAAGAGAATGAGATGCTCGCGATTAATTTCTGATTCACGTAGCTCTATTCGTTATTTCTCCAAAAGTCCCCTAACACCACACTTGCAAAACCGTGGCCAATGTGTTTTCTTTTTACAGGGATGAGGATGATGATGTCGTGTCATCCAGGGACAGGCCAGTTCAAATCTCGCGCGCAGTTCAAATAGCACTAACCTTTTTCTTTTATATTGTTTATTGACTATTATATATTAATTGAAATCAAAGTGGCTCAGCTGGCAGGTACCAACGCATATGACTCTCATGACCTGGGTTCAAGTCCCAGGTCTGGCAAAAGTTCAATATTATTTTTCACAAGTGAATCCCATGCAATGCTGGAATGAAGATGCACCATACACCCAGGACCAAGCCTTGACACGTCTTCCTGGAGATCAAACTAAAGGCTTAGATTTGAGAGACACGCTGCACTTGGTCAAAGGCATCACACCTGAGCCAAAAAGTCAATGGACTTCAAAGCTAATGGGCCAGAAATTCCAGGCTTGGACCCTCCAAATTGGGGTTACCCCCCCCCCTGGTTTGCATTTTTATATTTTTCTTCTTACCTTTATTTTTGCTATTTTATTTACTTTATTGTTTCAACATAATTAGTTTATTTTTCTATAAAATATAAAAACATTCAAAAATCAGAAAATATAAAAAAATATGATATTTATTTTATTATGATTATTTTCATAAATAATAACATGTAAATATTTAGTTTTAATTAGGTTTTCAATTTTAATCCTTTTTTAATAAAAATCCAAAAAATAGAATTTAGGTTTAATAACTTTTTATTTCCTTTTTAATTTTCCTTTTTTTTCAGAATAATAATATTATTTATTTATTTTCATAAATTAAAAAATTGTACATAAATTAATTTAGAATTAAATTAGGTTAGAAATTAAATCTTTTTCTTAATAACTTAAAAAACATTAGAACTAGGGTTTAGCATTTTAGTTTTAATTAATTTGTCTTTTTTTCTTTTAAATCTAAAAAACACAAAAATACTATTCTTCATTTAATTTTAATTTTAGATCCCTTGATTAATTTTAATTGTTTGTAAAAGGGTCCAACGCCCTAGTTTTGTTTAATCTCTTTATTTCGCGTGTTTATTTTATATTGTTTAAATAATTCTGTATATGCCCCAAAGCCTTGTAAAGTTATTTCTCGCACTTTTATTTATTCGCTTTATTTATTTTCAGTCAAATCGGGTTCGGTTTATTTTGGCGATGTGGACCCGCGCCAGTTGTAATAGTTTAGATTTATTTTCTCGCAAATATATAACTGTTAATAAATATGCATGAAAGAATGTATGGACTTAAAAATAAAATCAAGCGTAGATCACAACAAACATGACAAGACAAAATAATTGAAACATGACACACGAACTGCACACACCACCCCTAGGGTACGCTTCACTGTTGCCTTGCCCCTCGAAAGGTGATCGTCGAGTAGAGGACGTCTTAGTAAGTCCTCATGATCCGGGAACCTGGCATGAGGGTAGCTTCTAAGGTGTCTTCCTATTGCTCTGGTGATCACCATGTCCCTACAAACTCGAATTGACCCGAATACCTCCAACGGAGGTGCTACCTACCTCTCAATGGTGGGATGGCACTACTTTAAAGGACATTTACACAGACGAATTCCTTAGGGTAGGTAGGTTCTCAAGGATACTTGCTCTAATTTCAAACAAATCAAAACATCTTTTCACCAACACATTTTCAAAAGCTTTCAAAAGCAAATTTTTCAAACACTCTGACGTACGAGTTGAATTGAAACTTTTCAAAGAATATTTTTGAAACCCACATTGAAAAGCAAGCAAACATTTTGAAAACACATTGAGCAAGTATCTAAGAGCCCATGGATAACCATGGATAGAAAGGGTGCTAACACCTTCCCTTTCTATAACCTACCTCCCGAACCGAGAGCAATCTCTTTTAAGGAATTTTTCTGTGCTTTTGTCCTTTCCATTTGGAGAAAATAAAAGACGGTGGCGACTCTTGCTTACCGCGACATTTCGCGAACCAGCTTTAAAACAGTCAGTTCCAGATCCACCGATCACAGAACTGGCGACTCTGCTGGGGAATTACAAACTTAAAGTGGGGTGTACCTTAGGATTAAGATCACTGTGTTTTCAATTGCTTTCTTTGCTTGCTTTAAATTGTGGGACTGTCTTGGGAGTTCTATAGGTCCTAATCCGGATCTGGGGGATACCTTCTTAGAAAGTAGCAACAAGGCTGTGAGGGAACTGTGCGGGGTATACCGACATGGTTGAAACAGTCTGCTACGTTGATGTGGCACTTTGGTGTGTACCGGTAACCCTTGAGTTCAGTCAAGGAGAGTACGGGGCCTCCATGTGGTGTCATGAAGCATCAACAGACCTTAGGAACCTTAATTGAACTATCTTGGCCTCTTTAGGGTAGTGAGATAACTGACTTTGGTGCAGTCCGAGGTTGGTTGATACTCGATACTACACTCAATTGAGGGTTGCTTTCCTGGAATATTTTGGTCGCCAGTTCAGTGGCTAAATCGAAACGATGAACAATGAAAGCAATCCCGTGATATTGGGAACCTTAGAACCCGGTTACTTTGATTAGGACAGGTTGAACCCACCCACTTCAAGAGGGTAGTACCCCAAACTTCATGCTGGCCTAAACTCTAAGGGCTCTTTTGTGTGACTTGTGTGCCTTTGTACTTGCCTACTCGCATGCTTGTTAGCTGACACATGAACTACTTACAGGTTTTGTTTATAGTCCTTAACTAGGACTCATGACAAGGTTTACCAAATCTCTTGCAGGTTTTGTTTATAGTCCTTAATTGGGACTCATAACAAAGTGTACTGAATTTCTTGCAGGGTCTGTTTATAGTCCTTAATTGGGACTCATAACAGGGTTTACCTACATCACCCCTATGCATAGCATAACATCATACCATTGCATACATCCTAACCCATTTCAAGGATCTCAAGGGCTTGTGATACAGGTCATATAAATCAAACATCTAGCAAGGGGCAAAGAGGATTTATTTTCCTCTAGCCAAGGTTGTCAGAGGCTATGACCCACTTGATATGGTGAGCCTTTGACCCTTGAAGAAGAATCCTCAACAACAGGGGTTTCCTTCAATCAAGCTCTAAATTCCGATGCTAACAATTTTCTGGTTTACCCCGCGAGATCCTTGAAAACATTGCATGCATATCATACTCATCCTTACATAACAGGTATCTTTGTTGCAGGTCACTTACCTTTCCCGCTGTTTATTTTCAGCAATGGCTTCCCAACAAGACAATCAGGACTTTCTTGCTCAAGAGACCCGGTTCGGGAAAATCCTCCTGAATCTATCCAAGGGGCAGGAAGAGCTAAGGACACTTATCATGGAGACTTTTGTCAGGAACAGTGCTGAGGATGAAAGGCTGGAACACCTACAAGCTGAGGTGGATGCATTGAAAGCCCAGATGTTGGGGCAGATGACTGCCATTCAGGGTTTAACTCAAAGACAAGATGAGCTCGGGGTTCTCATCAACAAACTGCTTCAGGGCAACCAACTGGGGCAAACATCTAAGGGTAAAAAGCCAATCATCGTTCAACCACCTTTGAGACAAAGAGGCAAGGAGAAAGCTCCTCATATGGCTCCAGTATCACCAATTCAGCAGCAACTTCACCAACTTCAGACAGACAAGCCCAGGAGGCAGTTCACCCCGCTCAATATGTCGCCGTTTCAAGCTTTACAACGCCTGTTGAGATTGAACCTGATCACATTAAGGGATCATCCCCAGAACCCCAACACAGCACATCCTGCTTACGATCCCAATAAAAGGTGTGCCTACCACTCTGCCTGTCCAGGACATAATGCAAACAAGTGTTGGGCTTTGAAAAACAAGATCCAGGACCTGATTGATGAAGGAGCACTGGAATTCACACAAGATGGTCAGGCTGAATTTTTCTACCATCCCTCCAAGGCTCACCATTTGAAGTGACAAGCCCTGAGACTAGAAATTTTTGTTCATTCGAATGTTCAAGTTGCAATTTTCTTTTGTTCAAACGTTTACTCATTGTTAAAACATTGTTATTTCATTAATGCATCGCTTATGTCCGTTTTGAATCAATATATTCGTATTCACTATATGCAAATTGTTTTCATATTTTTTTTCTGATGTCAACTCTCGATTAATAATTCTAAGCCTCTTGAGGGAGGATGACGAAAACGATACCGCAATCTTTACAGTATGCTTTTGAACAGACCCCGTTGATGAGGTACAGGCATTGTTTCAATTCCTAAACACTGGAGTAATAAGGAAGATAATCCCTCGTCAACCCCTTTGAGCCAAAGAAGTAGGAGTTTTTCTTTTCGAAAATCAAAACCCTTTATCATAACCTGGGGCAGGGTAGTCTCTCAGTTGATCCAAGTACATAACGAATGGCACCAAAGAGGTCCTTACAAAACAAAAGATAGTGATAATTCCAAACAATCATACAGATAGGCAGTCATTATATCTCAAAAAAATAAAAACCCATTAAGTCAAAACCTATGAAGGGGACTTACAAAACTGGGGCATCCCGCTGACTGTAATCACAAAAGAAACAGTTCAGGCAAAAAATAGGGATCACAAAATCAAAAAAGGAGGTCACACAAACCCTCGACAAAAAAGGAATGACTGCCTATTCAAAATAAGTTATCCATCACCAGAAAATTAGAGCAAAGACTCAAACAAGGTCTAATGTATGATCAACTGAGTTTAGGTTTGGAGAACATCACGAAGAGAGGGTGGGTACAAATAAAATTTGAACCTTTATACTTTGTTTCTTAAACCGTGAACCAAGCCACGTTACAACCCTTAAAAGTCCTAGCTGAAGCATGGGTTAGTTCGAAAGCATACTGTTACGAAAGGTATCCTGACTCCTGAAGGCCTACGGTAAATACGGAGTTGACATTATGTTTTACAAACATTCACTTGTTTTATGAAAAAAGAATGCATTTTCAAAATCTTTGAGACAGACATAAGCCTTGCATTTTTAACATAACTTTGTTTGCATATGACTTTTTGTTTGAACAGCATAGAAATTCGCATGACGAAAGTCTAATGAACAAGAGTATCTCCAATCAAGGGGCACGACATGATCATGGTCTATCATCTGGGGCAGTTCAGTCAAGATTCGGAGAATCTCTCAAAGGCCAAATAGCCTGGGGCAAACCTCCGCTTGAGTCACTTGAGGCATTTCAACAACGAATCTGGCCTGATCAAACACCTTCTGGTGGCATGACAAAACAATTTCTAACAGGGGCAATTCCCTACATGCTGAAAGCACGGACATAGTCGAAAAATACTACGCACAATTAAAGACCCGCTAGGTTGACACACCTAGGCAAAAACAAGGGATGAATATAAAAAAACTGTACACCCGGCAAGTCGAAAACCTGAAAAGGCGGCTTGGGCAAAAATGGGTATCCCGGTGGACTGAAAACCCGAAAGGGCGGTCCAGGCGAAAGTTAGGGATCAAAGCGTACGACTATGTCCTGTCATCTCGTCACCTGCCTACCAGAAGAAGGTTTAACCCTCAACAATTATCAGCATCCCACATGTGCCTCCCCCATAAAAACAGGGGCAATAACGGATGGTTTAAGCAATCTGATTGTTTCCGTCCTCCAAGGTACCAAGGTAGGTCCAGCTAAAGAACATGATCAGTACATCTTAATTCCCCAGAGAGTAAATGCATTCTTCTCCAAGCAGAGTTGATAAATCTCAAGGAAATTGGGTATGCTCCCGCAGATCCCAACATCCCCCAGCAGCAATACATATTCTTAACAAGCATCCCCGACAGTCTTGGTCTAAAGATTGTTCCCCGGCGGCATACACCAACGTTCAAAGGAATCACCTCCCCGCAGTCCAAAACTTCCCCAGGAGAGTCCCATCCAAGTTCCCCAGGAAAATTGGAATTCATCTATCCAAGCAGTAAGCTTATCCCCAGTAGATTCTGGAAGCTTATCCCCTCGCAGAGCACGAACGCGTCGTCTGGCTTGATTTAAAGAGTTATTTCCTTAACAGGATATAACTGGGTTATCCTCAGCCAAAAGCCAAGGGAAAGTTGTCGTCAACGTAGTTCTTTCCTATCCCCAGCGAAGTCAATTCACACTTCCAATACAACAACGGTATCCTCAACAGAGTTGCTATCAACATTCAGCAAGGCATCACTCTTCCCACAGAGTATTTCTTCCCAGCATGGTCGCTAGAGTATCTTTTCTCCCCGCAGAATCCTCCATTTGCCAAGTTTATTCCGCAACGGAGTCATCTTCTCCTACCGGTATTCTTGCAATTATCATCCCCAGCGGAAGCAAAAGCTTATTCTTCAACATCAGCCCAGGATACGATTTCCCGGCACCTGTCAAGGATTTACTTTCCTAGACGAAAACATACATAAAACGTCACATACATCATTACAGCATGCATAACGCACTGCATCATACAAATCTCATTTATGTTGAGAACATCATTGCTTGATCCATATCATGCATTGCATATGACTGACTTTTATCTTTCAGAAAAGATCCAGTTAAGTTCTCAAGCTACATTTCAAGACCTAAGACCGGTTCAGTTAAATCGTCCCAAGATTTTCCTGATGCTTATCCCAGTCAAAGGCCTTCTCTGGTTCAGTCAGATCGACCTTAAGATCTCCCTGATGCTTATCCCAGTTGAAGACGTTTCAAGACCTAGACCGGTTCAGTTAAATCGTCCCAAGATTTTCCTGATTGCTTATCCAGTCAAAGGCCTTCTCTGGTTCAGTTAAATCGTCCCAAGATTTTCCTGATGCTTATCCCTTTGAAGACATTTCAAGACCTAGACCGGTTCAGTTAAATCGTCCCAAGATTTTCCTGATGCTTATCCCAGTCAAAGGCCTTCTCTGGTTCAGTTAAATCGTCCCAAGATTTTCCTGATTGCTTATCCAGTTGAAGACGTTTCAAGACCTAGACCGGTTCAGTTAAATCGTCCCAAGATTTTCCTGATTGCTTATCCAGTCAAAGGCCTTCTCTGGTTCAGTTAAATCGTCCCAAGATTTTCCTGATGCTTATCCCTTTGAAGACATTTCAAGACCTAGACCGGTTCAGTTAAATCGTCCCAAGATTTTCCTGATGCTTATCCCAGTCAAAGGCCTTCTCTGGTTCAGTTAAATCGTCCCAAGATTTTCCTGATTGCTTATCCAGTTGAAGACATTTCAAGACCTAGACCGGTTCAGTTAAATCGTCTCAAGATTTTCCTGATTGCTTATCCAGTCAAAGGCCTTCTCTGGTTCAGTTAAATCATCCCAAGATTTTCCTGATTGCTTATCCAGTTGAAGACATTTCAAGACCTAGACCGGTTCAGTTAAATCGTCTCAAGATTTTCCTGATTGCTTATCCAGTCAAAGGCCTTCTCTGGTTCAGTTAAATCGTCCCAAGATTTTCCTGATTGCTTATCCAGTTGAAGACATTTCAAGACCTAGACCGGTTCAGTTAAATCGTCTCAAGATTTTCCTGATTGCTTATCCAGTCAAAGGCCTTCTCTGGTTCAGTTAAATCGCCCCAAGATTTTCCTGATCGCTTATCCAGTTGAAGACATTTCAAGACCTAGACCGGTTCAGTTAAATCGTCCCAAGATTTTCCTGATTGCTTACCCAGTCAAAGGCCTCTCTGGTTCAGTCAGATCGACCCTAAGATCTCCCTGATTCTTATTCCAGTAGAAGACACCCTAGATTTTTCTCAACGAGCGTTGTTGAAGTTAGAATCGCCCAAGGCTCTCTTACCATTCATGCTAAGGAAGTAACCATCCCTGTTTCTTTCACCGCCGTTTGAAGCTCCAGACTCAGCTCCTGTAACTAGTCAGGACACATCAATACCAAGCATCTAAAAATCAGCTCCTGCAACGTGTCAGGTACTCATCTTTTGTTTTGCAGGTATGCAGGATCCCGCTAAGGAATCTCCTACGCGATCAACATCCAGATGGCATCTATAAGCCCATCATCCAATCCAGCAATCTCCAAATGGCATCTGTAAGCCCATTCCATCATCATTGCTAACATGTGAGCGCAAATTTCCGGGCACTCTAGTGTCCAATCATCTTTTACCCTCGGATTACGAAAGGCACGTCAGCCAATCTGCATCCTCAGGTCTAAGAAGATTGAACAGGGGCAACTGTTATACCCCAAAATTTGCCCTCCCATATTCTTCAAGAAATTGCCAAGCCAAGTCACAAAATTCCCCAAGGGTTGTGCAGGTCAACAGTCTCCCATACAGTCAAAACTAGGGTTTATGTGCTGATCAAGAAAATGAAGTTTTCAAGGGCTCAATCAAGTCTCATATGCTTGTAAACATGGTCAAGCATCCTCATATCAAGTTTCAAGGCATTCAGCTCAAGATTGCACAGTCAGAACCCTAAATTGCACTACAGTCAACTGTAGGGGCAAAATGGTCATTTGGCAGTCAAAAGTTCAAATTTTTGGTCAATATATCATTTTGAAGCCACAAACATCATTTGATCAATGCTTGATCATGATTCTCAAAATTTGGCTCAGAAATCATCAAAGATGCAAAAGTTGCTATATTTGGACAGTTGAAAAAGTCAACTGAAATTGACCAGGGCATAACTTTCACATGGATTATCAGAAAAATTCCATCCAAAGCTCATTTTGAAGAGAAAGACATTCCCTACAACTCATCTTCATACTTCAAGTCCAAGAAATGCTCTCACAAAAAGTTATCAATTTCAACATTATAGGTCATTTTCAAAAGTCAACAAAAAAGGACTTTAAGTCAAAGGCCATAACTTGAGATTGGTAAATCAAAATGACATGGGACCAAATACATTGGTTAAAGGACTCAAAGACCTTTCCAAAATGTCCAAGAACATGTGAAAAGCTTAAAAATTGAGCAAGCTATGCCTTGTAGAAGTTGGGAAATTTTTGTGAAATGGCAAAAGTCAACTATCCTTGAAAATCAAATTTTTGACAAAAGGGCCCCATTTTTTCCACTTGGTTCATCCTTGTCATGCCACACACGTGTCCCATGGTTAATTTCAAGACCAAATATTGATTTTTCCATTTTATTTAATTTTTAATAATTTAATTCATTTTAAATCTTTGAAAATTCAAATAAAATTCAAAAACCAATGGAATAGTGTCATGTGAACTTGGACAATTTCTATGTATCATGAACCAACTCAAGAAATCAGGCTAGGGTTCATTTGCACACTAGGTCTAGGTTTTGGCTAAAAAGGAGGAAAAATGGTTAAGAGTGAAAACCCTAAGACTAATTCCTTCATGAGCTTGAATCTAGGTCAAAGAGTAAGCCAATTCCATTCCATTATGATCACTGAGTCCAACCCTAACCATAAGACAGCAAAAGGCTCGCTCAAAAGTGGATGGGAACTTTGAAAAATTGGTGATATAATTCAACTCTGAAATAAAAGTTGGACTAAGTTTTAAGCCTCAATTTTTTTCCTAATAGCATCCTGGACAAATTCTGAACGCATCTCAATCCCTAGCATCAATCAAAACGCAAGGAGGTGGTGGCTACAACTCAAACTGTACAGCAAAATTATTGAAATCGTGCATCATTTTTTAAGCATCCTTTGCACTTTTTCTTGGTGGATTCTTGTTCCTTATGAAGTTCTAAAGCTGACCATGGTATTTAATTGAACAATCATGCATCATATGAGATTTTGCCATAACCAATTTCTAGGGTTGCAGGTTTTTTAATTTAGGGGTTTTCAGTCCAGGAACAATTAGCCCATGAAAGTCACACCATTACATTCCAGGCATCTGGACGAAGAGAATGAGATGCTCGCGATTAATTTCTGATTCACGTAGCTCTATTCGTTATTTCTCCAAAAGTCCCCTAACACCACACTTGCAAAACCGTGGCCAATGTGTTTTCTTTTTACAGGGATGAGGATGATGATGTCGTGTCATCCAGGGACAGGCCAGTTCAAATCTCGCGCGCAGTTCAAATAGCACTAACCTTTTTCTTTTATATTGTTTATTGACTATTATATATTAATTGAAATCAAAGTGGCTCAGCTGGCAGGTACCAACGCATATGACTCTCATGACTTGGGTTCAAGTCCCAGGTCTGGCAAAAGTTCAATATTATTTTTCACAAGTGAATCCCATGCAATGCTGGAATGAAGATGCACCATACACCCAGGACCAAGCCTTGACACGTCTTCCTGGAGATCAAACTAAAGGCTTAGATTTGAGAGACACGCTGCACTTGGTCAAAGGCATCACACCTGAGCCAAAAAGTCAATGGACTTCAAAGCTAATGGGCCAGAAATTCCAGGCTTGGACCCTCCAAATTGGGGTTACCCCCCCCCCCCCCCTGGTTTGCATTTTTATATTTTTCTTCTTACCTTTATTTTTGCTATTTTATTTACTTTATTGTTTCAACATAATTAGTTTATTTTTCTATAAAATATAAAAACATTCAAAAATCAGAAAATATAAAAAAATATGATATTTATTTTATTATGATTATTTTCATAAATAATAACATGTAAATATTTAGTTTTAATTAGGTTTTCAATTTTAATCCTTTTTTAATAAAAATCCAAAAAATAGAATTTAGGTTTAATAACTTTTTATTTCCTTTTTAATTTTCCTTTTTTTTCAGAATAATAATATTATTTATTTATTTTCATAAATTAAAAAATTGTACATAAATTAATTTAGAATTAAATTAGGTTAGAAATTAAATCTTTTTCTTAATAACTTAAAAAACATTAGAACTAGGGTTTAGCATTTTAGTTTTAATTAATTTGTCTTTTTTTCTTTTAAATCTAAAAAACACAAAAATACTATTCTTCATTTAATTTTAATTTTAGATCCCTTGATTAATTTTAATTGTTTGTAAAAGGGTCCAACGCCCTAGTTTTGTTTAATCTCTTTATTTCGCGTGTTTATTTTATATTGTTTAAATAATTCTGTATATGCCCCAAAGCCTTGTAAAGTTATTTCTCGCACTTTTATTTATTCGCTTTATTTATTTTCAGTCAAATCGGGTTCGGTTTATTTTGGCGATGTGGACCCGCGCCAGTTGTAATAGTTTAGATTTATTTTCTCGCAAATATATAACTGTTAATAAATATGCATGAAAGAATGTATGGACTTAAAAATAAAATCAAGCGTAGATCACAACAAACATGACAAGACAAAATAATTGAAACATGACACACGAACTGCACACACCACCCCTAGGGTACGCTTCACTGTTGCCTTGCCCCTCGAAAGGTGATCGTCGAGTAGAGGACGTCTTAGTAAGTCCTCATGATCCGGGAACCTGGCATGAGGGTAGCTTCTAAGGTGTCTTCCTATTGCTCTGGTGATCACCATGTCCCTACAAACTCGAATTGACCCGAATACCTCCAACGGAGGTGCTACCTACCTCTCAATGGTGGGATGGCACTACTTTAAAGGACATTTACACAGACGAATTCCTTAGGGTAGGTAGGTTCTCAAGGATACTTGCTCTAATTTCAAACAAATCAAAACATCTTTTCACCAACACATTTTCAAAAGCTTTCAAAAGCAAATTTTTCAAACACTCTGACGTACGAGTTGAACTGAAACTTTTCAAAGAATATTTTTGAAACCCACATTGAAAAGCAAGCAAACATTTTGAAAACACATTGAGCAAGTATCTAAGAGCCCATGGATAACCATGGATAGAAAGGGTGCTAACACCTTCCCTTTCTATAACCTACCTCCCGAACCGAGAGCAATCTCTTTAAAGGAATTTTTCTGTGCTTTTGTCCTTTCCAATTGGAGAAAATAAAAGACGGTGGCGACTCTTGCTTCCGCGACATTTCGCGAACCAGCTTTAAAACAGTCAGTTCCAGATCCACCGATCACAGCGTGGATTATAGAGATTTAAATAGGGCCAGACCTAAAGATGACTTTCCACTTCCGCACATCGACATCCTGGTTGACAATACAACTCAACACAAAGTATTTTCTTTCATGGACAGATTCTCAGGCTATAACCAGATCAAAATGGCACCTGAGGACATGGAAAAAACTACTTTTGTCACACAGTGGGGTACGTTCTGCTACAAAGTGATGCCATTCGGACTGAAGAATGACGGGACAACCTATCAACGCACCATGGTAGCTTTGTTTCATGATATGTTACATCATGAGATAGAGGTCTACGTAGATGACATGATAGCCCGATCACAAACTGAAGAAGAACACCTTGATCACTTGCAAAAGCTATTTGTCAGGTTGAAGGAGTACAAGTTAAGATTGAACCCGAACAAGTGCACATTCGGAGTCCGATCCGGTAAACTCTTAGGTTTCATCGTCAGTAACAAAGGCATCAAGGTTGATCCTGCCAAAGTCAAAGCTATACAAGAAATGCCTGCTCCTCGCACTGAGAAGGAAGTCAGAGGTTTTTTGGGACGCCTAAACTACATTTCTAGGTTCATTTCTCACCTAACATCTACTTGTGAACCAATCTTCAAACTTTTGAAGAAAGATCAGGTAGTTAGATGGAACGATGACTGTCAGATTGCTTTCAATAAAATCAAGGAGTATTTACAAGAGCCTCTGTTGTACCCCAAAATTTGCCCTCCCATATTCTTCAAGAAAATTGCCAAGTCATGCTTCAAAATCTCCCCAAGGGTTGCACAGTGCAAGGGCCTCCTAAACAGTCAAAATTAGGGTTTTGGTTCTGATCAAGAAAATGAAGTTTCCAAGGGTCCAATCAAGTCCCACATGCCTATAAATATGGTCAAGCATCCTCATACCAAGTTTCAAGACTTTCAACACAAAATTGCACAGTCAAAAACCCTAATTGCACTACAGTCAACTGTAGGGGCAAAATGGTCATTTGACAGTCAAAAGTTCAAATTTTTGGTCAACATCCCATTTTGAAGCCACAAACATCATTTGATCAATGCTTGATCATGATTCTCAAAGCTTGGCTCAAAAATCATCAAAATGCAAAAGTTTCCATATTTGGACAATTGAAAAAGTCAACTGTAAATTGACCAGGGCATAACTTTCACATGGATTATCAGAAAAATTCCATCCAAAGCTCATTTTGAAGAGAAAGACATTTCCTACAACTCCTCTTCATACTTCAAGTCCAAGAAATGCTCTCACAAAAAGTTATCAATTTCAACATTATAGGTCATTTTCAAAAGTCAACAAAAAGGGACTTTAAGTCAAAGGCCATAACTTGAGATTGGTAAATCAAAATGACATGGGACCAAAGAAATTGGTTAGAGGACTCAAAGACCTTTCCAAAATGTCCAAGAACATGAGACAAGCTTAAAAATTGAGCAAGTTATGCCTTGTGGAAGTTGGGAAATTTTTGGATATTTTGAAAAGTCAACATTGATTCAAATGACCTAAAATTGCTAATGGGCCTCTTTTTCTTCCACAATTCATCATCCAAGGCATGGGCACGACCATTTGGCCCAAAGGGAAGTTTTTTATCATTTTTATTTTATTTATTTGAATTTTTAAATGCTAGAAATTCATTTAATTAATTAAAATATATAAAAAAATACTAAACCTAATTTTCCAAATCTTTTTGTGCAAGGAATAAGCTTATGATTTCGTGCCTAACCAAATATAGAAAGAATCAATGGAATTGGACATGATTTGTATCAAAGATGCTTGAAAAAGATTGGAAAATCATGGCTTAAAAATGAAATATCCTATTCATCAATTCATGGATTTTGGATCAATTTTCTTTGACCTAATCACTCACATACAAATACAGAACGCAACCCTCGTGCTTTTGGACTGAAAGCTGCGCAGAAGAGCCATAAGAAAACTCACATTTTTGCCCAAAAAACTCAAATCTGAAAACCAAGTTCTAGGACGATTCAAGGCCAAATAGTTGTTCCATTAGCTTCCTGAGGCTTCAAGGGAAGTTTTCCAATCAAAATCAATCATCTTAACGCCCTGAATTGGTAACACGATCGCAACCTGTACAGAAAATATTTCATATTCGTGCATCTCAATTCATGCATCTTTTGCAATTTTTAACATTTGATTTATGTTCATTATGCAATTCTGAAGCTAACTGTGTGGTTTGATTTTGTTTTCGTGCATCATGGAAGGATTCACCATTGTTATCATCTAGGGTTTTCCAAGTTCTAAATTGGGCGTTTCCCATCCCTGTAAAATTAAGACATGTCAATACCATGAATAAAACCAGCAGGCTTGGACGATCAGACTAGTACCCTCGCGCCTAATTTATACTCAAAGAGGGCCTATTCGCTATTATTGGCCATGGCATAATTTGAGGGGGTTCAAAACCCCCGCTAACTCTTTTTCTATTTCAGGGAAAAACAAAGCAACGAAGAAGACGACCCTGTGGCATCAGCTGATTGGCTAGTTTGAATTCTCGCGCTAAAAAGTTCACTAACACGCGTTTTATTTCATATTAATTCTTAGTTATATTATAATCAAAGTGCGTTGGATGGCTCAGTGGTAGGCGTGTACGCTGGTAACCCCTAGGACCTGGGTTCGAATCCCAGGTCCCTACCCCTTTCATGTTATTTTTCTCCTAATGCTCATGTGCAGCTTCAGTGATAAAGTCCACCATGCATCTCCCAAATCAAGCCAGCCACGCGTACGCCAAGATCAATCAGAAGGCCACAGTTTAAGGAACATCATGGACGTGAGTCAAAAGCGCTACACGCTGGCATGGAAGTCAACGAGGCCTGAAGCAATTGGGCCCAAAAATACTAATCAAAACCTCCAAATTAGGGGCAGAACCCCCTAGGTTTGCATTATTTCTTTTCATTATTTTGGTATTATTTTCAATTATTGTCTTTATTTTAATTAATTCTTTGATTTAATGATTTTCATAAAATATATAAAAAAAACACCAAAAAATCAGAAAAGAGACAAAAATTAATATTTTTATTTAATGTTATATTTTTTTGTAAATAAAACCTTTATTAATTAATTAGTTTTAATTTAGGAGTAAATCTTAATATTTTCTTAATTAATTTAAAATTGGTAGAACTAGGGTTTGTAATAATTTTTATCCCTTTTCCTTTTCTTTCACAATAATTAATTATTAAAATATTATTTACTTTTATGAATCAAGATTTGCATGTAAATAATTAGGTTAATATTAGGTTAAAATTTAATACTTTCTTAATAAATTAAAACAATTAGAATTAGGGTTAATCTTTTAATTTCATTTAAATCTTTTTTCATAAAAATCATAAAATACAAAAATACTAAAAACAATTTCTTTTTCTTTAATTTAATTAATTTGCTAATAATTTAATTTAATCAAAAAGGGTCCAACGCCCTCGTTTCAATTTAAAATTCAATTCGCGTGTTTATTTCTTTTTCGTATAATTTTTATGTACCTCTCCCAAGGCCTTGTAAACTCGGACAATTTAATTTCTCGCACTTTATCTCTATTTATTTTTCTGTCAAATCGGGTCCTGGATTTTAATTTTGGCGATGTGGATCCGCGCCTTTTGTAATAGCTTAGAACTTTTATCTTTCTCGCAATTTTTAACTGCTAAACAAATGCATGCAAGAATGAATGAAAAAATAAAAACAAACGCGTAGATCACCTATACCATGACAAGATAAAATAAATGAATCTGATACACGAATCACACACCACCCCTAGGGTACGCCTCACTGTTGCCTTGCCTCGAAAGGTGATCGTCGAGTAGAGGATGTCTTAGTAAGTCCTCATGATCCGGGAACCTGGCATGAGGGTAGCTTCTAAGGTGTCTTCCCATTGCTCTGGTGATCACCATGTCCCTACAAACTCGAATTGACCCGAACACCTCCAACGGTGGTGCTACCTACCTCTCAATGGTGGGATGACACTACTTTAAAGGACATTTACACAGACGAATTCCTTAGGGTAGGTAGACGACTCTAGATACTTGCTCTAATTTCAAGAACAAATCAAAAAATACTTTTCACACCAACACATTTTCAAAAAGCTTTCGAAAGCAATTTTTCAAACACTCTTGAGGACCGATACAAGAGTCGAACTGGAATTTTCAAAGAAACTTTTTTAAAACCCACAATTGAAAAGCAAACAAACCAATTTTGAAAACACAATGAGCAAGTATCTAAGAGCCCATGGATAACCATGGATAGAAAGGGTGCTAACACCTTCCCTTTCTATAACCTACCTCCCGAACCGAGAGCAATCTCTTTAAGGAATTTTTCTGTGCTTTTGTCCTTTCCATTTGGAGAAAATAAAAGACGGTGGCGACTCTTTCTTCCGCGACATTTCGCGAACCAGCGTTAAACAGTCAGTTCCAGATCCACCGATCACAGAACTGGCGACTCTGCTGGGGACTTAAACTTAAAGTGAGGTGTACCTTAGGGTTAGTTCATAACTGTGTTTTCAATTGCTTTCTTTGCTTGCTTTAAATTGTGGGACTGTCTTGGGAGTTCTATAGATCCTAACCCGGATCTGGGGGATACCTTCTTAGAAAGTAGCAACAAGGCTGTGAGGGAACTGTGCGGGGTATATCGACATGGTTGAAACAGTCTTCTATGTTGATGTGGCACTTTGGTGTGTACCGGTAACCCTTGAGTTCAGTCAAGGAGAGTACGGGGCCTCCGCGTGGTGTCGTGAAGCATCAATTGACCTTAGGAACCTTAATTGAACTATCTTGGCCTCTTTAGGGTAGTGAGATAACTGAATTTGGTGCAGTCCGAGGTTGGTTGATACTCGATACTACACTCAATTGAGGGTTGCTTTCCTGGAATATTTTGGTCGCCAGTTCAGTGGCTAAATCGGAACGATGAACAATGAAAGCAATCCAGTGATATTGGGACCCTTAGAACCCGGTTACTTCTAATAGGACAGGTTGAGCCCACCAACTTCAAGAGGGTAATACCTAGACCTCATGCTGGCCTAAACTCTAAGGGCTTCTCTTGTGTGACTTGTGTTCCTTCGTACTTGACTACTTGCATGCTTGTTATCTGACACATGAACTACTTGCAGGTTTTGTTTATAGTCCGTAATTGGGACTCATAACAGGGTTTACTAAGTTTCTTGCAGGTTTTGTTTATAGTCCTTAATTGGGATTCATAACAAGAGTGTACTAAGTTTCTTGCAGGTTTTGTTTATAGTCCTTAATTGGGACTCATAACAGGGTTACTAAGTTTCTTGCAGGTTTTGTTTACAGTCCTTAGTTGGGACTCATAACAGGGTTTACCTACATTACCCCCATGCATAGCATAACATCATACCATTGCATACATCCTAACCCATTTCAAGGATCTCAAGGGCTTGTGATGCAGGTCATGATGAATCAAACATCTAGCAAGGGGCAAAGAGGATTTATTTTCCTCTAGCCAAAGCTGTCAGGGGCTATGGCCCACTTGATATGGTGAGCTCTGACTCTTGAAGAAGGTTCCCCTAACCAAGGTTGTTTGGAAACCAAAACCAGACATGATGACTAAAGTCAGGGGCTATGACCCACTGGATATGGTGAGCCTTTGACCCTTGAAGAAGAATTCTCAATAACATGGGTTTCCTTCAATCAAGCTACCGGACCCAAATTCTAACAAATTTTCTTGTTTACCCCGCGAGGTCCTTGAAAACATTGCATGCATATCATACATATCATTGCATAACAGGTACCCCTTTGACAGGTCACTTACCATCTCCGCTGTTTATTTCAGCAATGGCTTCCCAACAAGATAACCAGGACCTTCTTGCTCAAGAGGCTCAGTTCAAGGAGATCTTTCTAAGCCTATCCAAGGGGCAGGAAGAGTTGAGGACACTCCTCATGGGGAATCTGATCAGAAAGAGTCCTGAAGATGACAAGGACGAACAGCTGAAACGTCTACAAGCTGAGGTAGACACATTGAAAACCCAGATGCTGGGGCAAAGGGCCCTCATTCAAGGTTTAGCTCAGGAGCAAGGAGAGCTGAGGGCCATGATCAGTCAGCTTCATCAAGGCATGAAGCAACCAGCCCAAGTCAGGGACCCAGTCATTAATCAACTTCCAAGAAGTCAAAGGTTTGGGCCTCTCCAAGCTGCTATTACTTCACAGGTCCAACAATGACCTCGCCCAGGACAACAGACTGATCAGAGCAAACCAGACAATCCTAAAAGGCAGTTCACCAAGATCAACATGTCGCTGGATCAAGCACTACAACAAATGTTGGAGGCAGGGCTGATCACCTTAAGGGCTCCTCTCCGGAATCCAAACACTTCTGCCCCTAACTATCATCCCAACGATAGGTGCGCATACCATTCTGATAGCCCGGGGCATACTACGGACAACTGCTGGCCTCTCAAAAACAAGATTCAAGACATGCTCGACGCTGGAGAGATTCAGTTTGAAGTACCTGAGACTCCGAACATAATCACTGCTCCCTTGCCAAATCATGGCTAGGATTGAGAAATTTTTGTTCATTCGAATGTTCAAGTTGCAACTTTCTTTTGTTCAAACATTTATTCATGTTAAACATTGTTATTTCATTAATGCATCACATATGTCTGTTTTGAAGCAATATATTCGTATTCACTATATGCAAATTGTTTTCATATTTTTTCTGATGATCAACTCTTGATTAAAAAATTCTAAGCCTCTTGAGGGAGGATGACGAAAACGATACCACGATCTTTACAGTATGCTTTTGAACAGACCCCGCTGATGAGGTACAGGCATTGTTTCAATCCCTAAACACTGGAGTTATAAGGAAGATAATCCCTCGTTAACCCCTCTGAGCCAAAGAAGTAGGAGTTTTTCTTTTCGAAATTTAAAACCCTTAATCATAACCTGGGGCAGGGTAGTTTTCTCAGTTGATCCAAGTGCATAATGAACAGCATCAAAAGAGGTCCTTACAAAACAAGGAAAGACAGTGATGGTTACGAATAATCAATAAAGAGAGGCAGTCATTACTTCTCAAAATAAAAGCCCAATAAGTCAAAACCTATGAAGGGGACTTACAAAACTGGGGCATCCCACTGACTGTAACCACAAAAGAAACAGTTCAGGCAAAATTTAGGGATAGCAAAATCAAAAAGAAAGAGGTCATACAAACCCTCAACAAAAAAGGAAATGACTGCCTATTCAAAATAAATCATCAATATCCGAACCATCACCGGAAAATCAGAGCAAAGACTCAAAACAAGGTCTAACGTATGATCAACTGAGTTTAGGATTGAAGAACATCACGAAGAGCGGGTGGGTACAAATAATTTGAGCCTTTATCCTTTGTTTCTTAAACCGTGAACCAGGCCACGTTATAACCCTTAAAAGTCCTAGCTGAAGCATGGGTTAGTTCGAAAGCATACTGTTACGAAAGGTATCCTGACTCCTTAAGGCTTACGGTAAATACGGAGTTGACGTCACATTTTACAAACATTCACTTGTTTTATGAAAAAAAGAATGCATTTTCAAAATCTTCAAGACAGACATAGGCTTTGCATTTTTAACATAACTTTGTTTGCATATGACTTTTTGTTTGAACAACATAGAAATTCGCACGACGAATGCCTAATGAACAGAAGCACTTCCAATCAAGGGGCATGGCATGATCATGGTCCGTTATCTGGGGCAGTCCAATCAAGATTCGGAGAATCTTTCAAAAGCCAAACAGTAGAGGCAAATCTTTGCCTGAGTCACTTGGGGCACTCCAGCAACGAATCTTGCACGATCAGGCATCTTCTGGTAATATGGCAACACAAGCAGCCAGGGGCACCTCCCTGCATTCTAAGAGCATGGACATAGTCGAAAAAATACTACGCAAAATCAAAGACCCGCTAGGTTGACATACCTAGGCAAAAATTAGGGCTTCCCGGCGAACCAAAAGGGTTCGGGCAAAATGAAGGGATGAAACGAAAAGATCTATACACCCGGCAAGTCGAAAACCTGAAAAGGCGGCTTGGGCAAAAATGGGTATCCCGGTGGACTGAAAACCCGAAAGGGCGGTCCAGGAAAAAGTTAGGGATCAAAGCGTACGACTATGTCCTATCATCTTGTCACCTGTCTACCAGAAGAAGGTTTGTCCATCAACAACTATCAGCACCTCATAGGTCTTCCTCTCCCACTGAAACAGGGGCAATAAAGAGTTGTCTAAACAATCTAATTGTTCTGTCCTCCAAAGTACCAAGGTAGGTTCAGCTGAAGAACATAACCAGTATATCTTAATTCCCCAGAGAGTGAGCCAGCAAGTCGGTACACTCTCCTCAAGCGAAGCTATTATCAAGCCTTAAGGAAGTTGGGTATCCTCCCGCAGATCTCAGCATTCCCCAGCAGTATACATACATTCCTAACAAGCATCCCCGGCAGTCTTGGTCTAAAGATTGTTCCCCGGCGGTATATCAAACATTCAGTGGAGTCACTTACCCCAATACAGTTCAAACTTCCCCAGGAGAGTCCAATCCAGTTCCCCAGGAAAGTTGGAATCCGTCTCCCCAAGCAGTAAGCTTATCCCCAGTAGATTCTGGAAGCTTATCCCTGTAGCGCACTAACGCGTCTCCCGGCTTTATTCAAAGAGTTATTTCCTTACCAGGATATAACTGGGTTATCCTCAGCCAAAAGCCATGGAAAGATCGTCGTCGACAAAGTCTTCTTATCCCCAGCGAAGTCTAGTAGCACTTCCGATACAATAAGGGTATCCCCAGCAAGTTATTATCAGCAACTCAGCAAAGTATCTCTCTCCCCACAGAGTATTGCTCCCCAGCAAGATCACTAGAGTACTTTCCTCCCCGCAGAGTTATTCCATTCGCCAAGTTTATTCCCCAACAGAGTCATCTTCTCCTACCGGTATTCTTGCAATTATCATCCCCAGCGGAAGCAAAATCTATTCTCCAACATCAGCCCAGGAGTGACTTCCCGGCACCCGTCAAGGATTTACTTTCCTAGACGAAAAATACATTCATAAACACCGCACTTCCATACATCATTATAGCATGCATAGACGCATCATACAAATCTCATTTATGTTGAGAACATCATTGCTTGATCCATATCATGCATTGCATATGACTGACCTTTACCTTTCAGGAAAGATTCAGTTAAATTCTCAATCATATTTCAAGACCTAGACCGGTTCAGTTAATCGACTCCAAAGATTTCTTATCCAGTCAAAGGCCTTCTCTGGTCCAGTTAAATCGACCCCAAACAGATTTTTCTGATAAAGACCCAGTTGAAGACATTCCAAGACCTAGACCGGTTCAGTTAATCAACCCTAAGATTCTCTGTTTCTTATCCAGTCCAAGGCCTTCTCTAGTCCAGTTAAATCGACCCCAAACAGATTTTTCTGATGAAGACTCAGTAGAAGTTATCCAAGGTTTTCTCAATGATTGCTATTGAGATTGTAATCGCCTATGGTTCTCTCCCCGATATTGCGGAGATGATAATTCCATCCCAGGTTTTCTCAATGATTGCTATTGAGATTGTAATCGCCTATGGTTCTCTCCTCGATACTGCGGAGATGATAATTCCATTCCAGGTTTTTCTCAATGGTTGCTATTGAGATTGTAATCGCCTATGGTTCTCTCCCCGATACTGCGGAGATGATAATTCCATCCCAGGTTTTCTCAATGATTACTATTGAGATTGTAATCGCCTATGGTTCTCTCCCCGATACTGCGGATATGATAATTCCATTCCAAGTTTTTCTCAATGATTGCTATTGAGATTGTAATCGCCTATGGTTCTCTCCCCGATACTGCGGAGATGATAATTCCATTCCAGGTTTTTCTCAATGGTTGCTATTGAGATTGTAATCGCCTATGGTTCTCTCCCCGATACTGCGGAGATGATAATTCCATCCCAGGTTTTCTCAATGATTGCTATTGAGATTGTAATCGCCTATGGTTCTCTCCCCGATACTGCGGAGATGATAATTCCATTCCAGGTTTTTCTCAATGATTGCTATTGAGATTGTAATCGCCTATGGTTCTCTCCCCGATACTGCGGAGATGATAATTCCATTCCAGGTTTTTCTCAATGATTGCTATTGAGATTGTAATCGCCTATGGTTCTCTCCCCAATACTGCGGAGATGATAATTCCATCCCAGGTTTACTCAATGATTGCTATTGAGGTTGTAATCGCCTATGGTTCTCTCCCTGATACTGCGGAGATGGTAATTCCCACCAAGATTTTCTCAATGATTGCTATTGAGGTTGTAATCGCCTATGGTTCTCTCCCCGATACTACAGAGATGGTAATTCCCACCAAGATTTTCTCAATGATTGCTGTTGAGGTTAAAGTCATCCAAGGTTCTCTCACCGTTCCTGTTGAGGTAGTAACCATCTCTGGTTCATTCATCATCGTTTGAAGCTCCAGATTCAGCTCCTGTAACCAGTCAGAACACACCTGCACATCTATCTGAAGACCAGCTCCTGTAATAGGTCAGGTAATCATTTTTCTTTTGCAGGTACGCAAGTTCTCGCTAAGGAAGCTCTTACGCGATCAACATCCAGATGGCATCTATAAGCCCATCCACCTTCCATCATCTCTTAGCATGGCATCTATAAGCCCATCATCCTACCCATCAATCTCCAAATGGCATCTATAAGCCCATTTCCCACCATCATACTACTATGTGAGCGCAAATTTCTGGGCACTCTAGTGTCCAATCATCTTCCACCTTCGGATTACGAAAGGCACGTCAGCCAATCTGCATCCTCAGGTCTAAGAAGATTGAACAGGGGCAACTGTTGTACCCCAAAATTTTCCCTCCCATATTCTTCAAGAAAATTGCCAAGTCATGCTTCAAAATCTCCCCAAGGGTTGCACAGTGCAAGGGCCTCCTAAACAGTCAAAATTAGGGTTTTGGTTCTGATCAAGAAAATGAAGTTTCCAAGGGTCCAATCAAGTCCCACATGCCTATAAATATGGTCAATCATCCTCATACCAAGTTTCAAGACTTTCAGCACAAAATTGCACAGTCAAAAACCCTAATTGCACTACAGTCAACTGTAGGGGCAAAATGGTCATTTGACAGTCAAAAGTTCAAATTTTTGGTCAACATCCCATTTTGAAGCCACAAACATCATTTGATCAATGCTTGATCATGATTCTCAAAGCTTGGCTCAAAAATCATCAAAATGCAAAAGTTTCCATATTTGGACAATTGAAAAAGTCAACTGTAAATTGACAAGGGCATAACTTTCACATGGATTATCAGAAAAATTCCATCCAAATCTCATTTTGAAGAGAAAGACATTTCCTACAACTCCTCTTCATACTTAAAGTCCAAGAAATGCTCTCACAAAAAGTTATCAATTTCAACATTATAGGTCATTTTCAAAAGTCAACAAAAAGGGACTTTAAGTCAAAGGCCATAACTTGAGATTGGTAAATCAAAATGACATGGGACCAAAGACATTGGTTAGAGGACTCAAAGACCTTTCCAAAATTTCCAAGAACATGAGCAAAGCTTAAAAATTGAGCAAGTTATGCCTTGTGGAAGTTGGGAAATTTTTGGATATTTTGAAAAGTCAACATTGATTCAAATGACCTAAAATTGCTAATGGGCCTCTTTTTCTTCCACAATTCATCATCCAAGGCATGGGCACGACCATTTGGCCCAAAGGGAAGTTTTTTATCATTTTTATTTTATTTATTTGAATTTTTAAATGCTAGAAATTCATTTAATTAATTAAAATAAATAAAAAATACTAAACCTAATTTTCCAAATCTTTTTGTGCAAGGAATAAGCTTATGATTTCGTGCCTAACCAAATATAGAAAGAATCAATGGAATTGGACATGATTTGTATCAAAGATGCTTGAAAAAGATTGGAAAATCATGGCTTAAAAATCAAATATCCTATTCATCAATTCATGGATTTTGGATCAATTTTCTTTGACCTAATCACTCACATACAAATACAGAACGCAACCCTCGTGCTTTTGGACTGAGAGCTGCGCAGAAGAGCCATAAGAAAACTCACATTTTTGCCTAAAAAACTCAAATCTGAAAACCAAGTTCTAGGACGATTCAAGGCCAAATAGTTGTTCCATTAGCTTCCTGAGGCTTCAAGGGAAGTTTTCCAATCAAAATCAATCATCTTAACGCCCTGAATTGGTAACACGATCGCAACCTGTACAGAAAATATTTCATATTCGTGCATCTCAATTCATGCATCTTTTGCAATTTTTAACATTTGATTTATGTTCATTATGCAATTCTGAAGCTAACTGTGTGGTTTGATTTTGTTTTCGTGCATCATGGAAGGATTCACCATTGTTATCATCTAGGGTTTTCCAAGTTCTAAATTGGGCGTTTCCCATCCCTGTAAAATTAAGACATGTCAATACCATGAATAAAACCAGCAGACTTGGACGATCAGACTAGTACCCTCGCGCCTAATTTATACTCAAAGAGGGCCTATTCGCTATTATTGGCCATGGCATAATTTGAGGGGGTTCAAAACCCCCGCTAACTCTTTTTCTATTTCAGGGAAAAACAAAGCAACGAAGAAGACGACCCTGTGGCATCAGCTGATTGGCTAGTTTGAATTCTCGCGCTAAAAAGTTCACTAACACGCGTTTTATTTCATATTAATTCTTAGTTATATTATAATCAAAGTGCGTTGGATGGCTCAGTGGTAGGCGTGTACGCTGGTAACCCCTGGGACCTGGGTTCGAATCCCAGGTCCCTACCCCTTTCATGTTATTTTTCTCCTAATTCTCATGTGCAGCTTCAGTGATAAAGTCCACCATGCATCTCCCAAATCAAGCCAGCCACGCGTACGCCAAGATCAATCAGAAGGCCACAGTTTAAGGAACATCATGGACGTGAGTCAAAAGCGCTACACGCTGGCATGGAAGTCAACGAGGCCTGAAGCAATTGGGCCCAAAAATACTAATCAAAACCTCCAAATTAGGGGCAGAACCCCCTAGGTTTGCATTATTTCTTTTCATTATTTTGGTATTATTTTCAATTATTGTCTTTATTTTAATTAATTCTTTGATTTAATGATTTTCATAAAATATATAAAAAAAACAACAAAAAATCAGAAAAGAGACAAAAATTAATATTTTTATTTAATGTTATATTTTTTTGTAAATAAAACCTTTATTAATTAATTAGTTTTAATTTAGGAGTAAATCTTAATATTTTCTTAATTAATTTAAAATTGGTAGAACTAGGGTTTGTAATAATTTTTATCCCTTTTCCTTTTCTTTCACAATAATTAATTATTAAAATATTATTTACTTTTATGAATCAAGATTTGCATGTAAATAATTAGGTTAATATTAGGTTAAAATTTAATACTTTCTTAATAAATTAAAACAATTAGAATTAGGGTTAATCTTTTAATTTCATTTAAATCTTTTTTCATAAAAATCATAAAATACAAAAATACTAAAAACAATTTCTTTTTCTTTAATTTAATTAATTTGCTAATAATTTAATTTAATCAAAAAGGGTCCAACGCCCTCGTTTCAATTTAAAATTCAATTCGCGTGTTTATTTCTTTTTCGTATAATTTTTATGTACCTCTCCCAAGGCCTTGTAAACTCGGACAATTTAATTTCTCGCACTTTATCTCTATTTATTTTTCTGTCAAATCGGGTCCTGGATTTTAATTTTGGCGATGTGGACCCGCGCCTTTTGTAATAGCTTAGAACTTTTATCTTTCTCGCAATTTTTAACTGCTAAACAAATGCATGCAAGAATGAATGAAAAAATAAAAACAAACGCGTAGATCACCTATACCATGACAAGATAAAATAAATGAATCTGATACACGAATCACACACCACCCCTAGGGTACGCCTCACTGTTGCCTTGCCTCGAAAGGTGATCGTCGAGTAGAGGATGTCTTAGTAAGTCCTCATGATCCGGGAACCTGGCATGAGGGTAGCTTCTAAGGTGTCTTCCCATTGCTCTGGTGATCACCATGTCCCTACAAACTCGAATTGACCCGAACACCTCCAACGGTGGTGCTACCTACCTCTCAATGGTGGGATGGCACTACTTTAAAGGACATTTACACAGACGAATTCCTTAGGGTAGGTAGACGACTCTAGATACTTGCTCTAATTTCAAGAACAAATCAAAAAATACTTTTCACACCAACACATTTTCAAAAAGCTTTCGAAAGCAATTTTTCAAACACTCTTGAGGACCGATACAAGAGTCGAACTGGAATTTTCAAAGAAACTTTTTTAAAACCCACAATTGAAAAGCAAACAAACCAATTTTGAAAACACAATGAGCAAGTATCTAAGAGCCCATGGATAACCATGGATAGAAAGGGTGCTAACACCTTCCCTTTCTATAACCTACCTCCCGAACCGAGAGCAATCTCTTTAAGGAATTTTTCTGTGCTTTTGTCCTTTCCATTTGGAGAAAATAAAAGACGGTGGCGACTCTTTCTTCCGCGACATTTCGCGAACCAGCGTTAAACAGTCAGTTCCAGATCCACCGATCACAGCCTCCTATCTTGATGCCACCATTCGAGGGAAGACCGCTAATCATGTATCTGACCGTTTTGGAGAACTCAATGGGGTGCATATTGGGGCAGCATGTTGAGTCTGGCCGAAAAGAGCATGCCATTTATTACTTGAGAAAAAAGTTTACCGATTGTGAAACCAGATATTCACTGCTCGAGAAAACTTGATGCGCTTTGGTATGGGCTGCTCACCGGCTAAGACAGTATATGTTGACTCATACCACTTTGCTGATATCTAAGATGGATCCGATAAAGTACATCTTCGAGAAGCCTGCTTTGTATGGAAGGATAGCTAGATGGTAAATAATCCTAACAAAATATGACATACAGTACACGACCCAAAAAGCTATAAAGGGCAATGTGCTAGCTGATCATCTTGCCCATCAAGCTATAGAAGATTATCAATCCATGAAGTTTGAATTCCCTGACGAAGACATCATGACAGTGGACAACATTGAAGATTTCAGACCATATGACAGACCTGAACAAGGATCCCAATGGACCCTGTACTTTTATGGGGCATCCAATGCACTTGGTAACGATATCGGTGCTGTACTCATATCTCCGGAAGGATGCCATACTCCTTTCACGGCCAGACTTTGCTTTAACTGTACGAACAACATGGCAGAGTACGAAGCATGCATCTTTGGACTCAAGGCTGCCATAGACTTGGGAATCAAATCTTTAGTGGTGTTTGGAGATTCAGCTTTGGTCATCAGTCAGATCAAAGGAGAATGGGACATTAAGCATCCCAACCTCATCCCTTACAAAGAACATGTTTTGACATTGTTACCACATTTTAAGAAGATTACCTTCGAGCACTTCCCGCGAGAAGAAAATCAGCTAGCAGATGCTCTAACTACAATGTTATCCATGTTTAAACTTAATTGGGATAACGAGGCTCCCCAAATCACCATTGAACGAATGGACGAACCCGCACACTGTCACGAGATTAATACTGAAGAAGTAGTGGACCGACCTTGGTTCCATGAAGTCAAAAAGTATCTCGAGACTCAAGAATACCCAGAAGGAGTTTCATTCAATGACAAAAAGTTCTTAAGGAGATTCTCAGCTAAGTTCTTCCTAAGTAATGGCATCCTGTACAAACGCAATCATGATTCTATTATGCTCCATTGTGTGGACAAGGTTGAAGCTGAAAGGATTATGGCTGAATTGCATGAAGGTACCTTTGAAACTCACTCTAGCGGGCATACGATGGCGAAGAAGATTCTACGGGCAGGCTATTATTGGTCTACCATGGAAGCAGACTGCTCTCAACACTCCCAGACCTGCCATAAATGTCAAATCTATGCAGACAAGGTGCACGCGCCTATAGTTCCTCTAAATGTCTTAACAACTCCTTGGCCCTTCGCTATGTGGGGAATCGATATGATTGGGGATATCAAGCCTACAACATCCAATGGACACCGCTTCATTCTAGTGGCCATTGATTATTTCACAAAGTGGGTCAAAGCAGCTTCCTTCGCATCCGTTACTAAGAATGTTGTTACCCGCTTCATCAAACAGAATCTCATTTGCCGGTACGGTATCCCAGAAAGGATCATCACTGACAATGGTACGAACCTTAACAATACTATGATCACGCCTTGTGCAAGCAGTTTAAGATTCAACACCATAATTCATCCCCCTATCGGCCAAAGATGAATGGTGATGTCGAAGCTGCGAACAAAAACATTAAAAATATTATACAGAAGATGACAGTCACATACAAGGACTGGCATGAGATGCTACCATTTTCTCTCCACGGGTACCGTACCACGGCTCGCACCTCAACTGGGGCAACACCCTATTCTTCGGTTTATGGCATGGAGTCTGTTCTACCTATTGAGGTTCAGATCCCCTCTTTAAGAATCATGAAAGATGCAGGTTTGAGTGAAGAAGATTGGATTCAAACCCGACTTGATCAGTTGAACTTAATTGACGAAAATAGACTTACTGTTGTTTGCCATGGTCAAACGTATCAAAAATGGATGATCAAGGCTTTCAACAAGAAAGTCAGACGCCAAGTGTATCAAGTTGGGGATCTAGTGATCAAGCGCATCATTTTGCCACAAAGTGATCCCAGGGGAAAATGGACTCCTACCTATGAAGGACCATTTGTAATCAAGAACATATTTTCTGGTGGGGCAATGATCTTAACCACCATGGACGACAATGACCTGCCACACCCTGCGAACGCAGACATAGTCAAAAGATACTACGCATAAGAGACCCGCTAGGTTGACACACCTAGGAAAAAGAAGGGCATCCCGGTGAACCAAAAGGTTTGGGAAAATTAGGGATAAATAAAAAAAATATGTACACCTGGCAAGTTGAAAACCCGAAAGGGCGACTTGGGTAAAAAAGGGTTTTCCGGTGGATCGAAAACCCAAAAGGGCGGTCCAGGCAAAAGTTAGGGAATTAAAGCGTATGACTATGTCTCGTCGGATCACTTTAAGGACAATCTCTTTACTGACAAACCTGGAGCTTCTGATCAATCCAATCATCTTCGGACGAAGCAGCAAATGGACAAGATATTCAGAGATACGAAGGCTATAGCAGAATGGGAACCCCATGGGTTTTTTTTGCCCATAGCTATCTTTCTTTGTATAAATTTTTCTCATTTTTTATGACACTATCCTCTTACTAGGATGTTTGTCTCCTTTGTACAAAATACTTATTCAAAGTTAATACAAAGATATCTCTTTCAAAGTACAAAAAACTAGTTGTCTTTTTCTTTTACACTTGTGTTTTTATTTGCAAAAACGTCCAATGATTCATTAATGAACATATGCATTTGAACATAATTACTGTTTACAAATAAACAGGATGAAAAATAATAATTACTGACAGGTTGAAAGGATAAGGAAAACATCTTTAGGCTATTCCAGGGGCAATCCCTACAGTACGTCATTAAGATCTCCAGCGGAGTTGAAACTTCAAACTCTCAATCCCCATCGGAGCTAAAACTTTGAACTACCGATCCCCAGCGGAGCTAAAACTTTGAACTACCGATCCCCAGCAGAAACCATTCAGTTTCTCCAAATTCCCCAACAAGTTATATTGAAACCTGAAAATCAACCAGATAGCAGTTAACTTTTGTCTCTCCCCAACCTAGGATAATTCCCCAGTAGAGCGGCAGACAATCCAAACTCCTGGACCTACTCCCCAGCAGTAAGCCTTCTTCCCCATAGAGTTTTTATTGCTTCCCAACATAATGAAGATTCTCATTCTTAATTCCCCGCAGAAGTCATCATAGTTTTCTCTATTCCCCACCAGAACAAGGATTCCCATTGTGTAATCCCCGGTAGAAGTCATCGAAATTCTCTAGATTCCCCAAGCGGATTACTCAAGCAGTATATGGCATTCCTCGCAGCATATTTTTGTCAATACTCTAAATTCAAGACATGAAGGATCCCTATATCCCCATGAAAGTGATCAAGGATTTTTAATCCCTAATAGTCGCCAAGGATTTCTTATCCTCAGCAATCAAGGATTTATTTTCCCCGGCAACAGTCAAGGATTTATTTTCCTCAGCAAAATAGCAAATCAGCTTACATGCGCATACATTACATCCATATATCATAAACATTGACAAAACACATATATTGTATCATACATTTCATGCAACATAACTTTGTGTTTCAGCTAACATTTTACCCTTTTCAGGATAAGATTAATAACTATCATTAACAATGTTCAAAGATTTCAGATACAGTTCAGATACACTCCAGACACGGAAGTCATTATGCTAATCATTCAGATCTTAACCCTCAGATACAATACAGATACACTCCAGACACGGAAGTCATTCTGTCACTTATTCAGATCCAAGTGCAGATACACTCCAGACACAGAAGTCATTCTGTCACTTATTCAGATTCTAGTCCAGATACGCTCCAAACATGGTTGCCATTCTGTCACTAATTCAAATTCATATTTCAAGATACAGTATAAATACACTCCAGACACGGAAGTCATTCTGTTACTCATTCAGATTTCAGCTCAGATACGCTCCATACATGGACGCTATTCCATTGCTCATTCAGATTCAGTCTCTAGATACAGTTCAGATACGTTCCAGATGCGGGCACCATTCTGATACTCATTCTTCTGATTTACAACTCACAATTCAACAAACATTATTGCATGGCATCTACAAGCCCATCTCCAACAAGATTCTATCACATCTCCAAATGGCATCTTTAAGCCCATTCCCTCAACTACACTTCGTCGAGTGCAAATTTATGGGCACTCTAGTGTCCAATCATCTTTTACATTTGAGTCACGAACGAAAAAACTCGCCAATCTAACTCTTCAGGTTCAAGAATATTGAACAGGGGCAGCTGTTGTACCCCAAAATTTTCCCTCTCATTTATTAAGACTTTTCTCACAAGACTTCTTGGACTCAAGACAAGATTAGGGTTTGGTCAGCTCAAGACACCTTATCTTGCACTGATAACCCAAAATTAGGGTTTGAGTTTGCACAAGGATTTTTGGACCACCAATGCTTCATGTGACTTCCATACAACATCTTGGACCCCTAATATTGCTCATGTTAAGTTTCAAGCCTTGAATCATATTTTTGATCAGTCAATTGGACAGCTGACCTAAAAATCAACTGTATTAGGGAAAAAGTCAACCATGGCCAATTTACAGTCAAACTTCATAATTTTTGATCCACAACAACATTTTAGACTCATATTTACCATTTTATCAAGTTTGGATCACAACTCCTCAAGAAATTTGATCAAATCATCAAAAAGGCAAAATGGTCAAAATTAGGGTTTTGATTGAGAAAGGGCAATTTCTGATTTTTAACCTAGCCAATGACCAATTGAGTTCAAACATGATTTCAAGGGTTCAATGGCATCATCTTTACCTAATTACATAGTTCAAAAGATCTCAAGTTCATTGGATTGACAGATGAATTTTCCAGTCAACTGATCAAAAGTCAATTGTACACTGAAAAGTCAAACTTTGACTTTTTGGTCAAAATCAAGTGCCAAGGGTCATAATTCATAAATAAATGTCAAAATATGAAACTTGTTGACCAAGAAAGCCAATTTTGAAAATTAGGGTTTTGAATTTGAAAAATTTCATAACTTAGAATTTTTCTAAGTATGGAAATTTTCTTATTTTTTCCCAACTTTCCACCACTTTTTCACCATGATGCAATTTGATTCAGAGAAAACTTACAACATGAAAGTTGTAGTCCTCCATGAAATATACAACTTTTCTTCACAAACGTTTCCCAAAAGATGCTTGGATCTCAAGTTATTAATTTGTGAACATATGTCCATGAACTAAATAACTTAGTGAAAATTTGCCCTAATTTAGGCAGGTTTTTGACCCAACTTCATGGATATTTTTAACCTAGTTCCAAGAGGTATCTCAAAATGCATTTCAAAGATGTATTATAGAGGACATGACAAGATTTCCAAAATGTCCAAAACTCTCCAAGATCATTTTTGGTTAGGGAGAATCGAAGAAGAGAAATTGGCATTTTATCACTTTTGTTCATGCCATTTTGACAAAGTATCAAGTTGCAAATCAGATCCATGATGCTTGTACCTTGCATTACATATCCTAAACTCATTCTACACTCTATAATTAAATGCAAACTCATAGGATAAGGGATTTATCTTTGCTTTTGGAGCATTGTACAAGAAATAATTCCATTTTAAGCATAAAGGTTAGAATGCCATTTTCATAAAGTGAGCTTTTGCAACTTTATCATTCTTGAGCCTTGGAGCTGTCCCTTTGGTGTAGGCAATTTACATAGATCTTAAGAAACTTGTACAAGCCCTTTGCATCTCACAAGCAAGAAAGGACAAGCATGTTAGCATGGTCACTTCAACTTTTCTTCAAATGCAAGAAAAGTTGCAAAAGAAGTCAGAACTTGTACAACTGAGAAGGAGTGAACTTTGTATCATTGTATACATATCCAAAAACTTGTCACAACTCAGAACACGAAGGCATTGCATCCAAAACCCTCCCAAACACAAAAACATCATTTTTCTTCCCAAACATTGCAGTTCTGCAAAATCATTGCCAACTTCATTTTGGCTCGTGCGTTTTGCCTTTTAACATTTGAAACACTTCATACACATTATACCAAAGCAGTCCAAGCATTCATCCTGCACCTGTAAGCCCTGTTTCAGCCATTGCCATTTTCAAACTTGGAGCTTGCAACTTGACTTCTGCAGAGAGTTTTGGCCATCCACAAAGCAAGCTAGGTATTGGAATAGTTTGAAGGAAGTTCAAGGAAACTCACACGATCCTCAAGCCTCACTCAAAGTCCACACATTGTCATATCCAAATCCAGCTGAAGGAGGTATTTTTCAAAACTCTATCTCTCTATTTAGGCATCCTCAAGCCACGATTTGTGAAGCAAAAATGTAGTCCTTAACATGGTGAAGCTGTACATATGCACACTTGTCATTTATATTAACTGAGCTAAGAGAATTTGAAGCTTGAAGTTGCTGAAATAATTAGGTCACGAATTAGGGCTGACAAAATTCTCCCTGATCTTTGAGAGTTAGGTTACAAATTTTATATCATTGGAATCGTGAGATAAAATGCTACATGTTTTGTGTTATAAGTTTTTGTTTTTATGCAAGCAATAGCAAGTTACAGGTTTGAACCATAAGCGCGCGAAAGAGAAGCTGAAGGACAAGGACGAAGTGGTTGTCCTGGGCTTTTTGTGGTTTCTGGCCTTTTTGGTTTTGATATTCACACCCCCTAACTTACTTTTTCACCCCCTGACTATTTTCTTATATTTTTACATTTTCTTGCATACTTTTATATTTATTGCTTGCATATATTTTTTCTAATGATAAAAAATGCTCAAAAATAATTTATTTATTTTCACACTTTTATTTTATTTTATTTATTTATTTTCTCACATAAAAATAGTTTATTAGGTTTATAGATTTTATTTCTTAAGTAAATTTGTAAATACAATTTAAAAAAATATTATACATTTTTATTTTATTATTTTACACATAAAATATTCATTTTCTCATACATATTTAATTTTTGATATTGACATATAATATTATTTATTATTTTCTTGTACAAAAATGGATAAAATAAATAATAGGAAACATATATTTCTTTTAATCAAAAATTAGGGTTTCCCCCTTTCAAAAATAATAATATTATTTTTTCCTTATTTTCTAGGGTTAATTAATTTTATTTTATCATGCCTTAAACAAATACAAAACATTTTTTCCGTAATACATTGCATTGCATATTTAAATATTTGTATATTTATTTATTTTGCACAATATTCAATTGGGTTGTAATAGTATTTTTAGGGTTTATTTTGTGCAATATCCCCATTCAAAAACTTGTATCCCCCCTCCCATAGTAGTTTTTGTAATAGCTTAGTTTACATTTACGCAATTTATCGCATTTATACCATGTTTAGTAAACTAGGGTTTGCATGACAAGACCAAAAACAAACAAATAGAAAACCTAATCCAAGACAAATCAAAAGCATGTAAAATGACACACATTGCACACAAGCACCCTTAGGGTTTCACCCACTTGGTTGCCTAAAATAAAATGGCCATGTTACGCACGCGAAGTATCTTGGCAAAACAAAACAAAAATAAGATCATAGTCCCTCGATGACGCTATCGAAAAGGTTGTCTAAAGCAAATGATCTTGGTCCCTCAAAAATGCTAAGATACTTGGCAACATTGCTATCATGGTCATACGATGACCCACGCCCGTCCCGTTTAACATCCAAAGATAGGGTTGTCTACCAAAACAATGGTAAATCAACAATGTCAAAGGAATAAAAATGCGCAAGAAAGACATTTGAGTAGGTAGATAGCTTCTAAGTTGCTTGCTCCATTTCAAAACAATCCTTGCTATTTTCAAAAACACACACACATTTCAAAACATTTCCAAACACCTTTCAAAACATTGAAACATTTTTCAAAAGACAAACATCTTTGTATACATTCTTACGAACGAGAATCATTACAAAGATTGCCAAAACGATGGCCTCTTTTCAAAATACTTTCAAAACCACACCAAACAAAAAGCACCATTTCAAACAATTTCAAAAGCAAAGCAAGTGATCTAAGCAAGTAACTAAGAGCCCATGGAAAACCATGGATGAAAAGGGTGCTAGAACCTTCCCTTTTCATAATCTACCCCCCGAACTCAAGAAAACATCTCAAAGGTCTTTCCTATGCTTTTTTACCTTTCCTTTTGGATAAAATAAAAGTCGGTGGAGACTCTTGCTAAACCGCGACATTTGCGACAAAACGCAAAACTTCAAGTCAGTTCTCCCACCGTATCACAGAGGTGTCTTAGAAAAAGAAATAAAAAATACAAGATCATAGTCCCTTGATGACGCTATCAAAGTTGCCTTTGAAAAATGATCTTAGTCCCTTAAAAGAAAATGCTAAGATATCTTACAACATTACTAATCATGGTTATACGATAACCCTTGCCCGTCCCTTTTACATCTAAAGATAGGGTTACTTACCAAATCAATGGTAAGATAACAATGTCAAAAGAAAGAGGAAATAAACATGAAAGACTTTTGAGTAGGCAGATTGTTCCTAGTTGCTTTCTCAATTTCAAACCAAAACATCTTACTATTTTCAAAAACAAACACCAACACTCTCAAAACATCTTTCAAACTTGAAACATTTTTCAAAATATCAACACTTTGCATACATTCTTACGAATGAGAATCATTACAAAGTTTTCCTAAACGATGGCGCTTTTCAAAATACTTTCAAAAAATCACACAAAGCACATTTTCAAACAAAAGCAAGTGATATAGAAAATAAATAAGAGCCTATAGATAACTATGGATGAAAAGGGTTCTAATACCTTCCCTTTTCATAATCTACCCCCCGAACTCAAGAAAACATCTCAAAGGTCTTTCCTGTTCTTTTCAGCCTTTCCTTTTGGATAAAAGAAAAGTCAGTGGCGACTCTTGCTAAACCGCAACATTTGCGATCAAACGCAAAACAACCAAGTCAGTTCTCCCACTGTGTTACAGAACTAGCGACTCTGTTGGGGGTGATTTTAAAAGTGGGGTTACCTTAGGGCTAGATCACATTTACTTGCTTCCTTTTTTTGACTTGTATGCTTTACATTTTGGTTCTTTGTTTGGGTTTGAATCCTCTACCCGGATTTGGGATACCTTATAGGTAAGTAGCAATACGTTATGGAAACTATGCGGGGTATACCGACATGGTCTAAAATATATCTACGTTAGTGTGACATATTTGTGGGTATCGGTAGCCCTTGAGTAGTCAAGGAGAATATGGGGCCGCTGAGTGATATCATGAAGCACCGACTAACTTCTAGAACCTTTACTTGACCAACTTGGCCATTAGGACATAGTGAGATGACCGACTTTGGTGCAGTCCAAAGTTGGTAGATACTCGATACTACACTCATTGAGGTTTGGTTTTTTGGGATATTTTGGTCGCCATTAAAGAGGCTTGCGCTGAAACAATGCCCGAGAAAACAAACCAGTGATATTGAGCTCCTTTAGAACCCGATTACTATTGCTAGGACAGGTTTGAGCCAACTAAACTTCAAGAGGGTACTTACCTATGAGACTCCACGCAAGCCTAAACCTAAGGACTTGTTTGTTTTGTTTGTATATATCTACTTGTACATAACATCATAAAAATCATAACATCATACTCATACTCACTAACCATTTCAAGGATTTTTGGGATTTATCTTTATTCTGTTTTGTAGGACATGGATTCTATTCGCAGGAAAACCATTCAAGTCAATCTTGTAAGGATCCCTCCTCAACTTAAAGAGTTAGCATCAAGGGTTCCAGAAAATTATCCATTTACCGAAAGACATGGTTGCCTCCTAAACTTGGTTACCTCCAATACTGATGAGGACATGATGAAGGTGCTCTTCCAGTTCTTTGATCCTCTACACTATTGCTTCACATTTCCTGATTATCAACTTGTGCCAACTTTGGAAGAATTCTCCCAACTCTAGAGGATTCCCATTCTCAATCAACTACCTTTCAACAGTATGGAAAGAGATCCAAAACCAGAAGAGATTGCTCAAGCCCTACACTTGCAACCATCTGATGTCATAACTAATTGGAAAATAATGAGTGGTGTCAAAGGTTTCTTAGATAAGTTCTTGTTTGAGAAAGCTCAAAACTGTTGGAACTCCTTGGACTTGCAAGCTTTTGAGGAAATTGTGGATCTCCTCATCTATGGGATGGTTTTGTTTCCAAATCCTGACCAAATCATAGATGTAAACACCGTCAAAATCTTCATGTCTCGTAACCTGGTGCCTACTTTGTTAGGAGACATCCTACATTCTTTTCACACTCGCACTATGAGGAAAAGGGGTATTCTCATGTGTTGTACTCATCTCTTGGAAATATGGTTTATTTCACATCTTCCCCAATCTGTATTGAAGAACGAGCAAGGTTCAAGGTGGTCACATAGGCTGATGACACTCAAACATTCAGACATTCATTAGTGTTCCCGGTCTGTGGAGAATGTTACTATTGTCGACCGTTGTGGAGAATTCCCTAATGTCCCCTTACTTGTCATTAGAGGAGGTATCACCTACAACCCCTGCTTAGCCTTAAGACAATTTGGTTACGCCCGAAGGGATGGTCCACATGAGATGATTATTCAAGGGTTGGTATTTGACTACGAGAATGACGATCAAGGTCACCGCCAGAGGTTTATCCGAGCTTAGAGGATGTTGAATAAGGTAGATAGCAAGAAGTTGGGACACGATAATTCCATCCCTCTTGAGCCTTATCTCAAATGGGTACGAACTCGTGCTCAAAGTCTTATGATGCCTTACCCCTCCATTCTCCCGGTTATTAAAGAGCCTGTTGTGGAAGGAGATGTCCCATACACTATCCTGCATCCTGACATGCCCACCTCTCTCGAAGACTTGCAAAGGGATTGGATATAGCTTAAGGGGGAGCGAGACACTTTCGAGGCCCAATTCTACGCCAGCGAGAAGAAGGTTCTGTAACTCACTAAGCAACTTCATGAGGAGCGGAGTCTGAACGCCTACGTCGCACCAAAGAGGATGCGTTCAACTTTTTTATAGTTTTTGTATTTCTTTGTAAGCCCAAAGAGGCATGATGTACTCAAACTTTGATTTATTAATATGACGTGTGTTCCTTTTTTGTCTAAAGCAAATTTAAATCTCTAATTTCCTTGAAATCGTTGCATATGCATCTTCATTCATCATAACATAAGAAGGCTTATTACAACAGGTCTCCTCATCTTTCTACTGTTTATTTCAGTGAGATGGACATGGAACAGACGGTAAAAGATCTCCAGGTGCAGAATGCTCAATTTCAGCAAATGTTATTGACTTTGGCAAAAGGACAAGAGGATTTGAAAACATTGTTGATCAAAGAAAAGAAGAAGAAAGCAAAGAAATCAATCGATGTTTTTAATCTAGGAAGAAGCTTCCCAGGGCCAGCCAGACGGACCCTAGACTTCGCAACATCATCGGGTGAAAAGGATAATCAAGAAGGGAAAAACAAGGAAGTGATTACCCATCCAGAATCTGAAGAGGAAGAAGAAAATGATTACTCTGAAGAGCAGTATCCTCCGGCTAACGACAAATACAAACATCTGGAAGAACGTCTAAGTGCAACGGAGATTCAGAAAGTGCCCGGGCTGGACTTTGAAGAGTTGGGTTTGGTGTTTGGGATTTTTATTCCACCAAAGTTCAAGGCACCAGTGTTTGCTAAATACGACGGGGTTTCGTGTCCCAAGATGCACCTCTGATCTTATGTGAGGAAGATACAGCCTCACACTGCTGACAGAGATTTGTGGGTCCACTTCTTTCAGGATAGTTTATCTAGAACTCAGCTAGATTGGTTCTATCAATTGGAGAGGGCCAATATCCATAATTGGGAAGACCTATCCGCTGCTTTTTATAAACAGTATCAGTATAACACAGACCTTGCTCCCATTCGTACTCAACTCTAGAGTATGGCTATGGGTTCAAGCGAATGTTTCAAAAACTACGCTCAGAAATGGAGGGACTTAGCAGGAAGAGTCCAACCTCCCCTGTCTGACCGGGAGCTAGTAGACATGTTTCTGGGTACCCTGTCCAGTTCTTTCTTTAATCATCTAATTAGAAGCTCCTCAGTAGGCTTCACTGAATTAATCTTGACCGGGGAAAGAGTGGAAGCTGGGACTAAGAGTGGAAAGATCCAAAAGGACGCATCCTCCAGTTCCGTGAGAAAACCATTTATTGGGAAGAAAGAAGTAGGTGATGTATACCCTCAAAGGAATCAGGATAGAACTGAACACCGTCTAACGGTAGGGGCCGTCATGATCCCTAAGCCTGCACCTACTCAACAAAGGAACAACCAGCCTAGAACGGAAAAACCAGTAAGACAATTTACCAGGATAAATATGACGTTGTCTCAAGTCCTACCACATTTGTTGAGATCTAATCTAGTAACTTTGAAGGAAGCCCCAAATAATCCCAACACCGCCTCTCCTCATTACGACCCTAATGCTCGTTGTGCTTACCATTAAGAAAGTCCAGGCCATGATACCAACAACTGTTGGGCTTTGAAAAACAAGGTGCAAGACCTTCTCGAGGCAAAAGAAATCGAATTTGATGCTCCTAAGATCCCAAATGTTATCACCGCTCCTATTTCCAAGCATGGCCGTGATGTTAACACTGTTGAAGATGATGTGTTTGTTACTATTGTTGATGAACTTGTTACTCCTCTCTTGACTGTCAAGAGGAACCCGTTGAAGGCCGATTTATTTCCGGGCTATGGCGAAGGCTGCCACCTCTATTTATCCCTACCAACTGGTTGTCATTTATTGAAAGCAGGTGTTCAGCGCCTAATGGATGACAAAGAGATTTTATTTGAGAAGACTCCCGTTCCCATCATTTCTTACAAAGATGTTTCAATAGTAACCATTTCCGCCAATCCTTCCAGGGTCTCCACCAAAATACCCGTTATGATTACATTTGTTACTAAGGTGACTCCACTGATAATTACTATGCCAGGGCCAATCTCGTACTCCTCAGATAAAACTGTCCCCTAGAACTATGGGGGTGACGTATACTATCACGATGTTAAGCAGGATTGTTTGGCTGATGAAGACTTAATTTTGAGAAGGCTGACCCCCGACATCGGCAACATTGCAGGAACCAGCAAAATAACCCAAAGTGGAAGAGTATTCTCCCCTGAGATTGCTCCTCTGAAAACTGCTATCGGTCCTGTGATCATCCCTGCTTTTCTTCCTGCTGACACTACTACTACAACTCCCATGGTTACCCCTGCTAACACCCCTACCGCCGAGTCGACCGAGACTCGGGGCAAAGGAATTTTGGTTGAGCCTTTCTTGATGAAGGCGTAATTAGTATCTATCCCAGAAGCCTCCAAGAAGGAGATGGAAGAAATTATGAAAATTATAAAGAGAAGCGACTACAACGTAGTCGAACAGCTAGGGCAGACTCCATCAAAGATCTCTATGATGGCTTTACTGCTGTGCTTCGAGGCTCATGCGAAGGCCTTGGTGAAATTTCTTAAAACTGCCCATGTGCCACAAGAAACCTCTGCTGACCAATTCCAAGACTGTGTGGCCAGTTTGACCGCTGATAATGGTTTAGGATTTTCTGATGCTGACCTGACACCTAGAGGGAGGAAACACAACGAGGCGTTGCATGTTTCTGTCGAATGCAGGGGCACAACTTTGGCCCATGTTCTGGTTGATACTGGTTCATCTTTTAATGTGCTACATAAGAAGGCTCTTGATATACTAGACTGTGAAGGTCTGACCTTAAAACCCAGTAACATAGTGGTAAGGGCATTCGACGGTTCAAAGAGAATGATGCATGGGGAGGTGGACATCCCCATAAAAGTTGGAACTCAAACCTTTGATTCAACTTTTTACGTGATGGACATTCGCCCTTCCTATTCATGTTTATTGGGCCGACCTTGGATTCATGACGCTGGTGCCGTCACCTCTACATTACATCAGATGCTGAAATACCCAACCAAGGGAAAAATCATTACTATCCATGGAGAGGAGGAATATATGGTCAGTCATTTAAGCTCATTCAGATACATAGAAATGGATGGTGAATTCATCAAAACTCTGTGTTAGCACTTCGAGGAAGTCCCACAAACAGTGGCAACAACCAAGACTGTTTCCCAAGTCCCAAAGATTACAAGACCTCCGCTAAAGATGTCTTCGCTGAAAGATGCCAAGGCAGTAGTCGAAGAAGGTGGGTGTACTATTTGGGGCCAACTCCCAGATATCCCTTACAAATCTGACAAATTTGATTTGGGTTTCACTTCAGAATCCCAGAAAGTTGTTCGTCATGCTCGTGCCGAGGGACCACCTTTGCAGATCAGCAACCATGGAGTCAACGCAGTGGAGGATAGTGATGACAGTTGTGACCTGGAAGAATGGATTTTCCCAACTATCGACCGAGGACTCACCAACTTGGAAGCCAAAGAATTTTTCCCAATTACTTTTATCCAATAATAATTGTCTTTAAATTTTTGTCGGACTTGTAATAATTAAACAATTCAGACTTTTAAAACCTCGTGTCTTACCCGAGGCATAACGGTCTATTTGTAAGGGTTGTTACTTCATTTTCATATGTTATCAATGAATCCTGGACGTTTTTGCATGCAAATTTTGTGCTCTTTGTCTTTCTTTTTCTACATTTTTATTTCTTTCAAAAATATTTATGCTCTTACACACACTCACATATCGAAATGCAGATCTACATCCACTCAGAATCCCATGGGTAACAATTCTGCTATGGCCTATTGTGACTTTGAAAATATAATCTACCAATCCAAAGATGAAGGTGGATAAGATTGTGAAGTGCCAGGGGAACTAGCCAGGTTACTACAATAGGAAGAAAGGACCATACAGCCCCACGAAGAACCAGTGGACATAGTTAACTTAGGTACCAAAGAGGACAAGAAAGAAGTCAAGGTGGGTACCAATCTGGAATCTAGTTTCAAGAAGAGCTTAACTTAGTTACTACATGACTATGTTGAGATTTTTTCCTGGTCATACAAAGACATGCCAGGACTTGACACTGACATCATGGTCAATCGTCTACCGACAAAAGAAGACTGCCCTCCGGTAAAACAGAAAGTCCTTCATATGCGGCCAGACATGTCAGAGAAGATCAAGACTGAAGTCATGAAACAATTCAACGCCAAATTCTTAGTCGTCACCTCCTATCCACAATGGGTCGCTAATGTTGTTCCAGTGCCTAAAAAGGACGACAAAGTACGCATGTGTGTGGATTACCGAGATTTGAATAGTGCAAGCCCTAAGGATGATTTCCCACTTCCCCATATCGATATTTTGGCTGACAATACGGCACAACATAAAGTGTTCTCATTTATGGATGGTTTCTCAGGCTATAATTAAATCAAAATGGCACCCGAGGACATGGAGAAAATGACCTTCGTTACGCAGTGGGGCACGTTCTGTTACAAGGTTATGCCATTCAGGTTGAAAAACGCTGGGGCAACTTACTAGCGCGCCATGGTAGCTCTATTTCATGATATGATCCATAACGAAATAGAGGTCTATGTGGATGACATGATAGCCAGATCTCAAACTGAAGAGGAACATCTTGACCATTTGCAAAAACTGTTTGAAAGGCTAAAGAAATACAAGCTGAGGTTGAACCCGAATAAATGTACATTTGGGGTGAGGTCCGGTAAACTCCTAGGCTTCATTGTCAGCAGTAAAGGTATCGAAGTGGACCCTGTCAAGGTGAAAGCAATACAAGAAATGCCTGCTCCTCGCACCGAGAAGGAAGTTAGAGGATTCTTAGGACAGCTAAACTACATCACCCGATTCATTTCTCACCTAACCGCCACTTGTGAACCAATCTTCAAATTACTGAAGAAAGATCAAGTAGTCAAATGGAATGATGAATGCCAAGCTGCCTTGACAAGATCAAAGAGTACCTACAAGAGCCTCCTGTTTTGATGACTCCATTCGAGGGAAGACCTTTAATCATGTATCTAACTATCTTGGAAAATTCAATGGGTGTGTGCTGGGGCAGTATGACGAGTCTGGCCGAAAAGAAAATGCTATATACTACCTGAGCAAAAAGTTTACCGACTGTGAAACAAGATATTCACTGCTCGAGAAAACTTGCTGCGCTCTGGCATGGGCTGCTCGCCGACTAAGACAGTATATGTTGACCCATACTACCTTATTGATATCCAAGATGGATCCAATTAAATACATATTCAAGAAGCCTTCCCTCTCTGGGAGAATAGCAAGATGGAAGATGATTCTGACTGAATACGACATTTAGTACACTACCCAAAAAGCAATAAAGGGAAGTGTTCTAGCCGATCACCTTGCTCATCAGGCTATGGATGACTATCAGTCCATGAAATTCGAGTTCCCAGATGAAGACATCATGATGGTAAACAACTGTGAAGAATTCAGACCATATGACGGACCTGAACAAGGATCCCGATGGACCTTAGTTTTTGACGGAGCCTCCAATGTGCTCGGCAATAGCATAGGTGCTGTAATTATATCCCTTGAAGGATGTCATACTCCCTTCACTGCAAGACTTTGTTTCAATTATACCAATAATATGGCAGAATACGAAGCTTGTATTTTTGGTCTCAAAGCTGCCATAGATTTGGGAATCAAGTCCTTAAGTGTATTTGGATATTCAGCCTTAGTCATCAGTCAGATCAAAGGAGAATGGGACACGAAGCACTATAACCTTACCCCTTACAAAGAACACGTGTTGACATTAATCCCATTTTTCGAGGAAATTACCTTCGAGCATTTTCCACGAGAGGAAAATCAACTAGCGGACGCGCTAGCCACTATGTCTTCCATGTTTAAACTTAAGTGGGTAACGAGGCTCCCCGGATCACCATTGAACAGATGGATGAACCAGCTAACTGTCACGAGATCGATATCGAAGAAATAGTGGACAAGCATTGGTTCCATGAAGTTAAGAGGTATCTCGAGGCTCAAGAGTATCCAGAAGGAGCTTCGGTCAATGATAAGAAGTTCTTAAGAAGATTCTCTGCTAAGTTCTCCCTCAGTAATGGAATTCTCTACAAGCGCAACCACGACTCTGTTTTGCTTTGTTGCATGGACAAGGTTGAGGCAGAAAAGATCATGGCTGATCTGCATGAAGGCACTTTTGGAACCCTCTCTAGTGGGCACGCGATGGATAAAAATATCTTACGGGAAGGGTACTACTGGTCTACCATGGAAGCAGATTGCTACCAGCATTCAAAAACCTGCCACAAGTGTCAGACCTATGCTTACAAAGTGCATCTGCCTCCAGTTCCTTTAAACGTCATGACTGCTCCCTGGCCATTCGCGATGTGGGACATCAATATGATTGGAGAAGTCAAACCTACAGCTTCTAATGGACATCGCTTCATCTTAGTGGCCATTGACTATTTCACGAAGTGGGTTGAAGCAGCTTCTTTCCTTTCCATTACCAAGAATGTTGTAGCCTGATTCATCAAACAGAATCTCATATGTGGGTACGGTATCCCAGAGAGAATCATCATAGATAATGGTACGAATCTCAATAATACTATAATCACCGTACTATATGCGCAATTCAATATCCGACACCATAATTCTTCCCCTTACCGACCAAAGATGAATGGCACTGTCAAAGCCGCAAATAAGAATATCATACAAAAAATGATAGTAACATACAAGGACTGGCATGAGATGTTACCATTTTCTCTCCACGGTTACTGTACCACGTAGCACACATCAACAGGGGAAACTCCCTTCTCCTTGGTATACGACATGGAAGTTGTTCTACCAATTGAAGTCCAAATACCTTCTCTGAGAATCATAAAGGATGCAAGGCTGAATAAAGATGATTGGATCCAAACTCGACTTGACCAGTTGAACCTAATTGATGAGAAGAGGCTTACGTCTATTTGTCACAGCCAGATGTACCAAAAACGTATGATCAAAGCTTTTAACAAAAAGGTCAGACGTCAGGTATATCAGGTTGGTGACTTGGTAATCAAGCGTATCATATTGCCATAAGGTGATCCCAAGGGAAAATGGACTCCTACATACGAGGGACCATTTATGATCAAAAGCATATTCTCTGATGGAGCAATGATCCTAACCACTATGGATGGAAACGACCTTCCACACCCTGTAAACACGGGCATAGTCCAAAGATACTACGCATAAGAGACCTGCTAGGTTAACACACCTAGGAAAAACAAGGGCATCCCTGGGAACCACAAAGGTTCGGGAAAAATTAGGGAAAAAATACAAAAAAATATGTACACCCAACAAGCTGAAAACCCAAAAGGGAAGCTTGGGCAAAAAAGGGTATCCTGGTGGAATGAAAACCCGAAAAGGCGGTGTGATACGATGGCATAACCGACTGTTAATACTGGTTTGCATTTTGTGTTTTTTGTTTGCAAAATGTCGCGGTAAGCAAGAGTCGCCATCGACTTTTATTTCATCCAATCATGGAAAAGAAAAAGAACAGAAAAAACCTTTTTCGAGATATTCTGAGTATGGGGGATAGATTATAGAAAGTGAAGGTGTTAGCACCCTTTCTATCCGTAGTTATCTACGGGCTCTTAGGTACTTGCTCATTTTTCAAATTGCTTGTGTGTGTTTGTCTCGAAAATGTTTTACTTCGTGATAATCCTTGTATCAATCCTCAAAGATGTGACGAAGTTTGTTTTGAAAATTGTTTTGAAAGGTGTTTGAGTGAAAAGTTTTTATTGAGAAAATACTTAAGATTCTACCTACTCGAAAAAATATTGTTTGTTCTCATTTCCTTTAGACAGCGCTATCCTACTATTTAGGAGTGGGTAGCACCGTCGTTGGACTTGTAAGGGACATTTGAAAGGGACAAGTACAATCACTAAAGCAATAGTTAGAAAACTTTAGTAGTAACCCTATAGTCTTAAGATCTTTCCGAGGCAATATTTTCGAGGCAACATTCGAATGGGACATTTTGATCTCTTAGACAGGAGGGCAACCACTAAAATCTCCTATGCTTAATGATTGTTTACCGAAGGCAACCAAAGTGAGGTAAACCCTAAGAGTGAATATGTGCATATGATTTGTTTCGATTATTTAATCTTTGCACATTAGGTGATCTACCGTTTTAATTTCAAATATTCTTGCCATACAATCCTATTAACATACATCTAGACAATTAAATATTTGCAGGAATTAAAAATGCAAAAAAATAAACCTAGCTATTACAAGGCTTCGGGGGATGGGGATTAATTACATAACCAAAGAATTGGGGATTAAAGCAGTAAATAAAACCCTAATTTTAACTATTACAAACCATTGGCAGTTAAAAAAATAATGGAAAAGAAATAATTAAATGCGCGGAGAATTAAATACGAGGAGAAATTGAAAAACCCTAAAATCTAATAGAGAAATAATTAATTTATTTTTGAGAAAAGAATTAATTGAGTTATGTATGACTAAAACCCTAATTCTAATTATTTTAATTATGAAAAAGAAATTGAAATTAACCTAATCTAGCTAAATTACATAATTTCAAGAAAATAAAATATTTTGTACAAAAAGATTTTGTGTATTTTTTTTGTTTTTTATTTGAGAAAAGAAATGTAATTGCACATTAATTAAAAACCCTAATTTCTAATTGCTTTTAATTATAAAAAAGAAATTAACTTAACCTATATTTCTAATTAAATTAAAATAAATATTTTATTAAAAAAAATACATTTTTAGTGTTTTGTGATTTATTGATTTTATGATTAATAAAAAAGGGTAATTAATTTGGTGAAAAATAATTAAACAAAATAATTAAAATAAAAGAAATAAATAAAGAAAAAGAAAATGGGCCTGTGTTGAATAGCAATTCTGGAGGTGTCAATTTGAAATTTTTAAGGCCCAAACGCTCCAAGCCTAGTTAGCCTCTAGATGCCTTGCAACGTTGACTTGAGGGCGTATCATAGGCCCTCACTGCTGGAGCGTTGGATCTGATAGCCTGCTTGATCAAACGGTAGGACTCAAGGGTGTATGATGTTCTCCAGGACAAGTAATGCGCTAGATCTGTTGAAAGAAAATAACATAAAGAGAATTGTTGGGACCTGGGGTCGAACCCAGGTCCTTGTGATCAATACCAACGCCTCATTGCCAGTTGTGCTACGCACTTTAGTTGTTAGTATAATAACAATGATGTATAATATATGAAAACAACGTGGATTACTGGATTAAAACAAAAGCGCACATTTTATTTGAATGACCCAATGCTGGTTGAACACATCATCATCTTCTTCCTCCTCCGTCGTATTAGGTATATACTTTTTACCTACAGTCACATGTCCGTAGCCATAGCCCCTGCAAATTTCCAAAACACACAAGAAACATGATAAATGATATCTAACTATATAGATCCATTCATTTTGATCTCGTGAACATCACGGTACCCTTCTTTTTGGATAATTTCATCTGTGGAGAAACCCCCTAAACTGCACATATAAACCCTAACAATGGCAAAGGCACGTAAAGGCTTCAAAAATGCAATTAAATTATCCAGTTAACTTGCAAACACGATGAGGATCACAAATATATAACTTAAACATGCTAATGATGCAAGAAATACAATAATCAATTTTGAAAATATGGGCAAACCGTGTGAATGCTAGGGGAAGATTTTGGGCGTGAGAATGCATGCAACTGGTCATATTAGCCTCTGGGAAGGTCCAAGAAACGATTGGAATCGTTGGAATGGCTTGAATTGGCCTCTAAGTTCAAAAATGATCCAACACTTTTTGTCACTTTTTTTGAATTTTGTTTGGTGTTTTCACGACTGCTAAACCTTGTTTTTTGCTTTGTTCTTGTCCAATATATACCTAGGGATGAATTAGGATTATAAACTTGGATTGAATCTTGTAATTTGATGAGATTTGATTTGATTCTTTAGCCATATGCAAACTTGCTATTTTGAGCCAAATCTTCCCTTTCTTGTACCAATTATACTTGATTCGTTTTGGCCTTGATAATTCAGCATATTTTGATTGCTAACATGTCCAAAAACCAAATCAAATCATATCTTTGCTATTATTCACCAATTATTTGATTTAATTCACTTTTTAATTAATAAAAAATCAAAGTAAATTTCAAAATGAAGCAAATAATATGTGGGTGAATATTTGAGTCGTGGACCACATTATAAATGAGGTTCAAGCATAAAAAGTTAGGCCCATTTAGCAAAAAATGAATTTTTGAGCACATTTGACTTTTGGCAATTTTGCAAAAAAGGTCAACTTTGACAAGGCATATCTCTTCCAATTTTAATCCTAGAGAGGTGTTATTGGAATTTTTAGAAATGTTAGTATGTGCCCTAAGCAACCCTTTTAGTCTCATCTCAATTGAGTCTGCCATGTTCATGTAAGAAGCTTTGACCCAAAAGGTGTTTTTGTTGACTTTTCAAAAGGACCCATAATGTAGAAATTCATATCTTTTGGTGAGTGCATATTTTGAACTTGTAAGATGAAGGTGAATTGTAGGGAATTGCATCCTCTTCAAAATGAGATTTGGATGGAAAATTTCTGATAAAGCATGTGGAAGTTATGCTTGGTCAAACTTGGGTTGACTTTTACTAAGAAACCCTAATTTAGCAACTTTTGGGTTTTCATGAATTTGGAGCATTCCTTGAGGAATCATGATCAACCCTTGATTAAATGATGAAATTCACTTCAAAATGTTAATGTTTACCAAAAAACTTGAATTTTGACTGTATGTGGGCCATAGTTGACTTTTGACCTAATACATTCGATTCTCAAGCATCTGAGTAGTTGACTAAGCAAACTTCTTGTGAAAGGCATGAAACTTGACATGTAGGGTCTTAAGAACATATTAAGACCATGGAGAGCATCTGATGCCTTTGTGGTTCACCCATCTTGATGATAATGAAAACCTTAATTTGAGGTACATTGCCTTAGGAGAGAGTTTGTCTGGTCAACTCTTGGGCAAGCTTGAGCAAATTGAGGATCTTAATTGACATGTGTTGAGTAAAATGAGAGGGAAAATTTTAGGGTACAACAGCTTCCCCTATTCAATCTTCTTAAACCTTAGTATGTAGATTGGCTCGTCCGCCTTTCGTGATCTGAAGGTGGAAGATGATTGAACACTAGAGTGCCCAAAAATTTGCACTCGAATGAAGTGATACTTGATTTGGTGATATCTGGAACGGGCTTATAGATTCCATTCGAAAACTGCTAGCGAATTGTCAGAGATGAGCTTAAAGATGCCATCTGAGATATGGCGGAATACCGTCGGAGATGGGCTTAGAGATGCCATCTAGAGGATTTTGATTTCCTGATACATTCCTTCGATGAGAGTTCCTGTTACTGTTGTTGAAGAATCTGTTGAGGAAAGTTGGTATCTGTCTTGGGAGAAATAGAATTTTAGGAGCTTCAGTTGTCTGTTAATCTACTGGGGAATTAACTCCGGCTTGAGGAAGCGGAAGTGAACTGCATATCTGGTCAGGGTATATACTGCACTACGAATTACTGGGGAAATGCGAAACCAATCGTGTTTGATCAGGTCCAGGTTCTACAGTGTTGTGGACTGCTGTCTGGAGATAAGAGAGAAGGAACCTGGATAGTAAGGTTATGATAAGGAACCTGGATAGTAGGGTTACTTCAATATGAAATCCTGGATAGTAGGGCTGTGAGAAGGAACCTGGATAGTAGGGTTACTTCGATATGAAAGCCTGAATAGTAGGGCTATGAGAAGGAACCTGGATAGTAGGGTTACTTCGATATGAAAGCCTGGATAGTAGGGTTGTTTGAAGGAACCTGGATAGTAGGGTTACTTCAATATGAAAGCCTGGATAGTAGGGCTGTGAGAAGGAATCTAGATAGTAGGGTTACTTCGATATGAAAGCCTGGATAGTAGGGTTGTGAGAAGGAACTTGGATAGTAGGGTTACTTCGATATGAAAGCCTGGATAATAGGGTTGTGAGAAGGAACCTGGATAGTAGGGTTACTTCAACATGAAAGCCTGGATAGTGGGGTTGTGAGAAGGAACCTGGATAGTAGGGTTACTTCGACATGAAAGCCTGGATAGTAGGGCTGTGAGAAGGAACCTGAATAATAGGGTTACTTTGATATGAAAGCATGGATAGTAGGGCTATGAGAAGGAACCTGGATGGTAGGGTCACTTCGATATGAAAGCCTGGATAGTAGGGTTGTGAGAAGGAACCTGGATAGTAGTGTTACTTCGATATGAAAGCCTGGATAGTAGGGTTGTGAGAAGGAACCCGGGTCGTAGGGTTACTTTGGTATGAAAGCCTAGATAGTAGGGTTGTGAGAAGGAACCTGGATAGTAGGGTTACTTCGATATGAAAACCTGGATAGTAGGGCTGTGAGAAGGAACCTGGATAGTAGGGTTACTTCGATATGAAAGCCTGGATAGTAGGGCTGTGAGAAGGAACCTGGGTCGTAGGGTTACTTCGAAATGAAAGCCTGGGTAGTAGGGCTTGTGGGAAGAAACCTGGATAGTAGGGTTACTTCAAAGCGATAATATAGATTAGTTGACCCATTTGATTTCGGGAACTGGGTTTTTGTTAGTCGTTTGTAGATGTAGCTTGTATAACTACTAAATTTGTTGAAGCTAATCCTCTTTTTCCTGAAAAGACATCAGGGTTAGTTATATGTGATGCATGAAATGCAGGGTGAGATGATGTTCTCAAAATAAATGAGATTATGATGTATATGATATGTATGCGTATGTCATGATGTATGTTCATGAAGTGCTATTGGGGTATGCCCGCGTCTGGGAAAATAAATCCCTGACGATTGCTGGAGATTTGTAAATATTCTGTCAGGAAGAGATGCTGGAGAATAACTCTGCGGGGACCAGACTTAGGGGGAAGAGATGCCCCGCTGGTAGACCTGCTGATCTGAAGGAATAAATTCAACTGGGGATGAAATTTCATTGCTGGAGATGGTAAGCTCTGTTAGAGATGGAGCTTCTATATTTGGAGAAATAAACTCTGCTTGGGGGATGAGATTTACTGACTCGCTTGCGATTATGAACCTCGGCTGGGTAGAGTTATGTCCTGTTTCGGGAAAGTTGACATCAATGCCTTTGGATACTTTTACTCTGTGGGGAAGTGTATGTACCAATAATTATGTTCCCAGGCTGGCTCTATCCCGGTACCTGTTGGGCAGAGTAACCGTAGGGTTTGGCACTTCTTGTTTTTCCCTGTTTCTGGAATTACGAGTAATTGTCTTTTGTTTCTCATGTAAGTATTTATGAGCAGCAATCATTTTCAAATGCATATATAAAAAATAAATCATTGGATGTTCTTGCAAAACAAAACAGAAAAAGTAAAACGAATTGAAGTTTCTTGTGAAAATAATTTGTATTGATTTTTGAAGTTGGCATGTAATGGGCATTTTTGTACAAAGAGGCTGGTGCGCTAGTAAGAGAACGCCGCCGAAAGAAATTATAATTTGTGTAAAAGAAAGAAAAATAGCCATGTGAAACAACCCCATTGGGTTCAAAATCTGCTATTGCCTTTATATCTTCAAGCGTCTCATCACTTTGCTTCTTGGCCGAAGGTTGATCAGATTGGTTGGCACCATCAGAGCTTGATAGTCGATACTGAAGTTTGGTCGCAAGATGATCCAATGAGACATAGTGATACGCTTTAATTCCTAACTTTTTCCTGGAACGCCCTTTCGGGTTTTCGGTCCACCGGGATACCCTTTTTTTGCCCAAGTCGCCCTTTCGGGTTTTCGACTTGCTAGGTGTACACATTCTTTTCATTTTCATCCCTTATTTTTGCCCGTACCCTTTTGGTTCGCCGGGAAGCCCTTATTTTGCCTAGGCCAGTCGACCTAGCGGGTCTTTGATTTAGGCGTAGTATCTTTTCACTATGTCTACATTGATAGGGTGAGGAAGGTCGTCACCATCCATGGTGGTTAGAATCATAGCTCCTCCTGAGAAAATGTTCTTAACTACAAATGGCCCTTCGTATGTGGGGGTCCATTTGCCCCTGGGATCACCTTGCGGCAGTATGATGCGTTTGATCACTAGATCCCCGACTTGATGTTCTTGGCGTCTGATTTTCTTGTTAAAAGCCTTGATCGTTCGATTTTGATATGTTTGACCATGGCAGGTAGCAGTAAGTCTCTTTTCATCGATTAAATTTAACTGATCAAGTCGGGTTCAGATCCAGTCATCTTTGTTCAAAGCCGCATCCTTCATAATCCTGAGAGAAGGTATCTAGACTTTGATGGGTAGGACTACCTCCATGCCATATACTAGAGAATAGGGGGTTGCCCCTGTCGACGTCCGTGCTGAGGTACAATCTTCTGTGTGTAATGCCCAAAATGGCAAGTTAGCTTTTTCCAAATAAGGATTAATTCTATGTGTAATGCCCAAATGGATGAAATAATGCATTAGCTCAATGGTTAGTCCATGAAATAATTCTTTGTACAAGCTGATTTGAAAATGCAAGTTGCCATGAACATGCCTTGGCCATGAACAAAAGTGAATTTTGCCCAACTTTGTGAATTCGATTCTCTCTAACCACAAAGGTGTTTGATGAGTTCTTGGACAATTTGGAAAGCTTGGAATGTGTACTACAATACATATTTGTAATTAAAATTGAAACTCCAAGTGGAACCATGTGAAAAATGGCCAAGAAGTTGGACAAAAATCCTGCCTAGAATAGGGCAAAATTTCTCTAAGTTAAGAATGTTTTGCACCCTTGTTCCAAAAATCATAACTTTGAGAAAACTTTGTGAATCAAAGTTGTATATTTTGCAATGGACTACAACTTTCATGTTTCAAGTTTTGTTTGAATCCATTGGCATCTTGGTGAAAAAATGGGACAAAGTTAGGAAAAAATAAGGAAGTTTCATAACTTAGAAAAATTCTAAGTTATGAAATTTTCTCATTTTAAACCCTAATTTGCAATTTTGAGTTTCTTGATGAACAAGTTTCATAATTTGACATGTCTTGATGAAAAATTAATCTTGGCACTTGATTTTGACCAAAAAGTCAAAGTTTGACTTTTCAGTATACAGTCAAATTTTGATCAGTTGACTGAAAAATTCATCTGTCAATCCTATGCATTTGAGATCTTTTGAACTTGTTGAATGGGTCAAGAAAATGCCATTGAGTCCTTGAGTCCATATATGAGCTTGGTTTGCCATTGGTTAGGTCAAACAGTCAAAAATTACCTTTGTGCAGTCAAAACCCTAAAAATGACCATTTTGCCCTTTTGGTGATCTGATCAAATTTCTTGTGGAGTTGTGATCCAAACTTGATCAAATGATTCATATGAGTTCATAATGTTGATGTGGGTCAAAAATCATGAGGTTTGACTGTCAATTGGTCCAATTGACTTTTTCCCCAATACAGCTGATTTCTAGGTCAATTGTCCAATTGACTGGGCAAAGATTGGAATCAAGGCTTGAAACTTGGTATGGATAAACTTGGGAGTTCAACATGAAGCATGAAAGTTACTTTGGGAATTTTAGGTCAAAACATCCCTGTGCAAACTCAAACCCTAATTTGGGTCAACAGTGCAAGGAGGGGTCTTGAGTAGAGCAAACCCTAACTTGATCTTGAACTCCAAGAGTCTTGTGAAAAAAAATGTTGATGAAAAGGGAGGGCAAATTTTGGGGTACAACAGCTGGCGTCGACTGAGACTGTTACTGAAGATCCTCCAATGAAGATGGCTTCCCTCAAGGATGCCCGGGCTGTTGTTGATAAAGGTGGGTGTGCAAATTGGGGCCAACTCCCTGATTTTGCACATAAGACTAACAAGTTTGGTTTGGGTTTCACTGCAGAAGCTCAAAAGGTTGTTCGACGTGCGCGGATCGGAGGACCTCCCCTGTTTATCAGCAATTCAGGAGTGAATGCCATTGAAGACGATGATGAAGAGTATGATATTGACAGTTGGATTTACCTAACTGCCGACGGTGGACTAAGCAATTGGACAGCAAAGGACTTCGTCCCATTTTCTTTTATTACCCAGTAATGAGACTTTTGGTTTGAGTTTGTAACAAACAATTTTTAAACTTTACGGACCGGTGTCTCACCCGAGGCACCGTGGTTTTGTTTGTGAGGGCTTTATGTGTCATTACCATATATCATTAATAAAAGCATTGGATGTTTCTTGCATTTCAAATTTTGCGCTCCTTGTTTTTCCCTTTTTATCTTGCAAAACAACTATTTTACACACACTCACATATACAGGTCTACATCCACTCTGGATCTCACTGGTAACGACTCTGCTACTTCCATTTATGAATTTGAAAGTCCGATCAACTTAGCCGAAGACGAAGGTGAAAATGATTGTGAAGTGCCTAGTGAAATTGCTAGACTGTTACTTCAGGAAGAGAGGGCCATATAGCCGCATGAAGAGCCAGTGGAATCAGTAAATCTGGGTACAGAGGTAGACAAGAAAGAGGTCAAGATTGGTGCAAATCTGGAGTCTAGTGTTAAACAACGGCTGATTCAGATGCTACGTGATTATGTTGAGATCTTTGCCCGGTCTTATGAAGATATGCCTGGGTTAGATACCGATATTATGGTTCACCGCCTGCCTACCAAGGAATAATGTCCTCCAGTTAAACAGAAGGTTCGTCGAATGCGCCCAGAGATGTCTGAGAAAATCAAGGCTGAAGTTATGAAACAGTTTGACGCCGGTTTCCTAGCAGTTACTTCTTACCCACAGTGGGTGGCCAACGTGGTTCCTGTGCAGAAGAAGGATGGTAAGGTTCGAATGTGTGTTGACTATAGGGATCTGAACAGGTCAAGCCCCAAGGATAATTTCCCTCTACCTCATATCGACGTTCTGGTTGACAACACCGCACAACATAAGGTCTTCTCCTTTATGGATGGTTTCTCCGGTTATAATCAGATTAAAATAGCTCCCGAAGACATGGAGAAGACAACTTTTGTTACTCAATGGGGTACCTTTTTCTACAAAGTCATGCCTTTTGGATTGAAGAATGTTGGGGCAACGTATCAGCGCGCCATGGTCACTTTGTTCCATGACATGATCCATCATGAGATTGAGGTATACGTCGACGACATGATTGCAAAATCCCAGATTGAAGAAGAACATCTTGACCACCTTCAGAAGTTATTTGACAAGTTGAAGTTGTACAAGCTGAGGTTAAAACCGAACAAGTGCACCTTCGGGATGAGATCTGGTAAGCTGATAGGTTTCGTCGTTAGCGATAAAGGTATTCAAGTGGATCCTGCAAAGGTGAAGTCTATACAGGAGATGCCAGCTCCCCGAACAGAAAAAGAAGTCAGAGGCTTTCTGGGACGTCTGAACTATATTGCCCGATTCATCTCACACATGACTTCTACTTGTGAGTTAATCTTTAAGTTACTGAAGAAAGATCAAGTGGTAAGTTGGAATGATGAATGTCAGGCCTCTTTCGAAAGGATCAAGGAATATCTCCAAGAGCCACCTATTCTGATGCCTCTAGTTTAAGGGATACCTTTGATCTTATACTTGACAGTACTCGACAACTCAATGGGGTGTGTGCTGGGGCAACATGACGAGTCTGGCCGAAAAGAGCATGCTATTTATTACCTTAGCAAAAAGTTTACCGACTGCGAGACCCGATACTCGTTGCTTGAGAAAACTTGTTGTGCTTTGGCATGGGCTGCTTGTCGGCTGAGACAGTATACGCTGGCTCACACTACTCTATTGATATCAAAGATGGATCCAATCAAGTATATCTTCGAGAAGCCTGCCTTATCCGGAAGAATAGCAAGATGGCAGATGATCTTGACTGAGTATGACATCCAATACACGACCCAAAAGGCAATCAAAGGAAGTGTGTTGGCGGATCATTTGGCACATTAAGCAGTGGATGATTACCAGTCTATGAACTTTGAGTTTCCGGATGAGAATATCATGATAGTAACCGACTGTGAAGAACCTGGACCGGATGAAGGACCTGAGGAGGGATCCCAATGGTCCGTGTACTTTGATGGAGCTTCAAACGCTTTGGGCAATGGCATTGGCACCATGATCATATCTCCTAAAGGCTCTCATACTCTGTTTACTGCTCGATTATGTTTCAACTGCACCAACAATATGGCGGAATATAAAGCGTGCATTATGGGTCTTCGAGCAGCAATTGACCTAAGGATTAAGTTTCTGAGTGTGTTCGGAGATTCCTCTCTCGTGATCAGTCAGATCAAAGGCGAGTGGGATATGAAACACCCAAATCTTATTCCTTACAAGGAGTATGTATTGACGTTGCTTCCACACTTCAAAGAGATAACCTTTGAACACTTCCCTAGAGAGGAGAATCAGTTGGCGGACGCGCTAGCTACGATGTCTTCTATGTTCAAAGTCAATTGGGACAACGAGGCTCCCCGGATTACCATTGAAAGGTTGGACTAACCTACACATTGTTGTGACATTGAGACTGAAGAGGTAACAGAAAAACCCTGGTTTCACGAGGTAAAGAGGTATCTTGAGGCTCAGGAATACCCCGAGGGTGCATCTGTTAATGATAAGAAGTTTCTGAGGAGGTTCGCGGTGAAGTTCTTCATCAGTAATGACATCCTCTACAAGCGTAACCATGACTCAACCTTATTGCGATGTGTGGATAAGAACGAGGCAGAAAGGATCATGGTAAATTTACATGAAGGTACTTTCGGAACTCATTCCAGTGGACACACCATGGCAAAGAAAATCCTCCGGGCAGGATATTATTGGTCCACGATGGAAGTCGACTGTTATCAACATTCTCGGACCTGTCACAAGTGCCAAGTCTATGCTGATAAGGTGCACATACCTCTAGTTCCTCTGAACGTCTTGACAGCTCCGTGGCCTTTTGCAATGTGGGGCATTGACATGATTGGTGAGATCAGACCTACGACATCTAACAGACATCATTTCATCCTGGTAGCTATTGATTACTTTATGAAGTGGGTTGAAGCAGCTTCCTTTGCTACTGTAACCAAGAACGTCGTGGCACGGTTCATTCGGCACAATCTGATCTGTCGATATAGTGTACCAGAGAGGATCATTACAGACAATGGTACAAATCTCAACAACAAGATGATCATCGAACTCTGCAAGCAGTTCAAGATACAGCATCACAACTATTCTCCCTACCGACCGAAGATGAATGGGGCTGTAGAAGCGGCTAATAAGAACATTAAGAAGATTGTGCAGAAGATGACGGTGACATGCAAAGATTGGCACGAGATGTTACCGTTGCTCTTCATGGGTACCGTACCTCAGCGCGGACGTCAACAGGGGCAACACCCTATTCCTTGGTATATGGCATGGAGGCCGTATTGCCCATTGAAGTTCAGATACCCTCTCTTCAGATTATGAAGGATGCAGGTTTGAGCAAAGATGACTAGATTCAGACCCGGCTTGATCAGCTGAACTTAATCGACGAAAAGAGACTTACTGCTATTTGTCATGGTCATACGTATAAAAAACGGATGATCAAGGCATTTAACAAGAAAGTTAGAGGACAAGAGTATCAAGTTGGGGATCTAGTGATCAAGCGCATCATCCTACCTCAAGGTGATCCCAGGGGCAAATGGACCCCTACTTACGAAGGGCCATTCGTAGTTAAGAACATTTTCTCAGGAGGAGCTATGATTCTAACCACCATGGATGGTGACGACCTTCCTCACCCCGTCAATGCAGACATAGTGAAAAAATACTATGCATAATCAACGACCCGCTAGGTCGACTGGCCTAGGCAAAAATAAGGGCTTCCCGGCGAACCAAAAGGGTTCGGGAAAAAATAAGGGATGAAAATGAAAACAAATTTGTACACCCGGCAAGTCGAAAACCTGAAAAGGCGGCTTGGGCAAAAAAGGGTATCCCGGTGGACTAAAAACCCGAAAGGGCGGTCCAAGGAAAAATTAGGGATCAAAGCGTAACACTATGTCTCGTTGGATCACCTTGCAACCGGACTTCGGTATCGACTATCAAGCTCGGACGACACTAATCAATCTGATCTACCTTCAACCAAGTAGCAAAGTGATGAAATGCTCGAGGACATAAAGGCAATAGAAGAGTTGGAACCCAGTGGAATTATTCACATAGCTGTTTTTCTTTGTTTTTTACAAATTGTATAAACTCTATTGCTCGGCGGCATTCTCTTGCTAGGACGTCAACCTCTTGTACAAAAACTCCTATTTACAGGCCAAACTTCAAAATCAATACAATTCATCTTCAAAGAAATTTCAAACTGTTTTTCCTTTATCTGTTTTGTTTTGCAAAGAACGTCCAATGTTCATTTTTTATATATGCATTTGACAATAATTGTTGCTCATGAATATTTACATGCGAAACAAAAGATGATTACTCGTAATATCAGGAACAGGGGCAAATAAGATTTATCCAAGCTTTACAGTTGCTCTATCCACCAAGTACAAAGGTAGATTCAGCTGAAGAATATGGCTAAGGTACATTCACTCCCCGCAGAGTAAGAAAAGGACAGTAATGTTAACTCTCCCCAACTGAGACTTGCAACTGTGAATGAATCGGTAATATCCTCCCCAAGCAGAGTTTATCTACCATCAACACTGAAAAATCTTAATATTCTTAGCGGAGTATAAAAAACATATCCCTAGTGGAGTTTGAAATTTTCCCCAGCGCAGTCTAAAAAAGCTTCCCCAGTGGAGTGTGGATAATCATCCCCAGTAGACTTTAGAAGATTGTCCCCAATGGAGTCTAAAAGGTAATCCCAAGTGAAGCCGCAACTGAAAGATCATCCCCAGCGGAGTTCATTCCTTTCACAAACGGTAATTCATCCCCAACAAGATTCAGTATCACCAGCAACGGTAATTCATCCCCAGCTGAATTTATCAGTGGAATCCTCTACAGAGCATCTCTTACCCACAAAGTAATCTCCTCATCAGCTTATTCCCCAGTGAAGTTATCCTCTCATGCAGGTTTATTCTCACATTCAGCTTCGTTCGCCATCCCCAGCAGAAACGAAGAATTCAACTCTTTTCTCCAGCAGCTATCCGAGATTTATTTTCCCCAGCTAAAAACATTACATTTTCATACATCATGACACATGCGTATACACATCATACAACACAATCTCATTTATTTTGAGAACATCATTTCCTGATACATATCATGCATTACATACAACTAACCTTTGCCTTTCAGGAAGGATGCAGTTAAATTCTCACAAAATTCAAAGTTATGAAGCTTGTTCCTCCGTTGAAGTACAGACAGGTTCCTAAATCTCAACAGAGAAGTTTTCACAGTTGAATTACGGGCGAGTTCTTAAATCTCGACAAAGATGTTTCCCCCCCCAGTTGAATTACGGACAAGTTCTTAAATCTCAGCAGAGATATTTTCTCAGTTGAAGTACAGGCGAGTTCCTAAATCTCAACAAAAGTGTTCCTCCGTTGAATTACAGACAAGTTCCTAAATCTCAGCAGAGAAGTTTTTCTCAGTTGAATTACGGGAAACTTCTTAAATCTCGACGAAGATGTTTCCCCAGTTGAATTACGGAAGAGTTCTTAAATCTCAGCAGAGATGTTTTCTCAGTTGAAGTATAGGCGAGTTCCTAAATCTCGACAAAAGTGTTCCTCCGTTGAATTACATACAAGTTCCTAAATCTCAGCAGAGAAGTTTTTCTCAGTTGAATTACGGGCGAGTTCTTAAATCTCGACGAAGATGTTTCTCCAGTTGAATTACGGACAAGTTCTTAAATCTAAGCAGAGATGTTTTCTCAGTTGAAGTACAGGCGAGTTCCTAAATCTCGACAAAAGTATTCCTCAGTTGAATTACAGACAAGTTCCTAAATCTCAGCAGAGAAGTTTTTCTCAGTTGAATTATGGGCGAGTTCTTAAATCTCGACGAAGATGTTTCCCTAGTTGAATTACAGACGAGTTCTTAAATCTCAGCAGAGATGTTTTCTCAGTTGAAGTATGGGCAAGTTCCTAAATCTCGACACCTCAGTTGAATTACAGGCAAGTTCCTAAATCTCGACACCTCAGTTGAATTACGGGCAAGTTCCTAGATCTCGACAGCTCAGTTGAATTACAGACGAGTTCATTTCCCTCAACAAAGATCAGATTTCCCTAGTGGAATCTTCCACAACAACAGGTATACAAGCTCTCGCTAAGGAATCTCTTATGCGATCGACACTCCTTCAGATGGCATCCTTAAGCCCATCCCCTCGTCGGAAATCTCCAAATGGCATTTGTAAGCCCATTCCCGACATCACAAGACAATTACCACTGCATGTGAGTGCAAATTTCTGGGCACTCTAGTGTTCAATCCTCTTCCACCTTTAGATCACGAAAGGCACGAAAGCCAATCTACATCCTCAGGTTTAAGAAGATTGAACAGGGGCAGCTGTTGTACCCCAAAATTTTCCCTCCCATATTTCTCAAGATATTTCAAGAAAGATCCTCAAGTTGCTCAAGGTAGTCCAAGGGTTGGCCAGACAAGCTCTCTCCTAAGGCAGTCTACCCCAAATTAGGGTTTCATGTTGCATCAAGATCCTTGAGTCCAAGTGACCCCAAGTGCTCACAAATGTCCTAGTATGTTCTCAAGATCATCCATGTCAAGTTTCAAGCCTTGCAGAGGAAGTTTGCCCAGTCAATTGCTCAAAGGTCCAAAAAACGAATGTGCTAGGGCAAAAGTCAACTGTGACCTACATACAGTCAAACTTCAAGATTTTTTGTCAACATTCTCATTTTGAAGTATATTTCATCATTTGATCAAGGTTTGATCATGATTCATCAAGGATTGCTCACAATTCATCAAGATTCAAAAGTTGCTAAATTAGGGTTTTGCAGGAAAAGTCAACTCAACTTTGACCAAGCATAACTTTCTCATACTTTATGAGAAATGACCCATCCAAAGCTCATTTTGAAGAGGATGAAATTCCCTACAATCCATATTCATCTCCCAAGATAAAAAAAATGAACTCACAAGAAATTATGAATTTGGACATTATAGGTCATTTTGAAAAGTCAACAAAAACACCTTTTTTGTCAAAGATTCTAACTCGAGCATGGAATATCAAAATGCGATGAGACCAAAAGTGTTGCTTAGAAGACATCTAAATATTTCTAAAAAGTCCAAGAACACCTCCAAAATTTCAAAATTGAAGAAGTTATGCATTGTTGAAGTTGGACTTTTTTGCAAAATTGCCAAAAGTCAACTATCCCCAAAACTTCAAATTTTGCCAAATGGCCCCATTCTTTTTCACTTGTTTTGGGTTGGCATTATTGCCCACGTGCTCTAGCCTTGGCCATGTTTCCATATCATATTTTTATTAATTATTTTGATTTTTATTTGAATTAATTTGATTTAAATCAAATAAAATCAAATAAAATCCAAAGCATTGATAACAATGGATCTTTTGATTGTTTTAGGCTTTAATCACAGCTAGCAAGGCATTGAAACTCAAATCAAGGAAAGTTGTGTATAAAAAGATTCAAATCAAGCCAAATTTGGAAGGTTGTAAAAGAAAATCAAATCCAATATCCAAGCATTGAAAGAGAGAGATTTGGACTGAGTTTGCAAATCTAATACATTGTGCAATACATAAGGGTCGTATGTAGACCAAAATAGGGGTTAAAGATCAATTGGAGAGCAAGAACAAAATTTGCAAAAACACCAAAAAAGTGTGAGATCGAAATCAAGTCTAGAGGCAGTTTCAAGGCTTGGTGTTGGTCTCAATCTCTTCCTGGCAATCTCCACAAGCAAAACCAGGCGTTTTCAGACCCTTCCAAGCGCTGTAAGTCATTCACGAAGCCTCCTTGTTCTTGATTTAGTATTTTGGAAATTAGGCATTGTTAACATGAGATAATTGCATAGTCTTAATCTATACATCATTTGCAAGCTTTTTGTAATAACCAATTTCATTTATGTGACCTATATCATGAATCACCATTGTTAGGGTTTTGCGTTTGGTTTTAGGGATTTTCGTTTCAGGAAAAATTGGCCCTAATAATGGGCATGGTTGCAATCAGAAGAATGAGACGACCTCAACCATGGTCTTAGAATACATTTCCATGGCCTGTAGGAGATTTGGGAGGAACCCCTGTCTGTAGCGACAGACATTTTTCCGTAGGTATAAATGTTGTTGTTTTTAGCCACGGTTGGAGGACAGGGATGATGCGTTGGCACTCCACCATTCGCCCATTTAAACAGCGCGTGCATTTTTTTATTTTTTCTGGCCATTAGTTTTGTTTTTATATATTATTATTAATTTGTATTATCTTAACAAAAAGAACAACGCAGCCTAGTGGTTGCCACGCAGGATTTCAAGGCATATGGGGCTGGAGGTCAGGGGTTCGATCCCTGCCTCCAGCATTTGTTATTTTTCTTAATTCTTTCAGGTAATCTAGTGTATGCGCATGCCAAGAGACCATCATACTCCCTCACTAGCCAATGTGCCAGATGGCCAGATGGCCAGATCTGGTGGTCATCATGGGAGGCGCACCAAAGGACCAGGTCAACGCTTGCATACAGGATCCCAAAAGTCAATTGGACCTTCATCAATTGGGCCAGCGAAATTGCTTTCTACACCTCTAAAAACAGGCCCAGTCTCACTCTTTTTTTATTATTTTGTTTATTTTCATTTAATATTTTATTTTGTTTTAATTTAATTACTAACCAATAAATTAATTTTCTTTTTATCAAAAAAATCACAAAAAATATTTTTGTCCAATTAAATTTCAAAACTTTATTTTTATTAATAAATATTAACTAATTAATTAGGTTTTTAATTCTAGAATAACTTTAATTTATTTTTGTAAATATTTAAAATTAATTAGAAATCATTAGGTTTTAATCATTAATTTAATTATTTTATTTTATCTCCTAAAATAACAAAAACTCCAAAAATATGTCATTTAATATTTTTCATTAATTAATTAATTTAATAATTAATTTAGCATTTAACTTTAGGATTAATTTCTTTTCTTAAAATAAAAAAATAAAAAAAAGCATTTTCTTTAATTAAAAGGGTCAAAACCCTAATTCCGTATTTGATCCAATTCACTCGCGCGATTTATTTTTCCTTATTCAATTATTGATGTATCTGCTCCTGGCTTGTAATAAATAATTAGGATATTTATTTTTCCGCTTTTAAATTTCAAAGGGTTGCTTTTGGCGATGTAAATACCCGACGCCTTGTAATAATTTAGTTTAATTTCCGCACCTTTTAATTCTGCAAATTATACAACTGTTAGATGTTTGGTAATAGGGTTTGCATGACAAGAATGAATGCCTAATTTAAAAATGGTTAGATCACCCTAAACATGTGCAAAGATAAAATTAACTGAAATCAACACACTCGCACATGCGCACTCCTAGGGTACACCCCACTTGGTTGCCTTTGTTCACGGTCATTGAGTATAGGTAGTTTTAGAGGTCATCCTCTTGTCTAAAAGATTATAGTCGCCTCGAAATGCTTGTCTCGGATATTGTTGCCTCAAACAAATGATCTAAGAAATTAGGGTTACCGCTAAAGCGTCCTAACATTGCTTTAGTGACCGTATGTCCCTCTTTTGAATTGACCCTTAAACTCCAACGACGATGCTACCTACTCACTAATAGTGGGATAGCATTGTCTAAAGGAAATTAGCATAAAACGATTCTTTTTTCGAGTAGGTAGATTAGTTCTTAGATACTTGCTCATCCAAAACAAAACTCTTTCACACTTACACTTTTACAAACAAGTTTTTAAAAACACTTCATTACACTCTTGAGGACAGAAGCAAGAGTTAAATCGAAGTTGAAACAAAAAACTTTTTTTCAAACCCACAAACATAAAGAAAACAATTTTGAAAAATGATGAGCAAGTACCTAAGAGTCCGTAGATAACTACGAATATAAAGGGTGCTAATACCTTCCCTTTCTATAATCTACCCCCGTACTCAGAAATATCTCGAAAAAGGAATTTTTATGTGCTTTTTTCCTTTCCTTGTTGGATAAAATAAAAGTCGGTGGCGACTCTTGCTTACCGCGACATTTTGCAAACACAAATGCAAAACGCAAACCAGCGTTCCAAAAAACAGTCAGTTCTTCCCACTGTATCACACACATGCAATGATTCCAAAGACTTCGGGAGATTTAAATTTGCAAACCAAAATAAACAAAAACCTTATTAGCTGAATTTGAAGTTCAAATGCCTTTTAGGCGTTACAATTAAAAATAAATCTGAAACTATAAAAGACATCAAAATTCCCATGGATGTTTCCTCTTTGTTCCGAGATAGTCATTGAGTGCTCTTTCTTCATGCAGTTGCTTTGTGAGCTCTAAAACCTTCCTCTCCTGAGCATGGAACTGATCCCTGTAAGTATCCTGATCCTTCATCAACTGAATCTAAGACCTCTGTAATTCCCCAAGATCAATGGGCATGTAAGGATAGAGAACCGTGTAAGGAATGCCTTCTTCAGTAGTGGGTTCCACAATCACTAGTAAAATGGCCACATAGGGCATCATAAGCTTCTGGGCACGAGCTCGTACCCATTGGAGGTAAGATTCCATAGGAATGGAAGTCTTTGGCCCCAAAGCCCTGGCGCCAGATCTGTTTACCATGCCCCAAGCTCGTATGAACCTCCGGCGATACTCTTTAACATCATCCTCATAGTTGAATATAATGCCCTCGATAAGTAACTCATGAGGACCATCCCTTCGAGCGTGACCAAATTGTCGCAGAGCTAAACAAGGGTTGTAGGTTATACCTCCTCTAATACCAAGTAACGGGACATTAGGGTACTCCCTGCAGCCGTCAATAATAGCAGTGTTTTCCATAGCTCGAGAACACCAAAGAATATCCGTATGAGCGAGCGACATTATCCTTTGCGACCAACCCAAACCTTCTTCATTCTTCAGTATGGACTTAGGGAGGTGAGAAATAAACCACCTCGACAGCAACGGCATGAAGCACATAAGAACCCCTCGTCTCTTCATGGTACGAGTATGGAGAGTGTGCAAAATATCTCCGAGCAAGGTAGGCACGGGGTTGCGAGAGAGGAAAATCTTGATAGTATTCACATCTATAAATGAGTCTAGATTAGGGAAAAGAACTAACCCATAGATTAGAAGAGCCAAGACCTCCTCAAAAGCCTTAAAATCCATATCATCCCAAGACAGCTGGGCCTTGTCTATCAGAAACTTAGCTAGCAAACCCTTGACTCCGCTTCTGGTATCCCACGTCGTCCCATTTCAGATGCAGAGCTGAGGCAATGACTTATGGCTTAGGAACTTCTTCTAGACCGGTGAAGGGTAATTATTCAAGAATGGGTATATCCAACAGCTGAGAGAATTCTTCCAAGGTAGGCACCAACTGATAGTTAGAAAGGTGAAGCAGTGGTGCTTGGGATTGAAGAACTGAAAAAGTACACTCATCATCTTTTCATCAAAGTTTGAAGTAACCAGGTTGAGAAGTTGACCATGTCTCTTAGTAAACGCAGAAGTTTCAGAACCCTTGATGCTAGCTCTTTGAGTTGAAAAGGTATCTTCACAAAGCTGATTCGGATAGTGTTCCTGGGAACAGAAGTCATGATCTGCAAAATAGAACAAAGATAAATTCCCTTGGTTTTTGAAATGGTTAGTGCAATAAGAATGGATGATATGTTATGATGCATGATGTTATGATAAACCACAGGTATAACAAAAACAGGTATAGCACACACAATCAAATCACACCAAGTCCTTAGGTTTAAGGCTTGCTTGAGGTTAAAGGTAGTACCCTCTTGAAGTTTAGTAGGTTTCAAACCTGTCTTAAAAAGTAACTGGGTTCTAGAGGATCTCAATATCACTGACCATCCTTTATTGGGCATTATCTCAGCTCAAGCAATCTTTTCTTGCGGCTAAAATATCACGAAAGTATGATCTCAATGAGTGTAGCATCGAGTATCAACCAATCCTCAGCCCTACACCGAGGCCGGCAATCTCACTACTTTCTAATGGCCAAGTTTGTTCAACTAAGGTTCTAAGGTCCGTTAGTGCTTCACGACACCATGCGGCGGCCCCGTATTCTCCTCGTTTCCCCATGAAGGATACCATTACCAACCAAAGTGCCACACCAACACAACCATCGCTTAAACCATATCGGTCTATGCCGTACAGTCTCCACGATCTATTGTTGTTTACCTAATAAGTGCCCCCAGATCCGGGTGTAGGATCTATAGTAACCCTAAACAAACCCTCAAAAGTAAAGCAATCAAGAGAATTAATTCAATGACCTAGATCCTAAGGTATACCCCACTTATTTAATCCCCAGCAGAGTTGCCAGTTCTGTGATACGGTGACAAAACCGACTGTTAATACTGGTTTGTGTTGTGTTTTTTGTTTGCAAAATGTCGCGGTAAGCAAGAGTCGCCACCGACTTTTATTTCATCCAATCATGGAAAAGGAAAAAGAACAGAAAAAACCTTTTTTAGAGATATTCTGAGTACGGGGGGTAGATTATAGAAAGGGAAGGTGTTAGCACCCTTTCTATCCATAGTTATCTACGGGCTCTTAGGTACTTGCTCATTTTTCAAATTGCTTGTGTGTGTTTGTCTCGAAAATGTTTTACTTCGTGATAACCCTTGTATCAGTCCTCAAAGATTTGACGAAGTTTGTTTTGAAAATTGTTTTAAAAGGTGTTTGTGTGAAAAGTTTTTATTGAGCAAATACTTAAGGTTCTACCTACTCGAAAAAAGATTGTTTGTTCTCGTTTCCTTTAGACAATGCTATCCTACTATTAAGGAGTAGGTTGCACCATCGTTGGAGTTGTAAGGGACATTCGGAAGGGACAAGTACAATCACTAAAGAAATAGTTAGAAAACTTTAGTAGTAACCCTAGAGTCTTAAGATCTTTCCGAGGCAACATTTCCGAGGCAACATTCGAATGAGGCATTTTGATCTCTTAGACAGGAGGGCAACCACTAAAATCTCCTATGCTTAATGATTATTTACCGAAGGCAACCGAAGTGAGGTAAACCCTAAGAGTGAATATGTGCATATGATTTGTTTCAGTTATTTAATCTTTGCACATTAGGTGATCTACCATTTTAATTTCAGATATCCTTGCCATACGATCCTATTAACATACATCTAGGCAGTTAAATATTTGCAAAAATTAAAAATGCGAAAAAATAAACCTAGCTATTACAAGGCTTCGGGGGATGGGGATTAATTACATAACCAAAGAATCGGGGATTAAAGCAGTAAATAAAACCCTAATTTTAACTATTACAAACCATTGGCAGTTACAAAAATAATGGAAAAGAAATAATTAAATGCGCGGCGAATTAAATACGAGGAGAAATTAAAAACCCTAAAATCTAATAGAGAAATAATTAAGTTATTTTTGAGAAAAGAATTAATTAAGTTATGTGTGACTAAAACCCTAATTCTAATTATTTTAATTATGAAAAAGAAATTGAAATTAACCTAATCTAGCTAAATTAAATAATTTCAAGAAAATAAAATATTTTGTATAAAAAGATTTTGTGTATTTTTTTGTTTTTTATTTGAGAAAAGAAATGTAATTTCACATTAATTAAAAACCCTAATTTCTAATTGCTTTTAATTATAAAAAAGAAATTAACTTAATCTATATTTCTAATTAAATTAAAATAAATATTTTATTAAAAAAGAATACTTTTTTGGTGTTTTTTGATTTATTGATTTTATGATTAATAAAAAATAGTAATTAATTTAGTGAAAAATAATTAAACAAAATAATTAAAATAAAATAAATAAAGAAAGAAAAAGAAAATGGGCCTGTGTTGAGTAGCAATTTTGGGGGTGTCAATTTGAAATTTTTAAGGCCCAAATGCTCCAAGCCCAGTCAGCCTCTAGATGCCTTGCAGTGTTGACTTGAGGGCGTATCATAGGCCCTCACTGCTGGAGCGTTGGATATGATAGCCTGCTTGATCAAACGGTAGGACTCAAGGGTGTATGATGTTCTCCTGGACAAGTAATGCGCTAGATCTGTTGAAAGAAAATAACATAAAGAGAATTGTTGGGACCTGTGGTCGAACCCAGGTCCTTGTGATCAATACCAACACCTTATTACCAGTTGTGCTATGCGCTTTAGTTGTTAGTATAATAACAATGATGTATAATATATGAAAACGACGTGGATTACTGGATTAAAACAAAAGTGCGCGTTTTATTTGAATGACCCAATGATGGTCGAACACATCATCATCTTCTTCCTCCTCCGTCGTATTAGGTATATAACTTTTACCTACAATCACATGTCCGTAGCCATAGCCCCTACAAATTTCCAAAACGCACAAGACACATGATAAATGATATCTAACTATATAGATCCATTCGTTTTGATCTCGTGAACATCACGATACCCTTCTTTTTGGCTAATTTCACCTGTGGACAAAACCCCTAAACTACACATATAAACCCTAACAATGGCAAAGGCACGTACAGGCTTCAAAAATGCAATTAAATTATCCAGTTAGCTTGCAAACACGATGAGGATCACAAATATATAACTTAAACATGCTAATGATGCAAGAAATACAGTAATCGATTTTGAAAATATGGGCAAACCGTGTGAATGCTAGGGGAAGATTCTGGGCGTGAGAATGTGTGCAACTGATCATATTAGCCTTTGGGAAGGTCCAAGAAACGATTGGAATCATTGGAATGGCTTAAATTGGCCTCTAAGTTCAAAAATGATCCATCATTTTTTGTCACTTTTTTTGAATTTTGTTTGGTGTTTTCACGACTGCAAAACCTTGTTTTTTGCTTTGTTGTTGTCCAATATATACCTAGGGATGAATTAGGGTTACAAACTTGGATTGAATCTTATAATTTGATGAGATTTGATTTGATTCTTTAGCCATATGCAAACTTGCTATTTTGAGCCAAATCTTCCCTTTCTTGTACCAATTATGCTTGACTCGTTTTGGCCTTGATAATTCAACATATTTTGATTGCCAACCTATCCAAAAACCAAATCAAATCATATTTTTGCTATTATTCACCAATTATTTGATTTAATTCACTTTTTAATTAATAAAAAATCAAAATAAATTTCAAAATGAAGCAAATAATGTGTGGATGAATATTTGAGTCGTGGACCACATTATAAATGAGGTTCAAGCATAAAAGGTTAGGCCCATTTAGCAAAAATTGCATTTTGAGCATATTTGACTTTTGGCAATTTTGCAAAAAAGGTCAACTTTGACAAGGCATATCTCTTCCAATTTTAAACCTAGAGAGGTGTTCTTTGACTTTTTAGAAATCTTAGGATGTCACCTAAGCAACCCTTTTGGTCTCATATCAATTGAGTATTCCATGTTCATGTAAGAAGCTTTGACCCAAAAGGTGTTTTTGTTGACTTTTCAAAAGGACCCATAATGTAGAAATTCATATCTTTTGGTGAGTGCATATTTTGAACTTGTAAGTTGAATATGAATTGTAGGGAATTTCATCCTCTTCAAAATTAGCTTTGGATCGAAAATTTCTAATAAAGCATGTGGAAGTTATACTTGGTCAAAGTTGGGTTGACTTTTACTAAGAAACCCTAATTTAGCAACTTTTGGTTTTTGATGAATTTGGAGCATTCCTTGAGGAATCATGATCAACCCTTGATCAAATGATTAAATTCACTTCAAAATGTTAATGTTGACCAAAAATCTTGAAGTTTGACTGTATGTGGGCCACATTTGACTTTTAACCTAATACAGTCGATTCTCAAGCATCTGAGCAGTTGACTGAGCAAACTTCTTGTGCAAGGCATGAAACTTGACATGTAGGATCTTGAGAACATATTAAGACCATGGATAGAATATGAGGCCTTTGTGTTTCACCCATCTTGATGACAATGGAAACCCTAATTTGAGGTACACTGCCTTAGGAGAGAGTTTGTCTGGTTAACTCTTGGGAAAGCTTGAGCAAATTGAGGATCTCAATTGACATGTGTTGAGTAAAATGAGAGGGAAAATTTTGGGGTACAACAGGCGGTCCAGGAAAAAGTTAGGGATTGAAAGCGTATGACTATGTCCCATTGGATCACCTTGCAGACAACCTTCAGCATCGACTGACAAGCTCAAACGGGTCTAATCAATCCAATCAACTCTGGACAAGGCAGCAAGTGGACAAGACGCTCAGAGACACAGAGGCTATAGCAGAATGGGAACCCCATGGGATCATTTCACATAGCTATCTTTTCTTTGTATCAATTTTCATTTTTTACGACGATATTCTCTTACTAGAATGCTCGTCTCATTGTACAAAAATACTTATTCAAGTTAATACAAAGATATTCCTTTGAAAGTGTAAAACTATCTGTTTTTCTTTATTTTTGTGTTTTGTTTACAAAAACGTCCGATGATTTAAATTTGAACATATGCATTTGAACATGACTATTGTTTACAAATGAACAAAAAAGAGGAATAGAAAATAGAAAGACAATCACTAATGGATTTAAGAAATAGGATAATATCTTTAGACTATTCCATAAAGTCCCCCGCAGATACTTTTCCAGCAAGAGCGGAAAACGGGACATCCCACTATAGGATCGCTAATGTATCTCAAGTATGAAGCTTAATGATATCAAGCTCTCTCACATCCCAGACAGAACAAAACTTCCAGTTACCACTCCTAAGATTCCCCAGTGAAAGTCGCCCAGCTTCTCAGGATTCCCCAACAGGATTTCACGAGGTCTACAAGCAATGCACGTCGTTTCCCCTTACACAACAAAGTTTATTTCTCCAACAAATGGAAACTCATCAACACTTCAAAACATGAAGACTTACACTCCTCATACCCAGCAATACTCAGGGATTTATTTTCCCCAACTACAACAATACTGCAGCATAACAATTAATGTGTCCATACATTACATCCATATGTCATAGCATTGACAACACAGATACATACGACACAATCTCATTTATTTTGAGAACATCATTGTACCATGCATTTCATACATCATGATATTGCATGCAACTAACCTTTCATTCTTTTTCAGGAAAGATCAATCAACGGAAAATTATCGTCAAAATTTTCAACAAGTCAAATACAGATCTATTCCCAAGAAAGGATTGGTAAACCATCTACATAATAGATATTTCTTTCATATCCCTGCCGGTTCAGTTTAAATCTCTCAAAAGTTTATTCTAATTCTTTCCTGTAGACGTCTTCTCTGTTTCAGATAAACCTTTCAATGATTTGTTCTGATTCTTCTCCAGATCCCTGTCGGTTCAGTTTAAATCTCCCAACGGTTTATTCTGATTCTTTCCCACAGACACTTTCTCTAGTTCAGATAAATCGCTCAAATATTTACTCTGATTCTTTCCAGTTAAAGAATATTCAAGATCTCTTTTGGTTCAGTTTAAACCCCTCAATGGTTTATCCTGATACTTTCCAAAGGAACACTTCGGGTTCAGATAAATCTCTCAATGGTTTATTCTGATTCTTTCTCGCAGATGCTTTCTCTAGTTCAGATAAATCACTCAAAGATTTACTCTGATTCTTTCCAGTTAAAGAATATTCAAGATCTCTTTTGGTTCAGTTTAAACCCCTCAACAGTTTATCTTGATAATTTCCAAAGGAACACTTCGGGTTCAGATAAATCTCTCAACGGTTTATTCTGATTCTTTCCTGCAGATGCTTTCTCTGGTTCAGATAAATCGCTCAAAGATTTACTCTGATTCTTTCCAGTTAAAGAATATTCAAGATTTCTTTTGGTTCAGTTTAAACCCCTCCATGGTTTATCCTGATACTTTCCAAAGGAACATTTTTGGTTCAGATAAATCTCTCCAAGATTTATTCTGATTCTTCCCAGTCAAACAACATACAAGACTTCCTCTGGTTCAGATAAGTCACTCCAAAGACTTATTCTGATTCTTTTCCAGTTGAAATCAAGTTCAACCTTAGTCCATTTTCTATCAACAGTCACTTTGGATGGCATCTACAAGCCCATCTCCGGAAAATCTCCATCATTCCTCAAAATGGAATCTATAAGCCCATTCACAATTCATCTTCGAGTGCAAATTTCTGGGCACTCTAGTGTCCAATCATCTTCCACCTTCAAGTCACAAATGGCGGATCCGCCAATCTAACTCTTCAGGTTTAAGAAGATTGAACAGGGGCAGCTGTTGAACCCCAAAATTTTCCCTCTCATTTATCAAATATTTTCTCAGAAGATCTTCTTTGGTTCAAGACTGCACAAGGGTTGATAAGCTCAAGACACCTCCTTAAGCACTGATGACTAAAATTAGGGTTTAAGATTGCACGAGGATAATTGAACTTTTAATGCCTCATATGACTTTCATGGATCATTATGGACCCCAAAGATTTCTCATGTCAAGTTTCAAGTCTTGGATCACATTTTTGCTCAGTCAATTGAGTAGTTGACCTAAAAATCAACTATATTGAGGAAAAAGTCAATTGTGGTTAATTTACAGTCAAAATTCATAATTTTTTATCCATATCAACATTGTTAACTCCTATATGTCATTTGATACAGTTTGGATCACAATTCCTCAAGAAATTTGATCAGATCATCAAAAGGGCAAAATGGTCAAAATTAGGGTTTTGATTGAGAAAGGGAAATTTTTGATTTTTTACCTAGCAAATGGTTAATTGGTCTAAGACATGATCTTAAGATTTCAATTGCATCATTTTGACCAAATGGCGTGACTCAAAGCATCCCTCAAGATCAATTGATTGATAGTTGATTTTCAATCAACTGATCAAAAGTCAATTGTACACTGAAAAGTCAAACTTTGACTTTTTGGTCAAAATCAAGTGTCAAAGATCACAATTCATCAAAACATGTCAAAATATGAAACTTGTTCATCAAGAAATCAAAAATTCAAGATTTCATTTTGAAAAGTCAAAGTTTCCAAACTTAGAAATTTTTCTAAGTGTTGAGAACTTCATATTTTTCACAACATTGAGCCAATTTTTCACCATGATGCAAGATGATTCAAAAGAAACTTTCAACATGAAAGTTGTAGATCTCAATAAGATCTAAAACATTTCTTTACACAACTTCTAAAAATGCTTGGATCTCAAGTTATTAATCCATGAAATCATGGTCATGAAACTAAAACACTTAGTGAAATTTTGTGCATTTTGGTCAGGATTTTGACCTAACTTATGACCCAAGTTTCACATAGTTCCATTTGGATTTTGCAAAAGTGATTCAAATAGGGGTTGTAGAGCACATTACAATATTTCTAAAATGTCCAAGAACTCCTTGAGATCATTTGTGATCAAGGATAATCGAAGGCCAGAAGTTAGGGTTTCAAGTTGTTTTGTAAGGCAAAATTTGTGATGCAACATGAACCAAATCCATAGCCATGCTGCATAATATTTACTTTGCAGGACTCAAAATTGTTTTTCACTCCTTAATTTAATGTTTAGACAATTGATTGATCAATTGTCCAGTTGATTCAAGCATTGTCCAAAGCATTTTGCCATTTTAGGGAGAAAGTCACCATTTCCATTCTTGTAAAGCAAGCTTTATGCACAAAGTCAGCTTCTTGAGCTCCTAAATTGTTCTCTTTAGGTACACTCCATCCACAAAGTCATAAGCAAGTGTGCTTAAAGCATAACCACTCTATCTTAGCAAGTAAACAAGACTTTGAAACTTGGATTTCTCAAAAAAATCACATGTTATGCTTAAACTTATGATTTTGAATTGTGATCAACAACAAGCTTCCAAACTTGTTGCTTATAAATAGAGGCACTATTTGTGAGCTAGAGGACGAGCTTAAGCACCCTGAAAACACACCAAAACTCCCTCAAGCCAGAATTTTCACAAAAAACTCCATTGATGCACAGTTCTGACCTTAAACTTATATCTCTCATTTCCCTCGTGCATTTTCTTTCCTAATCAATCCTAAAGCTTCTAAACATCAAATACAACTCATCCCTGACCCTGTTTCATAACTGTAACACCTCCATCATCAAGTTCCATTTTCAAAAACAGGGGTCTGCAAGTGGACTTCTCCAGAACTCCTCAGTCACTTTCAGCTCAAACCAAGCATCACATTAGCTTCTTAGGAACTTGAGGAAGCTAACCGAATCCCTGGAACTCATCAAAAGATGCTCAAACTCAAAACATGATACCCTCTTGCAAGGTGAGTTTTCTGACTTTTGAACTCTTCATATAAGCATCATTTGGTTTCCATTTGTGAATATAAAATGTAGACATCATAGTCCTGAAACTAACCATGTCCTTAGAATTCATTTATGTTGCCTGAGTAGTGAGAATTTTAGAGTTGAATTTTCTGGGGGAAAAATTAGGTCAGATTTGGTACCATTTAAAATTCATGCTCATTTTTTATTTATAGCTTTAGTTATTTATATGACTGAACTCATGATGAAATTTGGAGCAAGTTTCATGTTTATACTGTTGCAAATGGTTGAGAAATGAAAGAGATAGCAATTTCAAAATATCATGTTGATTGGTCTAGCGCGAGGTTGAAGATGATACAAGTCTAGAAATGTGTTTCAAGTATATATATTCTTGGTTTTTTATTAATAAACGAATGTATAGCCACCCCAGTGGTAGAAACGTGCGCCTGTGACTATAGGGACCTGGGTTCGAGCTCCAGTGGTACCCTTTTATTTTTCTTGTTTTGTTTTTACAGATCCCATGCAAATCAGCCAACGCGCGTATGGTACACTCTTTAATCACCACCATCAGATCATTGTAAAGATAAATCCAACACACTCCAATGCAAGCACATGGTATACCTCAGGAGGGCAGCCACACTTGATCCAAACAGGCACCAGGTTATTGCTTTAGGCCCAGTCTGAATTGGTGACTCTCACCCCTATTTTACTTTCTAATGCAGGCCCATTCATGCATTTTTTTTTAATTTTCTCTGATTACAAAAACACATATTTGGGCCTAGCGCCCCTTTTTACTATTGTTAACCCCCGTTTTCATTTTTTAACCCCCTGACTTTAATTTTATATTTTTATTTTATTCTCTTTCCTTTATTATTATTATTATTAATATTATCTTTATTATTATTATTATTATTATTATTTGCATTAATGAAAACCCAAAAAATATTTTATTTATTACTTTTTACATTTATTTAGTTTATTTTGTTTTATGAAACTAAAAAGAACAAAAACATTTTCTTTAATGAATTAATTTCCCTTTTTTAAAATACTTAGATAATTAGTCTTGATTATTATATATTATTTTCTTGTAAATTAAAATCAATTTAGAACTTAGGAATTTTATTTAATTAATTTTATTTAATCAAATTCACAAAAAAAAACCTAAAAAACTTGTTTTCTTTAATAAATTAATTTCTTTTACTAATCTAATCTTAATTTTCTTATTTTTAGTTAATTATTTTATTTTAGTTAACTAGGTCAAAAAACCCTTTTCATGAAAACCAAACAAAATCACATTTCTTTTTACATTTACATTCTTGCATTTTTATTTATTCATTTATTCAAATTCAATATGGTTGTAATAGATAATTAGGGTTTTAATTTCTTGCAATTTCCCCATTTGTAATTTGTACACCCCCTCCCCTAATGATGTAATAGCTTAGTATTTTCATTTTCTGTAATTTAATGCTTTATATACAAATGCTAGTAATTAGGGTTTGTATGGAAAGATTAAAACCAACAAATAGCAAACCCCAATCAAGACAAATCAAACATGTAAACCAATACACTTGCACACATACACCCTTCGGGTAAATCCACTTTGTTGCCTTACAAAAATGGCCATATTATGCATGTGAGGTGTCTTAGCAAAAACAATAAAAAATACAAGATCATAGTCCCTCGATGACGCTATCAAAGTTGCCTTTCAAAAATGATCTTAGTCCCTTAAAAGAAAATGCTAAGATATCTTACAACATTGCTAATCATAGTTATACGATGACCCTTGTCCGTCCCTTTTACATCCAAAGATAGGGTTACTTACCAAATCAATGGTAAGATAACAATCTTAAAGGAAAGAGGAAATAAACATGAAAGACTTTTGAGTAGGCAGATTGTTCCTAGTTGCTTGCTCAATTTCAAATCAAAACATCCTTGCTATTTTAAAAAACAAACACCAACACTCTCAAAACATCTTTCAAACTTGAAACATTTTTCAAAAGATCAACACTTTGTATACATTCTTACGAACGAGAATCATTACAAAGTTTTCCTAAACGATGGTGCATTTTCAAAATACTTTCAAAAAACCACACAAAGCACATTTCAAACAAAAGCAAGTGATATAGCAAGTAACTAAGAGCCCGTAGATAACTACGGATGAAAAGGGTGCTAATAGCTTCCTTTTTCATAATCTACCCCCCGAACTCAAGAAAACATCTCAAAGGTCTTTCCTGTTCTTTTTAGCCTTTCCTTTTGGATAAAATAAAAATCGGTGGCGACTCTTGCTAAACCGCAACATTTGCGATCAAACGCAAAACAACCAAGTCAGTTCTCCTACCGCGTTACACTTAGGTTTGATGAGAAATCTTTGTATATGATGTTGATTTGTGTAATAATGTATTTGTGCGAAACTACATGTTAGATGTGTTATAGTGCATTAAGTCGCACCAATTGAGATGTAAAAGTGTGTTTTCGGTGTCAAAAGTCATACAGGAAAAGTGCTGTCATCGCATGGTTTTTTTCCTAAAAATCGTAGAGGTCGCTTAGTGTCGTTTTACGCTCTTAGTGCCAAACTCTCGGGAAGTTAAGGTGCTTAGCGCCTATAGCTTTCTTAGCGCGACCTGGAAGTTGGAATTCAATGTTTTCTTTATTTTTATATGGAATTGTGTATTCTTATGTTTTATAATCAGTTATAATTAATTTTAGAATTTTAAAAATAAGTGTTGGAAGAATTTTTAATGCTCGTATGATAAGAACATGAAACTTTGTTTATATGTTTTTATGTATGTTTTGTGATTTGGTGTTGGATTTTAATGACAATATTGTACATTGCTTGTTATGTGTTGTTATGATGGTTTGGCGTGGTTATACTATGAAAGTTAATTGTATGTGGATAATTTATGAATATGTGCATGTATGTTTAATTTTATGGTAATTCAGTTGTGACAAATTATTGAAGATATGCATGTATGTTAAGATTAAAGGATGGTCTTAATTGCATACGGTTGTTGAAATTGCACATGCATCATTATTGTCAAGAGGCAATGCTTGTTAGTTTCGTGGGAGGTAGTGACTTGTCTCAAACCTAGAGTGGGGTTTGAAAACTTATGGAATGGGCTTTTTGTGTGTTATTGGTCTAGGGAACAAACCCGGTTTAAAGTAAAAACCGAATAAAAATAACAGTGATTGGTACCACATGCATGAGTATTGTATTTGAGTCTTACATTGAGTCATATTATGTTGATGCCATAGTATAAAGTTATGTGCATTGTGTGAAATTGATGTATTTATGAGATTGTGGATTGTGAGTGTATACTTGTGAATAGTATGAATAATTGGGTGATGCTATGTATGTAAAGCATATGAAGTGTGAGTGAATTTATCTTGATGCATGTATGTTACACATTATATATTATTATATGATTTCGATAATTCTGTGAATTCTTGCCTTTCTGTTGGAATGATGGTTTATAAGGGCATCACTCAGGTACTCAAGATTAGAGTTTCTACTGGAAGAGGAGTAGTTGGAGAAGCTACTTTATTTTCTTTCCGCATTTTGGTTTTTGGGTCTTGCTGCGATGTTATGTAACACTGGGGAACGATTTTGAATTCATGTTTGAGAGATACTTTGTATACTATTTTATTTGGTTATCCTTACCGAAATTATGTGATGAATTGGCTTTTAATGCCTAAGTTATTCAATGAATAAATTTTTATGAGACTCAAATATTGTATTTGTTTGAATGAAAATGATTTCGTTGCAAAATGCATATGTGGAAGTGTATGAAAAGCATGAATTATAATTAAGTGTTTTTGAGCATGACATGTATATGTGAGTTTTGAATTATATGTGACACCCTTGATTGATATGCATGATTATATTACTTTTATTTATATCGTATTATTTCACAGGGTTTTAGAGGGTGTTACATTCGTGGTATTAGAGCATAGTCGGCTAGTTGACCAAGTTGCTAATGTAACACCCCAATTTAATTATAATTATTTTATTCGAAATAATTAGACGATATGATGTGTTTATGTGTGTTGATGAATTTCATGTTGCGTTTTGACGAGATTATTGGAAGATTAGAAGTGGTGAGAATTGTAGAAGTTAAGGTGATGGGGGGTGTATGGAAAAAAGTGTAGAAACATGAGGTGAATGAAGAATATTGGTGATAATAGTATTATTATTATTATATTTACTATTGCTATTATATGAGGTAAATAGTAATTATAATATTAATAATTAAATGATTAAAAAAATAAGGAAGGGAAAGATGGGGATATTGATTTAGGGGTCTAAGAGCTTAGAAGAGAGAATAAAGAATCATTATTTTTCAATCCATCATAGAACTAAGAAGCAGAAGAGAAAGGAAGAGGCTAGGGCTAAAGGGAAGACTCTATTGGAGAAGGGAAGAGAACTTAAAACCTAAGATAAGGGTGGGGTTCTAACTCTATAAAGGTTTATATGATGATGGGTTATGGTAGAGTTAGGTTGATTAATCGTTTAATCATTCTTTGTGTGAAATTAGTGTGTATGTGAATGTATATATGATGATTTGAGATGTTGAATTGATGTGTGTAAACTCTTGATTTTGAAGATGTAAAGTAATCCCATTGGTGACTATGATGTATGCCTATTTGGTATGATGAATTACTTCTATTTCATGTGAAAATTTGGTGTTTTGAAAAGATGGGAATCGTAACCTGTAAATTACAGTGGTAACCGGTTACCGCGTGTAAAAACTTGGTTCTAGGAAGAAAATTTGTGAAGGGTAACCAATTACCATTATACGGTAACCGAGTTCCCACAGTCTTGACAGAATGATGATTTTTGTGAAAATAGCAGTAGCCGGTTACTGAGATAGGGTAACTAGTTACCGCGAGAAAATTTTGAATTTCAAAGTTACTGTTTTAGCAGTAACCGGTTACCACTGGAGGGTAACCGGTTACCACTGAGACAGAATGGCCAATTTTCTGAAAAACTTTTAAAATTCATAACTTTTTACTCGGGTGTCTGTTTGACACGCTGTTCGAACCTACGAAAAACTAAAAATATTCTCTATCCAATAAAAATTAATTGAACATAGTATGAGAAGATTTTCTGGGTTTTGTTTTATCTCGATGTTTATTGTAATTGTGAAGTTGTGAATATGACGATGATTGTGAAGAGATTTCTTGATGTGGAGAGATGTGGTGATGTACAGATAGCGAGGTGTGATTAATGAGTTGTATTGGCTTATTTTGTTGTTATGTGTTGTGTTGTTGCATAAGTGTCATAATATGTTAATATTACATGCATTTTTATAAGTGATTATGTGGTCGTAATTGCAAGCGATGATGTAGCCTTTATGGCAAGTGACAGTGCACCCTAAATGGCAAAGAGACATTATTATGGTACGAAATGCATATAGATAGTGAAGTGAGTCTCATTGCATTATGATTTTATTGGTTAATAAGATGTGATCTATTGTTTGTTGGGTATGATTGTTGAAATTGTGTTGTGTGTTGATGTTGATGCATGAAGTACGGGATTATGATTATGTATGCCATACTTTACCTATTCATTATCATACATTCGTTTATATTGTTATGATATCTCACCCCTTATGTTTGAATGTTGCCTCTACATGGGTAACACGCAATTGTCAAATATTAGATCGCTTGAGGTATGAAGTTGCGCCTCATATTGTGTAGATTGAGTCAGGTCTTGCTCTGATACATAACATCGGGGATGAGTGCTTATTTTATTTACTTGATGTTTTCTTTGAAGAATTTTTTTGGGAGCTTTGTAAACTCTCTTTTAATTTAGAATTATTGGTCATATGACGAATTGATAGTGTTGGAATTAAATTATGAATTCTTTCTATTGCGTTAATGAAGTCGAGGTATTGAGAACTATGATGATGATATTGTCGGTTCATCCAAAATGCGTGTTATGTGTCAAATTATTAAATATTGAGAAAATTGCATGATGATGAATGATGTGACATCCTGTTTTGTTGTGACGAAAAGTTTTAATTTACTCTGATTTATTTAAATACGCGACGAGGGAAAGCAGGGTGTTACGGTTAACATGTTTATTCTCTTTTATAATCAATATGTGTATGTGCAACTATCGATATTGTTTGTTCTAACGAGGATTTATAGGTTGAAATTATCAGAATAATGGTTGGAGGAAGGAATGACGAGGTGATTGCTGAAGCTTTAGAAATGCTGGCTGGAGCAATTGGGCAGAATCATCAAGTCAACGTGAATACTAGGAACAATAATGAAGATGAGTTTCGTGCTTTGGGGAAGATTCAGAGAAACAATCCTCCAATTTTCAAGGGAACACATGAACCTGAAAAATCACAAGTATGGTTGAAAGCAATCGCGAAAATATTTCGAGTCATGAACTGTTCAAATGCATAGAAGGTGCAGCTTGACACCCATATGCTTGAAGCGGAAGCTAAGGACTGGTGGGGTAACACTAGACAAAGGTTTTAAGAAGAAGAAACAGAGGTTATTTGGACGTGTGAGTGCAACTTCACTATTAGATATTTTACATGATGTCAAAACTCAAAAAGCTAGCATTTCAGTATGGTGGACGACACACCAACATTACATTGTGATGATGTTCCGTCGGGGTGCCATCTAGACGAAGAAGTGTGGATTTCCAATTGATTTGGGTTAAGATTTATAGGGGTCTTCATCCAGGAAAACCATCGGGTTTCTCCTCCAAGATCATTTGTTGAATTGAGGGTCTTCGTGCAAGATCGCGCGAGAAGGAATCGTCCATGTGAAAAATCCCTTGGAGTGTTTGAAATCTTTTCAAGGAACTGTAGAGTGTTTGAAATCTTTTTAAGGAAGTAGCAAGAATTAGATGATAGAATAAATGATCTTGTGTCGATAGTGTGTAATCAGATTTACCCGAGTGAAAAATCCCTTGGAGTGTTTGAAATCTTTGTAAGGAACCTTGGTGTGTTTGAAATCTTTTCAAGGAAGTAACTTAAGCGGCGAATAGGTCACATCTACCAGTCTTGGTCTTGTTGAAGATCAAAATAAGAGAAGGGGTTGAATCGACATCAAACGATTATGTTTTATATAGTTTCTCTTGAACACTTCTCTTGTATTCATACTTTTGCAAAGTAAGAAAATATCCCAATTCCACATTGGAATTGAGCGCAGACGTACCACATGCGATGACGAATGTGGAGAACTATGTAGAAAAATCCTTGTGTCTCTTTTCTTTTATTGTTTTACTTACTTTAATATTCTTCAATAAATTTGTCAAATAACATTGCTTATCAATTGGATTGTAAGTAATATTATGAATTGTTTTTGATTTACATTAAGTGTTGATATTGCTTATAATCACTTTTGATTATAAGTGCTTTTGTGTATCAACACAACTTAAAGGAAAATTCTGAAAATTCACTTGCACACCAAGTGTTTGACAAATTGTGTAGCTTGTTAAAATCAAAGAAAAGTTGAAATGTTCTATCACTTACTCTCATTTACTTTTTATGTGCAATTTGTTGAATGTGTTATTTGATTGATCAATTAGTATAGAATTTTTCTTTGATTATTAAAGTTTAAATTGCGTTGTTGATTAGCTTCTAATCACTTTGGTTGTAAGTTTTCTTTCATATCAACTAAGCTCAAATAAAATTCTGAAAAATTGATTGTACGCGACGTGTTCAATAAAGTGTCGAGTTATGTTTTTAATATAATTTCATTGGAAATAGGAAACCTTTTTGTTTCATGTTAAATGGTTAATTGAGATATTATTATGTTGATTGATTTTATCAATATGTTAATTCCATATGGCTTGTGCATATCCGAGTTTCCAATAACTAGGTTCGTTTAGACTACTATATTTGATCTAGGCCAAAAACCTTCTTCTCAACATTGTTTTTCAAATAAGTTTTAAATAAGAATTTTGAAAGGTAGTTTTTATTTGGGGATTTATTCACCCCCTCTAGATCTGGTGCCATAGTCTAACAAGTGGTATCAGAGCTCCGTTTAATTCTGTGCTTTGAATCTATTATTAGAAAATGGCGTACGAACCTAAAGGGATTTACTAAATAAACCCAATTTTTTGGAAGAAAACTATAGTTATTGGAAAGCTTGTATGCACATTGACGTTAATTCATATGACAAAGATAAGTGTGACGCTATTACTCATAACAATGCTAATAGCATTGTCACATCTAAGACAGTAGCACTATAGAATAATGATGATAAGAAAAATACATTAAATCTCATTAATCTTTTGAATGCACTTGGTAATCTTATTTCCAATGAAATTTCTACTAACAAAGTTATGAGATGTCTTACTAGGAATTGGAAACCGAAGGTCACCATGATCAAGGAAGCTAATGATCTTACTACACTTGATATCACTACATTGTAAGTTTGAAGAACATGAGCAAGAACTTACTTTCTTAGACAAACATGAGAAAAAGCATGAGAAGAAGAAGAAAAAGGAGATGGCACGGATAAGGAGGAAATAACAAAGCCTAAAGCTCTTAGGGCGTCAAGTTCAAGGTCCTCAAATTGTGAGCACGTAATAAGATAGTGATTTAGTGATGGTGAAGATTTAAATTTTCAATATGATTGCATTGTCCAAATGCAACCAATTATTTCACTAACCCCTAAGGACCTAATGAAGATTGGGTAACTAGCTTGTCTTGTTGTTTTTTTTTGTAGGAACATTGTCTTGACTCTATGAAGATAATATGGGTTCTCATTTATGGTTTTTCAAGGCATATGAACATATTCTAATTATATTGGATATGGGGCAAGATGACGGCTTATGTGATCTAGAAAGCAAGAAGAAGTTTTGTTTTATTGGTAAAAGATACGTAAGTTACTTTTGATATTGTATCCGAGAATACTTGAAAAAGGTATTTCATTTCATGATGTAAGTTTATTTTCAAGACATATACTCAATAACGCCGAAGAAGGAATTGATCAATCCGAATTAGTGAAACATAAGGAGGAGAAAGATAACTAACATGAAAAGGATAAAGATGAAAGTTCAATCATAATGAATGTTCATCAAATCAATGACCTTCTTGGATTTATCACAAGGTATACTTTTGGGTACTTTGTCAAAGTGAAAAGTGGTAAGATCGTGTTGTTCTAAAATCTTTGTGGAACACTTTGCATTTGGTGCAACTTTCTTTTGAGAGTTTTGTGTGAAATGCAAGTGCATCCTACGTCATATTGTACGATGAGGTGGTATCAATTTAATTTTCGCTTTATTAGTAAGTTATCTCTTTTACTTGTTTATTTCTATAAATACATTACATACTTGGTATATGGTATATATATTGTGAGTACTCATTTGCAACATAATTCTTAATTGATAATGATAGTGACTTATTAATTTATATACTTTAAATGATCTCATCATATTATACTTTCATGTGTTTCTTATATTATGTGTATATAACCATGTTTAGCTTCATTAAACATTAAGCATAACACATTTGATATTATATCATATTTGATTCTACTAACATGTAACTTATCAAAGAGTTCTCTAAGTTTATGCAGGGAGTGTTTGAAATGAGTCTTATGAGAAGTTGAATTACTTTCCCGGACTCCAAATATAGTATCTCAAGGAAGGAACATATGCGTGGGGAATTACCTTCGTGATCATGTTGAAAATTGGGGATTATTAATGTCTCCAATGTTGGTTTCTTTATTATGATGCTTGCACTTTTATACTTTTTCTCTAACAATTCGTTTGAGTATTTTACATCATGTGGGTGCAACTTCCATTCCATCAAGAGTGAGGTAATATTGTTCTAAATCTCTCCTTGAAAGTAAGAAGTTTCTTTTTACATGTTTTAGTTGATGAAAAATGCTTGATATGTTCTCAAGTGATGAAAATCATGAATATTTATTTACAAAATTTTTTATTGATAACCATTACGTGTTCTCAATGTATATGCTTACAATGAATTCATGTATTAATTCTTTTACATTTGTATAAGTTTGTTCTTGTATGTACAAGTATGTGTTTCTATTATTATTTCTTGCATTTATGCATGAGTTAAATGTAAGCATGTTAATTGCATGTATGGTTCATGTTGTAGTTGAGTCACATTTTACGGCAACATTTTCATTTTGGATTGAGTGGTGACATTTTATTGTCGCTATGCTAGGCACATGCGTGTGCGGCATCAGGAGTTCGATTATGTTGTGTTACATAATCATGATGCTATAGAAGCAACTTAACTAGCTTGTTCTTGCATCACATTCATTATTATTCATGCAATTACATTACTTGTTTTGTAATGTTTTATGCTTGTTATCTATTAATTTCTGCATCATTACATATATATGGGTATATGTAATTGTATGCTCTTCTTTGCAAAAATTCCTTTGTGTGATATATTAGTATTGGTATTGGAATATGATACTTCTCACGATTTGCCTTCTTTCTTTTTGATGTTGTCAAAGGGGGAGAAGAATATGCGAGATGATGATGAGAAGCACAAAGTCCAGGGAGGATTTAATAACTACATGAAATGCATCATCGCACATTTTTCCATCATCAAAAAGGGGGAGTTTGTGAGTGCAACTTCACTATTAGATGTTTTGCATGATGTCAAAACTCGGAAAGCTAGCATTTCAGTATGGTGGACAACACACCAACATTACATTATGATGATGTTCCATCGGGTTCCATCTAGACAAAGAATTGTGGATTTCCAATCGGTTTGAGTTGAGATTTGTAGGGGTTTTCATCTGGGGAAAACCATCGGGTTTCTCCTCCAAGATCATTTGTTGAATTGGGGGTTTTCGTGCAAGATCGTGCGAGAAGGAATCATCCATGTGAAAAATACCTTGGAGTGTTTGAAATCTTTTCAAGGAACCTTAGAGTGTTTGAAATATTTTTAAGGAAGTAGCAAGAATTGGATGATAGAATCGGTGATCTTGTGTTGATAGTGTGCAATCATATTTACTCAAGTGAAAAATCCCTTGGAGTGTTTGAAATCTTTGCAAGGAACCTTGGAGTGTTTGAAATATTTTTAAGGAAGTAACTTAAGCAGCAAATAGGCTGCATCTATCGGTCTTGGTCTTGTTGAAGATCAAAAGAAGATAAGGGGTTGAATCGACATCAAACAGTTATGTTTTATATAGTTTCTCTTGAACACTTCTCGTGTATTCATACTTTTGCAAAGTAAGAAAATATCTCAATTCACATTGGAATTGGGCGCAGACGTACCCATATGCAAGGACGAAAGTAGGGAAATGTGTAGACAAATACTTGTGTCACTTTTATTTTATTTGTTATTTGCTTTATTATTCTTTAATAAATTTGTCAAATAACATTGCGTTATCAATTGAATTGTAAGTAATTTTCCAAACTGCTTTTGATTTACATCAAGTGTTGATATTGCTTATAATCACTTTTGATTATAAATGCTTTTGTGTATCAACCAACTTAAAGGAAAATTTTGAAAATTCACTTGCACACCAAGTATTTGACAAATTGTTTAGCTTGTTCAACTCAAAGTAAAATTGCAATATTCTATCACTTACTATCATTTACTCTTTATGTGAAATTTGTTGAATGCATTGTTTGATTGATCAATTAGTATAGAATTTTCTTTGATTGTTAAAGTTTAAATTGTGTTGTTGATTAGCTTATAATCACTTTGATTGTAAGTTCTCTTTCATATAAACTAAGCTCAAAGAAAATCATGAAAAATTAAGTGTGTACAACATGTTCGATAAAGTGTCGAGTTATGTTTTTAATATGATTTCATTGGAAATAAGAAACCCTTGTGTTTCATATTAAATGGTTAATTAATATATTATTATGTTTATTGGTTTTATCATTATGTTAATTACATATGGCTTGTGCATATCCGAGTTTCCAATAACTAGGTTCGTTTAGACTACTATATTTGATCTAGGCCCAAAACCTTCCGCTCAACATTGTTTTTCAAATAAGTTTTAAATAATAGTTTTGAAAGGTAGTTTTTATTTGGGGATCTATTCACCCCATCCCTCCTCTAGATCTGGTGTCATAGTCTAACAGGGCTGTGTTCAGAGAAGTATTTCTGGAGAAGTATTTTCCAAAAAATGTGAGTGGAAAGAAGGAAGTTGAGTTCCTTGAATTGAAGCAAGGTAATACAATTGTGGAAGAGTATGCTACAAGGTTTTAAGAGATGATTAAGTTATGTCTTCATTACAATACTGCTAATGTTGAGAGATCTAAATGTATTAAGTTTATGAATGGCTTGAGGCATGAGATCAAGCAAGCTATTTGTTACCAGATGATTAGACAATTTTCTGAGTTGGTTAACAAGAGTAGGATCTATGATGAAGATAACAGATCTCATTCTACTCACTATACGAGTTTGAATGAGAAGAAGGGAAAATGTCAATTTAGAGGAAAGCCGTAGTGACTCCTGCTGATAAGGGGAAATAGAAATCTAGTGATGACAAGAAGCTGAGTGGGGGAGGAATTCCTGCTCCGATTAAGTGTTTCAGGTGTGGTGTTGAAAGACATCATGCTCTTGAGTGCACAAGTGATGAACAAAAAAATTTCAAGTGTGGAAAGCCAGGTCACAAGGCTTATGAGTGTAAGGGAGGTGCAAATATGACTTTATACAACTGTGGTGAGAAAAGGCACATTAGTACCAAATGTGATAAACAAAAGAAGACTCCATCTAGAGGAAAGGTGTTTGCTCTAACAGGTTCTGAGACTACTGCTGAAGATAGATTAGTCAGAGGTATGCGCTTCATTAATGGTACACCTTTGATTGCTATAATTGATATTGGAGCGACACATTCTTTCATTGCTTTGATTTGTGTTAAGAGATTAAATCTCGAGTTATATGATATGAATGGAAGTATGGCTATTGACACTCCTGCTATAGGTTTAGTGACTACTTCATATGTGTGTTTGAATTTTCCGTTTATTTTTGGTAGGTACTTTGGAATTGGCTTAGGGTGTCTTCTGTTAAATCAACTTGATGTTATCCTTGGGATGAATTGGTTGGAATTAAACCATATTTATATCAGTTGTTTTGCTAAGACATTTATTTTTCTTGAATCTGGGAATGAAGGATACTTGTTTATGTCTACTAAACAAGTGAACAATTCATTGCAGGATGGCACCAGGATGTTTATGTTAATGGAAACTTTAGATATTAGTGAAAAAGAGCGATTGGTGATTTAACAATCGTTCGTGATTTTCCATAAGTATTTCCTGAAGAGATAAGTGGTTTACCGCTAGAGTGTGAAGTGGTGGAGTCTACGATCGACTTATTTCCTAGAATTAGACAGGTATCGATGGCTCCATATGGTATGTGAGCATCATAATTAAAGGAGTTGATGAATTAACTTGAAGATCTGCTTGAGAAGATATTCATTCGCCCGAGTGTGTCACCGTGGGGTGCACTAGTGTAATGCCCTATTTCACATCAACAACAAATATGATGTCACATCATTCAACATATTCAATTTTTTCTCAATTAAGATAAAACATATGCATACCACATATTTCGGATGAACCAATAACATTTCAACATAGTCTTTAATCTTCAACTTTATTAATATAACAAAACAAAATCATAATTATTTTCAACATCTCCAATTCATCACAAAACAAAATTTTAAAAATCAAATAAAGAGAGTCTTACAACACTCCCACAATTCTTCAAAATAAAACAACAACTAAAATAAACAAGGAAGCATTCACCCTCTCGGTGTTATGTATCAGAGCAATGTATCCCACTCAATAAGAGAAAGCAACCTCTTCTAGACTCTGCGACTTTGCACTACTCTTGGCTATCTGCACATTACCCACGTAGAGGAAACATTCAAACAGCAAGGGTGGGATATCATGACAATATAATAAGTTATATAATCATGAATAAATAACAAGTATATCATTCTAGATTTCAAGTCCCACAATCATCAATTATAGTTCATAACTATTACAAGGATACATACTTAATTATCATCACCCACCATATGATATAAATCAAACATACAACTAAACTTCATCGAATATCAACAATTCAACAAATGCAATACGAATGACATTGATGCAAGATGCATGTGGTACCATCAGGGCATAAGCCCTCAACAAATTTCCATATAGGCTAGGGCATAAGCCCTCAATAATTTCCATAAAGGTCAGGGCATAAGCCCTTAACATTTTCCATAAAGGCCAAGGCATAAGCCCTCAAAAATTGCCAATACAGGCTAGGGCATAAGCCCTCAATGATGCATTAAATGTGAGATGCCACAACCAAAATTATGCAATCACAAGCATAACCATCAACATCATTCCAATTCCATACCAACAACAACATCTTCGCTATATTATAATATATTATGTAGTACATTAATACATTATTCATACAACACCATCACGTTTAATCACAACAATATGCATCACACTTTATACAACATTAACACACAATGCATAAGCCTTAAACAAGGTCATCATCATAAGATATAAAATATCACATCACATCAACACCAAAATCATCAAGATTAATTTTACGACGACAATAATTCATCATTTAAAATAGGACCATCCCAATTAATCTACGACAACTGACACTGACACCCAAGGAATAAGCCTTCAAACAAAAAATAATTCACCTACTATTATCAAAATTATTATCACATTATAGAAAATGTTTTTATCTTTTTAACTATCCAAACGATGCGTCAAACAAACACCTGAGGCGAAAGTTATGATTTTTAAAGTTTTCCAAAAATGATGTCACTAGCAGTGGTAATCGGTTACCTAGTTATGGTAACCGGTTACCGCAAGACAGTAACTCTAATTTTCCAAAATTCTTCGCAGTAACTGGTCACCCACTTATGGGAACCAGTTACTACAAGTCAGTAGCCAATTATTTTCAAAACACAACAGCGGTAACCGGTTACACACATATGGTAACTGTAATACGATGAGAGAAATGACTTGAGTGTTTTTGTGTTTGATTGCATTTGTTGGGGATAGAAAGAGTCGCCACCGACTTTTCTTTTATCCAATAAAGAAAAGGGTGAAAAGAACAGGAAAGACCTTTTGAGAATTTTCTTGAGTTCGGGGGGTAGGTTATGAAAAGGTAAGGTGTTAGCAAACTTTTCATCTGTAGTTATCTACGGGCTCTTAGTTGCTACCTCACTTTGAAATGCTTTGTAAATGTTTTTGTGTTTTGTGAAAGTTTGAAAATATTTTGAAAACACCTTTATTTTGAAAACTTTGTAATAATTCTTGTCTCTATAAGAATGTATACAAAGTGTTGGTTTTGAAAATAGTTTCAAAGAGATGTTTGTTTTTGGAAACATGTTTTGAAAGTCTGAGTGTGAAGATGGTTTTATTTATGAGCAAGCAACTACGAGCGTTCTACCTACTCAAAGGGTATTTGTTCTTTTCCTTCTCTTTTAGATAGTGTTGTCTTACCATTAGTTATTAAGTAACCATATCATTGGATGTGAAGGGACAGGCGTGGATCGTTGTACAGTCATTGAAGGAAATATTGTAGGATACCTTAGCAACTTGTCGTAAGGGTCTAAGATCATTTACCGAAGGCTATGTCGAAGGGTAATCGAGGGACTACAATCTTGTATTTAAGGGTTATTGCTAAAGTATCCCACGTTCGAGGGGCATGACTGTTTTATTCTAAGGAAACAAGTGTGGGTTAACCCTAGAGGTGAAAGTGTGCAAAGTGTTTGTTTTCATGCATTTTTGTCTTATATTTAGGGTTATCTATTTGTTGATTTTATGTCTTGCCATATAAACCCTAATTAATAGCAATAATAAGGAAAGCGATAAATTGCGGAATTTTAAAGTTCTACGCTATTACATCATTTTAGGAGACGGGGATACAAATTAAAAATGGGGATAACAAGAAAAGTAAACCCTAATTACTATTACAAGCAACTGAATATGAATTATAACAGCAATTATGTACCAGATATGAAGAGAAAGAAGATTGTTTTTTAGGGTTTTATTTGGTAAAAAAGAGTTTAACCTAATTGAACTAATTGATTTTATTCACAAAAGAAGTTTTAGTTGACCATTATCAAAACCTGAAATTTAAGTTTGTTAAAATGACAAAACCTAAGTCTAGTTCAATTGAAACAAAAACCTAAACCTAATTTAATTTGTTTAGAAAATAATTTTTGTCAATACTAATATCAATTTGTAAAAGAAATGATAAAACTAATTTAATGAAATAAAATATTTATATTAACATATTTTTAATTTAATTATTTAAGAAAATATATTTTTATATTTTTGGGCTAAATAAAAATAAATAAATAAATAAAGTATAGACAATATAAAGAAATGTGAAAAATATAGGGCTTTGGGGTTAAAACAACAAAAGGGAGGTAAAAAGTAGCAAAAAGGGTGCTAGGCCAAACGTGTATTTTTGTTGAGTCAGAAAATAAAATAAAATAAAAAAAGATAGGCTTGTTAGCATGAGAAATAAAGGGGGTGAGAAGAACAAAAATACTAGGCCCAATAGAGAAAGTTCAGCGTCTGTCTGTGATCCAGTGTTACTGGCTTTTTGGGGTTAAAACAACAAAAGGGAGGTAAAAAGTAGCAAAAAGGGCGCTAGGCCAAACGTGTATTTTTGTTGAGTCAGAAAATAAAATAAAATAAAAAAAGATAGGCTTGTTAGCATGAGAAATAAAGGGGGTGAGAAGAACAAAAATACTAGGCCCAATAGAGAAAGTTCAGCGTCTGTCTGTGATCCAGTGTTACTGGCTTTTTGAGATGCATCATGAGCTACACACGTGGGGCGTTTGTATTTTGCTGCTTTCACATCTGATGGTGATAGTATGAAGCCCGTGGTAGGCACGCGTGGCTTGTATGCATAAAATCTAAAACAAGAAATTATGAATAAAAAAAAGGGTACCACTGGGGTTCGAACCCAGGTCCCTATAGTCACAGGCGCGCGCTTCTTACCATTGGGGTGGCTATACATCCGGTGTTATAAACAAAACCAAACATATATATATTATAAAACAATTCATGAATATGACTTCATCTTCTTCCTCACGCTAGAAGTTACAACACCATTTTTGAAAATGCTATCTCCTTCATTTCTCAACCATTTGCAAAAGTATAAACATGAAACTTGCTCCAAATTTCATCACGAGTTAAGTCATATAAATAATTAAAGCTATAAATCAAATATGAGCATGAATTTTGTTTGGTACCAAATTTAACCTAACTTTTTCAGCAATTTCAAACTCAAAATTCTCACTACTCAAGCAATATAAATGAATTCTAAGGACATGGTCAATTTCAGGGCTATGATGTCTACATTTTATCTTTGAAAATGGAAACCAAATGATGCCTATATGAAGAGTTCAAAAGTCAGAAAACTCACCTTAAAAATGGAATTCGTGTTTTGGGTTTGAGCTTGCTTCAAGGTGCTGCAATGACCTGGTTAGCTTTCTTGGACCTCTAGGAAGCTAGTGCAATGCTTAACTTGAGTTGAGAGTGGCTGAAGTGTTCTAGAGAAGTCAAGTTGCAGGTGGCTATTTTTGAGTTTGGGCAATGGTGATGGAGGTGTTACAGTTCCAAAACAGGGACAGGGATGAACTATATTTGATGTATGGAAGCTTTGAAAATGAATTTGAGGAAAAACACACGATGGAAATGGAAGATACAAGTTCAAGGGCAGAATTGTGGTAAAAATGGAGTTTTTATGCAATTTCTAGTTGGAGGGAGTTTTCAGGCTTCTAATATCGTGTTCTAGGCTTACAAATAATGCCTTAATTTATAGGAAAAGATTTGAGAGCTTGAGGTGATCAGAAGTACAAGTTCACATGTTATGGCTCTTTGGCTTGTTTTTGAAGAAAGCTTGATACACATTGTCCCAATGCATAATACAAGGATAGCTAGAGTGGTTATAAGCTTTAAACATGTTTATCTGACTTTGTATGTTGAGTGTATGTTGAACAAACAAGTTAGAAGCTCAAGACAAGTTGACTTTGTGATTAAAGCAACTTTTCAAGAATGGAATGGTAACTTTGTGCCATAAATGGAAAGGCAACTTAGATAATGGCTCAAATTCTTGGACAATGGCTCTTTCAGTTGTGTAATTAATTAACTATGGAGTGAAACATAAGTTAGAATCCTGCAAAGCAAGATTATGCAGCATGGCTATGAGATTGGATCAAATGTTCATCAAGAAAATAACCTAGAATTCAAGTTTATGAGGCCATCTTCATCTCTTCGAAACTTCTAGCTCAAGCACGATATCTTCAATTTCTTTGACATTTTGGAAAGCTTGAAACATCCTCTACAACCTTCATGTTCACCATTTTTACAAAATCATCTTGGATCTTGGTGAAAATTGGCCAAGAAGTTAGGTCAAAAATCTGCCTTAAATAGGTCAAATTTTCACTAAGTGTTTTAGAAAAAGTGCATGACTTTATGGGCTTATAACTCAAAACCTAAGCATTTTATGGATATGAGACATATAATAAAAACTTGTAGATATCATCAATATCTACAACTTTCATGTTGAAATTTTCTTTTGAATCATCTTGCATCTTGGTGAAAAAATATCATGAAGTTATGAAATTAATATGGTTTAAAACACTTAGAAAAATTCTAAGTATTGAAATTTTTTAATTTTCAATGGAATTTATTGAATTTATTGATTCTTGATGATAAAGTTTGATATTTTTTAATATCTTGATGAATTGTGATCTTTGAAATTTAATTTTGATCAAAAAGTCAAAGTTTGATTTTTTGTGCATCAGTTGACTTTTCATCAGTTGATCAAATTTCAACTATCAATGCATTGATCTTGAAAAATGATTTGAGCCATGACATTAGGTCAAAATGTTGTGTTTGAGTACTTGAGATTATTCTTCAAGCCATTAGATCATGTATTATGTCAAAAGTCACTGATCAGTCAATTATAGTCAAAACCCTAATTTTGACCATTTTGCCCCTTTGGTAAATTGAGTGCTTTTCTCAAGGGGTTGCGATCAATACTTGATAAAATGATGAATAGGACTTTAAAATGTTGATGTTGGCCAAAAGTCATGAATTTTGACTGTAGGTTGACTATAGTTGACTTTTTACCCAATATAGTTGATTTTCAGTCATCTAATCAATTGATTGAGCAAATTTGTGATTCAAGACTTGAAACTTGACATGAGTATTCTTGGAGGTCTATAATGATTCATGAAGGTCATTTGAGGCATTATAAGTCCATTATCCTTGTGAAAATAAAAACCCTAATTTGAGGCATCAGTGTTTAGGAGATGGTTTGACCTAGTCAACACTTGTGCAAACTTGAGCTTTTGGAGGTCTTGTGAGAAATGTCTTGAGAAAGGAGAGGGAAAATTTTGGGGTACAACAAATACCCGTGTTAAATATTCTTAAACCTAAAGAGTTAGATTGGCGGGTCCGTCATTCGTAACTTAAAGGTGGAAGGTGATTGAACACTAGAGTGCTCAGAAGTTTGCACTCACACGAAATAATGTTGTTGGTTAATTGTGTCGGGAATGGGCTTAAAGATGCTATTTGGAGAGTGATGGAATGTTGTCGGAGATGATATTATATATGCCATCCAAAGTTACTGCTGGTAAGGATTGGAAGAAGTATCAGAATAAAGCTTTGGTCGATTTATACTGAAACAGAGAAAGTTTCTACCAAAACTGAATCAGGATAAATCATTGATTGATTTAAACTGAAGCAACATAGGTCTTGAATAATCTTTAACTGGATAAAGAATTAGTATAAATCTTTAGAGAGATTTAACTGAACCAGAGAAAATGTCTACAAGAACGTAATCAGGATAAATCATTGGTCGATTTAAACTGAACCAACAGAGGTCTAGAATAATATTTAACTGGATAACGAATCAGTATAAATCTTCAGAGCGGTTTAACAGAACCAGGGTAAGAGTCTAATGGAACGAAATAAGGATAAATCATCGGTTGATTTAAACTGGACCATCAGAGGTCTTGAATAATCTTTAACTAGATAACGAATCAGTATAAATCTTCAGAGCAATTTAACTGAACCAAAGAAAGAGTCTACCAGAACGGAACCAGGATAAATCATTGGTCGATTTAAACTGAACCAGCAGAGGTCTTGAATAATCTTTAACTGGATATCGAATCAGTATAAATCTTTGGAGCGATTTAACTGAACCATAGAAAGTGTCTACTGGCACGAAATCAGGATAAATCATTGGTCGATTTAAAATGAACCAGCAGAGGTCTTGAATAATATTTAACGGGATAACAAATTAGTATAAATCTTCAGAGTGATTTAATTGAACCAGAGAAAGAGTCTATCGGAACAGAATCAGGATAAATAATCGTTTGATTTAAACTGAACCAGCAGAGGTCTTGAATAATCTTTAACTAGATAACGAATCAGTATAAATATTCTGAGCAATTTAACTAAAACAGAGAAAGTGTCTACCGAAACAGAATCAGGATAAATCATTGGGTGATTTAAACTGAACCAGCAGAGGTCTTGAATAATCTTTAACTGGATAACGAATCAATGAAAATCTTAGGAGTGATTTAACTGAACCAGAGAAAGCGTCTACTGGATTGGAATCAGGATAAATCATTGGTTGATTTAAACTGAACCAACAGATAAAAATGTTTGTTACTGGTGGTATTCATCTGGTGATTGATCTTTCTTAAAAAGGTAAAGAATTAGTTCTAATTCAATGTCATGATGCATGCATTGTGTAATGATGCTCTCAAAATAAATGAGACTGTGCTATATGCATTTTGTATGCATATGTCATGGTGTATGAATGTGAAATGTTATTTGAAGTGTATCTTTGTTTGGGAAAATAAATCCTTGACAACTGTTGGGGAGTTTTTGGGAAGCTAAATCCCAGACTACTGCTGGAGATGAAGAATATGTATCTCTTCAACCTTGTTTAGAATGTTTCCGCTGGGAATTCCTATTTTATGTTTGAGGAAACTCTGTAGGGAGTGTTGATTTATGTTCGGGAAGTAGAGTTTTAGGAACCTTGGTTATCCATTGCTCTATTGGGGAATTTAATTCTCATATGCCTTGACTGGGGATAAAAGAGATGATAAGACTTCTGATCATCTGGGGAAGATGAAGTTAACTGGTATCTGGTCTGGTTCCAGGCTTCGCGACAACTTTTTGATTATAGTATCAACTCTGCTGGGGACAAGGGGTGTTGTTCGTTGAGAAGTAAACTCAAGCTGGGGAGATTGTAGTCCATTAGGGAAATAAACCTTATCGAGGTAGGTATCCTGAAGACCTTACTGGGGAAATGTATTAATCTGAGGAAAAATTTGTGTAGGTTTTCTTTCTCATCTTTGGAAAACCAAACTCAAAAGAGAATTTCCAAGAGATATACTGATTGGCACTCTGGATGGAGAAAGTATGAATTCACTCTGTGGGAATAATTTTTATTGAAGTAACTCTGTGGGGATATCCTAAATCCTTGAGTAAATGCTTATTATTGTTCTTGTGTGTACATTCGTTAACAGTTAATCATGTTCATATGCATATGTTCATTCAATTTTAGCCATTGGACGTTTTTGCACTCAAAATGGAAAAAACCAAAAAGTTTTCACTTTAAAGTATATTTGTATTGATAATTAGCCTAAAAACAAGCATTTTTGTACAGGGAGACAGAAATCCTAGTAAGAGGAAGTCGTCAAAAAATGAAAAGAATACAGAGTGAAAACAAAAATTGTATAGCCATGTGGAAGTGATCTCATTGGGTTCCAACTCTGCTATTGCCCATATGTCTTCGAACATCATCCCTTGTCATAGAAAGAAATTAATTGAATTGATCTCATACCATTTCAACTTTTGATTTTGGTGATAAAACTGACTGTAGTGATCCAACGGGACATATTCGTACGCTTTTATCCTAAACTTTTTCCTGAACCGCCCTTTTTGGTTTTCAGTCCACCAGGATACCCATTTTTTCCCAAGCCGCCATTACGGGTTTTCGACTTTCCAGGTGTACAATCTTTTGTGTATATCCCTAATTTTTTCCTGAACCTTTTGGTTCGCCGGGATGCCCTTATTTTGCCTAGGTATATCAATCTAGTGGATCATTCTTTACGTGTAGTATTTTTTGACTATGTCTGTGTTCACAAGATGCGGGAAATCTTCACCGTCCATAGTGGTTAGCATCATAGCACCTCCAGAGAATACTTTCTCGATAACAAATGGCCCTTCATAAGTGGGAGTCCATTTTCCCCTGGGATCGCTTTGTGGTAAAACGATGCGTTTTATTACCAAGTCGCCAGCTTGGTACAGTCGAGGTTTTATCTTCTTGTTGAATGCCTTGATCATACATTTTTAATACATTTGACCATAAAAAACAGCGGCTAATCTCTTTTCATCAATAAAATTCAATTGATCCAATCTTGTCTCAATCCATTCATCTTTGCCTAAGCCCGCTTCTTTCATAATCCCTAGAGAAGGAATCTTCACTTCAACAGGAAAGACAGCCTCCATGCCATAGACTAAAGAGAATGGGGGTTTCCCCAGTTAATGTTCGAGCCGAGGTACGGTAGCCATGAAGAGCAAATGACATCATCTCATTCCAGTCTTTATAGGTTACCACCATCTTTTGCACAATCTTATTTATGTTTTTATTGGCAGCTTCCACTGCACCATTCATCTTAGGTTTGTAAGGAGAAGAGTTGTGATGCTTGATTTTGAACTGCGTACAGAGTTCAATGATCATAGAATTGTTGAGGTTGGTTCTATTATCGGTGATGATCCTTTCAGGGTTGCCGTAATGGCATATGAGGTTATGCTTGATAAATCGGGCTATAACATTCTTAGTGACTGAGGCAAATGAAGCGACTTCGACCCATTTGGTGAAGCAATCAATGGCGAAGAGGATGAAACAATGTTCATTAGAGGTAGTGGGTTTGATCTCTCCAATCATGTAAATTCCCCGCATTGCAAATGGCCACGGAGCAGTTATGATATTGAAAGGAATTGGAGGCACATGAACCTTGTCGGAATATATTTGACACTTATGGCAAGTCCTCGAGTGATGGTGGAAATCAGTTTTCATAGTCGACCAATAGTAACCAGCCCTCAGAATCTTCTTGGCCATAGTGTGCCTGCTAGATTGAGTTCTAAAGATACCTTCATGCATGTCTTCCATGATTTTCTCTACCTCCTTCCTTCCCACACAATGGAGCAGAGTAGAATCGTGGTTGCGCTTATACAGAATCCCATTGCTTAGGAAGAATTTGGCTGAGAACCTTCACAGGAATTTCTTGTTTTTGATTGAGACTCCCTCAGGATACTCTTGTGCTTCAAGGTACTTTCTCACTTCATGATACCATGACTTCTCTTCATCAGTGTCGATCTCATAACAGTGTGCAGGTTTATCAAATCTTTTGATATTAATTCTGGGAGCTTCGTTGTCCCAATTGACCTTAAACATAGATGACATAGTTGTTAAGGCATCTTCCAACTGGTTTTCTTCCCTCGGAAAGTTTTCAAAGGAGACCTCTTCGAAGTAGGGGATCAAGGTTAGCACAAGCTCTTTGTAAGGGATCAAATTTGGATGCTTGGTATCCCACTCTCCTTTAACTTGACTTACCACCAGGGCTGAATCTCCGTATACACTCAAGAATTTGATTCTTAGGTCAATGGCAGCCTTTAAACCAAAGATACATGCTTTATACTTAACCATGTTGTTGGTACAGTCGAAGCAAAGTCTGGCAGTGAAAGGTGTATAGAAACCTTCGGGAGAAATGATCACAACACCAATTCTGTTACCTAAGGCATTGGAAGCTCCATTAAAAACCATAATCCACCAGGATCCTTGCTTAGGTCCTTCATACGGTCCAGGCTCTTCATAATCAGTTATCATTATGATATTCTTGTCCGGGAATTCAAAGTTCATGGATTGGTAGTCCTCAACAACTTGATGGGCCAAATGATCTACCAATACAATTCCCTTTATTGCTTTTTGTGTATTGTGAAGGGGTGAAAAACACAAGAAGGGGGGGTTGAATTGTAAAACTGAAATCTTAAAGCAATTGACAAGATATTTTTATCCTGGTTCGTTTGATCTCAAACTACTCCAGTCCACCCGTCAAGGTGATTTCGCCTCTCTCCAACGAGGTCTTAATTCACTATATTCAACTGAATATTACAGACTGCTTTAACAACTGCTAAAGCCTTCTTGATTCAAACCACAATCCGGTTTGTCAAGGCAACACTTTCTTACAAAGGTATAAAACAAATGTGTGTGAATGTTTTCTACAAAACTTTATCACAACTGTGATGTATACACAAATGAAGCTTAGAAACTTAGATTGCTAAACACTAATGGAGTATCAGAGTTTGTGGTTTAGCAAAACTGGTAGATGAAGATTATTGTTCAGCTTAGTGCGTGTAGAGAATTGGAGAGCATTAGCCATTATAATCTTCGAAGCCTTGTTTATATAGCACTTGAGAAGATGAACGTTGAATGCAATATTCTTGATTCAATGCTAATAACAAGCTTTCCTTTTTGAGCAGATCTTGTCTAGAATGATGCCGTTGGAATTAATTAGCGTTCAATGCACAGTACCGTTGCTTCTTCAATGCACGTTCTGGCTTGGCTCATTCTGATTCTGCTTCGCTGCTGATGAACTATTGTTTTTGTATCAGAGTGTTTACGCGCAGTTCTGTTCATCAAGCTTCAGCATGTACGTGAGTTGATCATCTGATCTTGACGTTCTGATTCAGCAACTTCTGATGCTGGTGTATGAAATCAAATTCTGATGCTGAAGAAGTGATCTTGCTTATTTTAATCAGCGTATCTGCAAGTCAGAACATAGTCATTTTAGGCAGCATATAGTTCAAACATGAAACATACAAATACTATATCTTTTCACTTTGTTATCATCAAAACTTAAATATAGGGTAGTAGATTCAAACATTGTTCTAACAATCTCCCCCTTTTTGATGATGACAAAAACTAGATATTTTAAATGAAAAATAACGTGAAAAGGTGTCTAGGAAATGTTTCAGAGTTAAGAAGTAAGGAGAAATCAGAGTTAAGAGATACTCCCCCTGAGTTTGTTACTTCCCTTTGATATACGTGTTCTTCAGGATCAGATCTTTTTCTTTCTTTGAACATCAGATTATAAGAGTCTTTGACTTATCAGAGAGCAGAGCTTCAGAGCTTTTCCTGTCAGAGCTTTGCTTTGGATCAGAGTATTAGGTCGATCAGAACTTCATGTTTGATCAGAGCAACATGAGCTTCTACATTTTGATCAGAGCTTCTAGTCTTCATAGTGTTCAGGAGCTTCCTTGTGCCTGTAGACTTTAAACAAAACAGAAAAAACATTTCAAGTAATAGAGTTAGAATGTTTGAGAATTTCTGTCTAGTTAGCCGTTATTGATTTTAAATATCATTCTTGTTCTCCCCCTTTTTGTCAGCAATCAAAAAGTGTTGGTGATGTGCTAAAACAATTTAGATCAGAAAAACAAATTATATTAAAATAGTTCATAATCAGAGCAAAAGAACATTACAAAACATAGTCAAAACAGTACATCAGAAAATGAAGAAAACATAGAGAATGTCATGCATGAAAAAAAATTTTAAGGTTGTGGGGGCATGCGTGAGAACAGGCTTTCCAGCATCGCTTGAATCTTTTCAGAAGTTTCATTCTGCTTCTGAACCATGTTGACAACAGTGTCAATTTTGCTGTCCTGTACATCCATTCTTGCTTTCATCTTCTGATCATTCTCTTCCATCCGCTGCTGTAGACGCAAGTCATTCAGCCTTAATTCTTCCAGAGCCTGCCTGTCCAAGGCAGCTTGAGAAGGGTCAGAAGGAGGAAGCTTCTCAGAACTTTCAGCGACATCTTCTGCTGGATTTTCTTCAGCCTGAATGGTCTTGTCTTCTTCTGATGGTTGCACCTTTGCAGCTTGCTCTTTCTCAGACCAAGATTCACTGTCCAGAGGGAGCACAACTTCTTGAGGCAGCTGACTTTCAACTTCCTTCAGCAGCTTGCTGAAGTTCTGTTGAGCCTGCTCATAGTTGACGTCCTGCAGCTTGAGGGCTTCAGCACGTACCCATAGTCTGAACTGTGACCAGAGCTGATCAGAAGCAGCTGGGTCGATCATCCCCGGACAGACTTGCTTCAAAGAAGCAATCCATTGCAGCATACCTGTTTCAAAATTCAAAATACCAGAGCCAACATCTGGTTGCTTTGGTTTGGGTATGGCAATTTTGTGTCTTAGATCAGCAAGACGTTCAAGACTTGTTAAGTCAATGAAAGTTCTGCTGGGGTTTTCAGCGGTTTTCTGAGAGGATGTTTGTTTTGGAGGAAGGGTATCAGAATCAGAGTCAGATATTTCTATTGGAGTGGTTGGAGTTTTTGGAGGTGTTGATTCTAATGAGGATGGCAACTGGGGCCTGACAATAGTGGTTCCACATGGCAACTGGATTGCCAGCGGTGAAGGTTGAGGTGAGTGAGGGTCAGAATGATGAGGAGAAGGGGTTTCATAGTGGTGAAACTCTGTTTGTGGTGAAGGTGGATTATTTTCTGGTTGAGAAGGTGGAATCTCTGATTGCTTAGGGATCAGAGGTTCTTCTGTGAGTGGTTGTTGTTGTTGTGGTTCTGGTTCTGGTTGATGTTGTATTTCTGGTTCAGGTTGTGGTTCTGGTTGTGGAGGAGGAATATTTGGTGGTTCAGAATTTGGTTGAGCAGAAGCATGTTCACGCTCAATATCAGCTAGCACTCTATCAAGTGCTGGTGTTGTTGAAACAGTTGGTTGTTTGGGAATCTTAGTTCTGGGTCTTCTGAGTAGTAAGGCCTCAGAAGGGTCTTCTGGTATGGTTTCATCAATGGTAGGGATTGGAATGGATATTCTGTGAGAGGTTTGAGGAGGGGCAGCAGATGTTGGAATAGTAGATGAAATTGAAATAGGGGCAGCAGATGAAATACCTCTTTTCTTTGGAGTCTGATGAGATGATCCTTCTGTTGGCGCTTTCCTCTTCTTTGTCTTCTTCTGAGTCACTTCTGGTTGGACTTGACTCAGATCTTTGATCTTCAGCTTTGAACCTGTATCTTCTTCCTTGTATGAATCTGGATACTTGAGAAACATATCAGGTTTGGATTCCATTTCAGAAAATTTTGGGAAATTACTCAGAGGCACTCTTCTGCTGGAGATGTCAGCAGTTGAAGTAGCTCTGGGTTCCTTCTTAATATTTTCTATCAGCTTCATCTTTTTCAGGTTCTTAGCGTTCAGCGGTTTTCCAACAGTTGGTTCAATAGTGCTCAGCACTTGAGCTTCGCTCAGATACTCTATCAGCTTATTCTCTGTCAGAATATCTGATATGAGCCTTCCAAACGGTATCCAGTCCCTTTTGGTCCTTTCTTCTTCTCTTGTTTCTTTGACACTGGTCTTGAGATGGTTGAACAGGAAGTGTGCCAGATTGATCTTTACCCTCTGATCAATAAAGTAGATCAGAAATTGCTGATCCACGTTTATATAATCAGGAGAACTTGTTGGTTTCCTGTGATTGAAGCATCCAAGAACAATCTTAGCCCATACTCTGCAGTGATCCTTCAGATCCTTAATTTTGCTGCTGGGCATTCCAAGAGTGAAAATGTTGTTGGCTACCACACCTATATCAGGGCATCTATCAGCCATGTCCACACAACGGACTCCACCACCACTTTGACCGATTAGCTTTGCAATGAGATCTTCAGAAATCACTATCTTCTTTCCCATGACAGAAGAGATGACTAGATGTTTATAAATCTTGGCGTGAATCCAAAATTCCTTGACAAGCTCTGGGAATGTTGGTCCAACCAACCTATCGAAATACCTCTCCCACTTTTGAGCCCTAATTTCTTCAGTTAGGTCAAATCCATTTTCCTTCAAACTTTCAAAGTCGATGATTAACTCAGAGAGAACCTCAAGATTCTTTACCGGTGTGAGAAGAGTTCTGAGGGGCACCTGATATTGTTCAGAGGTTTCTTTCTTCTGATTGCCTGCAGAAATGCTGGAGGATGCCATTGTTCTCACAAAAAAGCTTTGAGAATGATTTGAGAGAAAAAGGTTTGTAGGAGATAAACTCAGAAATATGCAGAAAATACTTGAATGATTATGAGAAAGCGTAAAGAATAAGAGTGAAGGATTAATGTGCTTAAATAGAGTTTTCAAAAATTATTTTGAAAAATTAAACGTTTTTAAGAGAGAGAAAAAAATAATGATTGCCATTTAACAAGCGTGATTACTTTTCATTAAATGCTTGCTGATTTTGGGGGATTTGAGAAAGATACTTAAAAACGGTTACCAGACATGTGTCTCAATGCACCCAATCAGCGCTTTGCCTTCTCAGAAGCGTGCACGCGTTCTGCTTCAGGGATTTGCTGATGATTGGATGACACTTGTTTGATGTAGTGATCAGCACGTCTGTATTTGAGATTAGACTCTCAGATCTTTAGACTTGCATCTGATACAATCTGCATGTTCTATCTTTCTGAAAGAAGATTGATCAGAAGTTCACAGTAATATAATTACATTCTGAAGATAAATACATGGAATTAAAACATTTTCATTCTGGGCATACTTTCATGCTGAGATGTTTCAGAATGAAATTGAACCTATCTTCTGAAAGGGGTTTAGTAAAGATATCAGCCCATTGATGGTCTGTATCTATAAATTTCAAGTTTAAAATACCTTTCTGAATATAGTCCCTAATGAAATGATGTTTTATTTCTATATGCTTAGCTCTAGAATGTAAAATAGGATTCTTACTTAAGCAAATAGCAGAAGTATTATCACAAAGAATAGGAATGTTACTCTCAAAAATCTGGAAGTCTTCAAGCTGACTTTTCATCCAGAGCATTTGTGTGCTACATCCTGCTGCTGCTATGTACTCAGCTTCTGCTGTTGACAGAGCAATTGTTGACTGCCTTTTGCTGGACCACGAGATCAGATTTTCTCCCAGAAACTGGCAGCTTCCAGAAGTACTTTTACGTTCCACTCTGTCTCCAGCAAAATCAGCATCACAGTAGCCTACTAAGCTGTAATCACTAGATTTTCTATAAAACAAACCCAGATTAGTAGTACCTTTCAGATACTTGAAAATTCGCTTAACAGCTGTTAAGTGAGATTCTCTAGGATCTGATTGGAATCTAGCACAAATGCATACGTTGAATAAGATATCAGGTCTTGAAGCTGTCAGATAAAGGAGAGAACCAATCATACCTCTGTAGACTTTCTGTTCTACACTTTTGCTTACCTCTTCTCTTTCCAGAATGCACGTGGGATGCATTGGAATCTTTGATGGCTTACATTCTGAGAGGTCAAATTTCTTCAGAAGATCTCTGATGTATTTGCTCTGATGAATGTAAGTTCCCTCTGGAGTTTGATTGATCTGAATTCCTAGAAAGAATTTCAGTTCCCCCATGAGGCTCATCTCAAATTCTGCCTGCATACACTTAGCAAATTTTCTTCCAAGAGAAGGATTAGTAGAACCAAAAATAATATCATCAACATAAATTTGACAGACTAAAATGTCACTCTTAACTGTTTTACAGAATAGAGTAGTGTCCACTTTCCCTCTGGTGAATTCATTTTCAAGCAGAAAGTTACTTAGCCTTTCATACCAAGCTCTGGGAGCTTGTTTCAGACCATACAGTGACTTTTTCAGTTTGAAAACATGTTCTGGATGTTTTGTATTTTCAAAACCTGGGGGTTGGTGAACATAAACTTCTTCTTCTATATAACCATTTAAGAATGCACTTTTGACATCCATCTGATACAGAGTGATGCCTCTATTAACAGCAAATGAAATTAAAAGTCTGATAGATTCTAACCTGGCGACTGGGGCAAAGGTTTCTGTATAGTCTATCCCCTCTTGCTGACTATAACCTTGTGCAACCAGTCGTGCCTTGTTTCTGATGACTTCACCTTGTTCATTTAGCTTGTTTCTGAACACCCATCTTGTTCCAATGACGTTGAATCCTTTTGGTCTGGGAACGAGATCCCATACGTCGTTTCTGGTGAATTGATTCAGCTCTTCTTGCATTGCCAGAATCCAGTCATTGTCCAGAAGTGCTTCATCAATAGAAGAAGGTTCAATCAGAGACACAAGTCCCATAAGAGTTTCTTCAGAGTTTCTGAAGCTTGCTCTTGTTCTGATTGGATCTTCCTTTCTTCCTAGGATAGTTTCTTCTGGGTGATCCAAACTGCTTCTGGGTAATCTCTTCTGAGGTTGATTAGCAGCAGTTGTAGGATTTCTAGCATTGCTCCTTTCAGACGTTGAAGGAATGTCTGTGTTGAGAGCTTCTGATGACTTGTCTTCAGAACCTGCAAATTCAATTTCTATACCTGCAAGATTTTCATTCTGCTTTGACTTTTCAGAGTCAAGCTTGTCATCAAAACGAACACTGATTGATTCTTCCACAATCTGTGTTTCTGTATTGTATACTCTGTACCCTCTTGAGCGTTCAGAGTATCCTAACATAATACACTTCTGTGCCTTAGAATCAAACTTGTTCAAATAATTCTTTGTATTTAACATAAAGCAAGTACATCCAAATGGATGAAAATACGAAATGTTGGGCTTTCTGTTCTTCCACAATTCATATGGAGTCTTTTCCAGAATAGGTCTTATTGAGATTCTATTCTGAATGTAGCACGCTGTGTTTATTGCCTCTGCCCAGAAAGTCTTAGCAACGTTTGTCTCATTGATCATGGTTCTGGCCATTTCTTGCAATGTTCTGTTCTTTCGTTCTACAACTCCATTTTGTTGGGGAGTTCTAGGACAAGAGAAATCATGCAGAATGCCTTTGTCATTAAAGAATGACTCAAAATCTTTATTTTCAAATTCTCCACCATGATCACTTCTGACTTTAACGATTCTAAGATCTTTTTCATTCTGAACTTGGTTACAGAAGGTAACAAACACAGAGTGTGACTCGTCCTTGTGTCTTAAGAACTTTACCCATGTCCATCTGCTATAGTCATCTACGATTACTAACCCATACTTCTTGCCACTGACTGAAGCAGTTTTAACTGGTCCAAATAAGTCAATGTGCAGAAGTTCTAATGGCTTAGAGGTAGAAACAACATTTTTGGATTTAAAAGAAGGTTTTGCAAATTTGCCTTTCTGACATGCTTCACACAGAGCATCTGAATTGAACTTCAAATTTGGAAGCCCTCTGACCAGATTGAGTTTGTTAATCTGAGATATTCTTCTCATACTAACATGCCCCAATCTTCTGTGCCAGATCCACTGCTCGTTGTTAACAGACAGAAGACATTTTACGTTCTGACTCTTTAGTTCAGAAAGTTTGATTTTGTAAATGTTGTTTTTCCTCTTTCCATTAAACAGGATAGTCCCATCTTTCTGACTAACAGCTTTACATGATTTTTGATTAAAGATTATATCATAACCGTTATCACTTAATTGACTTATGGATAACAGATTATGCATCAATCCATCTACTAGCAGAACATTATTAATAGAGGGAAGATTTCCATTACCTACAGTTCCAGAGCCAATTATCTTTCCCCTCTGATTGCCTCCAAAGCCAACGTGGCCTCCAGGCTTAAGTTCCAGGCTTTGGAACATATGCCTTCTTCCCGTCATGTGTCGTGAGCAGCCAGAGTCCAGGTACCATGACTGGTGTTTCTGACTTGCTGCTAAAGATATCTGCAACATGTATTATTTTATCCTTAGGTACCCAGATCTTCTTGGGTCCTGACTTGTTAGTTTTACCAAAACTCTGGTTGAATTTTGGTTTCACAGAGTGCTTACTGCTAGTATATTTGATGTCGTGTGTGTGACCATACACAAAGTGTGAACTTAGAGGAGTGTGTTTAATGGTTAAATCCATGACATTCTTAGGTGTAGGAACCTTACCTTGGTATCCTATTCCTTTCCTGCCGTTTCTGCTAACTCCATAGATCATTGAAGCCATTCTGCTTCTATCTATGCTTTTAGAAAGGAACTTCTGGAAACTATGATCATACTCCTTGATGATCTCATCAGCGTTGCTGGGAGTTTCAGAAATTGGTTCCTTCTGAGAGTTTTGTAAAGAGTTTTCTAATTTTAAAATTTTATCTCTCAGCTCAGAGTTTTCCAATTTGAGACTCTCAGACTTATTAGAGTCAGATTCAAGATTCCTTTTCAGGTCTCTGAATTTAGCTCTAATCTGCTGATAACGTTCCAGAATTTCATTGAGGCTTTCAGCAAGTTCAGCCTTTGTAAAATTAACAGCGAAGTTGGGGAATACCTCTTCTGTGTCTGATTCTGAGTCTGATTCAGAGGCTTCACTGTCATCTGGAATGATAGCCATGAGCGCTATGTTTGCCCTTTCATCATCTGATTCTGAGTCAGCTTCAGACGAGTCAGAGTCATCCCATGTGGCCATGAGACTTTTCTTCTTCTCTCTTCCAAACTTCTTTTTGGGCTTTTCCCTCTGAAGCTTTGGGCAGTCACTCTTGTAGTGTCCTTGCTCATTGCACTCGTAGCAGATGATGTCTTTTGTGTTTGGCTTCTTGCTACTGGAAGGGCCTTCAGATCTTCTGTATCCAGAGGAAGAATCTGTCCTTCTGTATCTGGAGGAAGACTCGTTCTGATCAGATCTTCTGGGATTCCTGAACTTCCTTTGTCTTTGCTTCCACAGTTGATTTACTCTTCTGGAGAGAAGGGAAAGTTCGTCTTCTTCTGATGAGGATCCATCAGATGTTTCTTCAACTGCCTGCAAAACTTTAGATTCAGATTTTCTGTTAGATTTTAAAGCTAAAGGCTTACCTTGCTTCTGAGGCTCGTCAGCTTCTAGCTCTATCTCATGACTTCTGAGGGAGCTTATAAGTTCCTCCAGAGTGATTTTGTTGAGATCCTTCGCTAGCTTCAGAGCAGTAACCATAGGCCTCCACTGCTTGGGTAAACTTCTGATTATCTTCTTGACATGGTCAGCAGTAGAGTATCCTTTGTCCAGAACTTTGAGACCAGCTACCAGAATCTGGAATCTAGAGAACATAGTTTCAATGGATTCAGATTCTTCCATTTTGAACGCCTCATACTTCTGAATGAGCGCCAGAGCTTTTGTTTCTTTGACTTGAACGTTGCCCTCATGCGTCATTCTGAGAGAATCAAAGATGTTCTTAGCTGTGTCTCTGTTGGAGATCTTTTCATACTCAGTATAGGAGATGGCACTGAGGAGGATGGTTCTGGCCTTATGGTGATTCTTGAAATCACGCTTTTGTTGATCAGTCATTGATTTTCTATCAATTTTCTGACCAGTTGCATTCACAGGGTGCGTGTATCCATCTGTCACCATATCCCACAGATCAGCATCATGTGCTAGAAAGAAGCTTTCAATTCTGTCTTTCCAGTAATCAAAGTTTTCTCCATCAAAAACTGGAGGTTTGCCGCTGAATCTGTCTCTGTCCTCATTGTTGTCATTGCTGAAATGAGAGTTGTTTCCTGCCATTGTGTTTTTCTGACGCTGGATCTTGTACTGACACGGTTAAGTGTTTTAGCTCAGAACCAGGCGCTCTGATGCCAATTGAAGGGGTGAAAAACACAAGAAGGGGGGGTTGAATTGTAAAACTGAAATCTTAAAGAAATTGACAAGATATTTTTATCCTGGTTCGTTTGATCTCAAACTACTCCAGTCCACCCGTCAAGGTGATTTCGCCTCTCTCCAACGAGGTCTTAATTCACTATATTCAACTGAATATTACAGACTGCTTTAACAATTGCTAAAGCCTTCTTGATTCAAACCACAATCCGGTTTGTCAAGGCAACACTTTCTTACAAAGGTATAAAACAAATGTGTGTGAATGTTTTCTACAAAACTTTATCACAACTGTGATGTATACACAAATGAAGCTTAGAAACTTAGATTGCTAAACACTAATGGAGTATCAGAGTTTGTGGTTTAGCAAAACTGGTAGATGAAGATTATTGTTCAGCTTAGTGCGTGTAGAGAATTGGAGAGCATTAGCCATTATAATCTTCGAAGCCTTGTTTATATAGCACTTGAGAAGATGAACGTTGAATGCAATATTCTTGATTCAATGCTAATAACAAGCTTTCCTTTTTGAGCAGATCTTGTCTAGAATGATGCCGTTGGAATTAATTAGCGTTCAATGCACAGTACCGTTGCTTCTTCAATGCACGTTCTGGCTTGGCTCATTCTGATTCTGCTTCGCTGCTGATGAACTATTGTTTTTGTATCAGAGTGTTTACGCGCAGTTCTGTTCATCAAGCTTCAGCATGTACGTGAGTTGATCATCTGATCTTGACGTTCTGATTCAGCAACTTCTGATGCTGGTGTATGAAATCAAATTCTGATGCTGAAGAAGTGATCTTGCTTATTTTAATCAGCGTATCTGCAAGTCAGAACATAGTCATTTTAGGCAGCATATAGTTCAAACATGAAACATACAAATACTATATCTTTTCACTTTGTTATCATCAAAACTTAAATATAGGGTAGTAGATTCAAACATTGTTCTAACATATTGTACTGGATATCATTTTCAGTCATTATCATTTTCCATCTAGCTATTCGTCCGGAGAGAGATGGCTTCTCGAAGATATACTTGATGGGATCCATCTTAGAAATCAATAAAATGGTGTGAGTCAACATATACTGTCTTAGCTGGCGAGCAGCCCATGCCAAAGCGCAACAAGTTTTCTCGAGCAGTGAATATCTAGTTTCACAGTCGGTAAACTTTTTTCTAAGGTAGTATATTACATGCTCTTTTCGTCCAGACTTGTCATGTTGGCCCAACACACACCCCATTGAATTCTCTAATACAGTCAAGTACATAATCAGAGGTATTCCTTCAATTAGAAGCATCGGGATTGGAGGTTCTTGTAGGTACTCCTTGATCTTGTCAAAAGCTGCTTGGCAATCGTCGTTCTATTTGACTACTTGATATTTCTTCAACAGTTTGAAGATTGGCTCACAAGTAGCAGTTATGTGAGATATGAACCGGGCAATATATTTGAGTCTCCTAAGAAACCTCTGACCTCCTTCTCAGTACAGGGAGCTGGGTCGACCTCAATACCTTTTCCACTGACAACAAACCCTAAGAGTTTTCCTGACCTCACTGTGAAGGTGCATTTATTGGGATTCAGCCTTAGCTTGTATTTCTTCAGCCTCTCAAATAGCTTGTGAAGATGATCAAGGTGTTGTTCCTCAGTTTGTGATCTTGCATTCATGTCATCAACATAGACTTCTATCTCATGATGGATCATGTCATGAAATAGAGCTACCATAGCTCGTTGATAGGTTACCCTTGCATTCTTTAAACCGAAAGGCATGACCTTATAACAGAAGGTGCCCCACTATGTAACAAAAGTGGTTTTCTCCATGTCTTCGGGTGCCATTTTGATTTGTTTGTAACCGGAGAATCCATCCATGAAGGAGAAAACTTTGTGTTGAGCAGTGTTGTCAACCAAGACATTGATATGAGGTAATGGGAAATCATCTTTAGGGCTTGCCCTAATCAAATCCATGTAGTCTACATACATACGGACTTTTCCATCTTTCTTAGGAACCTGGACCACATTTGCAACCCATTACGGATATGACATTACTGCTAGAAAACCTGCATTGAATTGCTTCATTACCTCAACTTTTATTTTCTCAGACATGTTTGTCTGCATGCGACGAACCTTTTGCTTGACCGAAGGACAATCTTCCTTCATCGCCACACTAAGGCATTTTCAAAACATTTTCAAACACAAAGCACAAAAGTATTTTAAAAATGAGCAAACCTCTAAGATCCCGTAGAAAACCACAGATGGAATGGGTGCTAATACCTTCCTTTTCCATAATCTACTCCACTTACTCAGAAAACTCTCGAAAAGGTCATTTCTGTTCTTTTCACCCTTTCCTTTGTTGGATAAAAGAAACGGCGGTAGCGACTCTTGCTTACCGCATATTTGCGAACAAAAAATGCAAAAACCAGCATATATAACAGTCGGTTCTGCCACCATGCAACACAATGCCTGTACATCGTCAACATGGTTTTACTCAAAAGCATACAACCAGAAATTTTACATTTTAAATTCATCATCCTCCCTCCAATCTATTCTTAGGAAAGAGAATTGGTAATGAGTTGGTATCATAAAAAGCAATTTAAAATTAAAAATAAATACGAGTGAGACGAATGGATTTCTTCAAGACAAACATATTCATTGTATTAAGATAATAATTCGAATGTAAACACGTTCTTACATGCAAACAGTGCAATTATTAACAAGAAAAGTTACAAATGAGAAATCATTAAAATTGCTAGTAAACATGAGAAGACTAATCATCCTTAAACTCCAGTGCATCCTTCAATCACGTTTATTCTTCGGCAAAGACTTGGCTTGAACCTCAAGAAAAATATCCTTAAGTGATAAGATACCACTCCTGACCAATTTCTAGACTTCAGCTTTCAATGGATAACATTGTTCGATACTATGCCCAGGGGCTCCCTGATGAAAGGCACAAGTCAAATCAGTTTTGTAGTACCAAGGTATCTTCGCAGGAATCTTTGGTGGAAGTCGTGTCTGAACCAAATTCCTCTGCATTAGGATATGTGTTGTACCCCAAAATTTGCCCTCCCATTTCCTCAACATTTTCTCACCACAAGACCCTTGGAGCTCAAGATCCAGTTAGGGTTTGCTCTACTCAAGACTCTCCCTTGCACTGTTGACCCAAATTAGGGTTTGTGTTTGCACAAAGATGTTTTTACCTAAAGTGCCTAAGATGACTTTCATGCTTCATTTTGGACTCTCAAGTTTACCCATACCAAGTTTCAAGTCTTGACTCCAAACTTTGCCCAGTCAATTGGACAGTTGACCTAGAAATCAGCTGTATTAGGGAAAAAGTCAACTGTTGTCAATTGACAGCCAAACCCCATGAAATTTGACCCACATCAACATTATGAACTCATTTGAACCATTTGTTCAAGTTTGGATCACAATTCCACAAGAAATTTGATCAGATCACCAAAAGGGCAAAATGGTCATTTTTAGGGTTTTGACTGCACAAAGGCAATTTTTGACTGTTTGACCTAGCCAATGGCAAACCAAGCTCATTTATGGTCTCAAGGACCCAATGGAATTGTCTTGACATGTTCAACAAATTCAAAAGATCCCAAATGCACAAGATTGACAGATGAATTTTCCAGTCAATTGATCAATTTTTGACTGTATACTGAAAAGTCAAACTTTGACTTTTTGGTCAAAATCAAGTGTCAAGATTCATTTTTCATCAAAACATGTCAAATTATGAAACTTGTTCATCAAGAAATCAAAAATCACAAATTAGGGTTTGAAATGAAGAATTTTCATAACTTAGAAATTTTCTAAGTTATGAAAATCCCTAATTTTTTCCTAACTTTGTCCCACTTTTTCATCAAGATTCATTTGGATTCAAGCAAAAGTCAAAACATGAAAGTTGTAGTCCATTGCAAAATCTACAACTTTGATTCACAAAGTTTCCTCAAAAGAAGCTTGTAGCTCAAGTTATGATTTTTGGAACAAGGGTGCAAAACATTCTTAACTTAGAGAAATTTTGACCTATTTTAGGCAGGATTTTTGACTAACTTCATGGCTACTTTTCACATGCTTTCACTTGGAATTTCAATTTTCCTTACAAAGATGGATTGTATTACACATTCCAAGCTTTCCAAAATGTCCAAGAACTCATCAAACAACCTCATGGTTAGGGAGAATCGAATTTGGCAATATGGGCAAAACTCACTTTGTTCATGGCCAATTTACATGTCCATAACCTTGCATTTTTGAACTCAGCATGTTCTAAGATGAATTATAGGTCCTTTATCTCATTCACACTCATAAATTTAATGCAAACCCCTTGTGTTCAAGCCTTACATCATGTGTTTAAGCATTACATACAAGATTAAGCTATAATTAGAAAAAGCAATATATCCATTTTTGAAAAGTGGAACTTTATGTCAAGTTTGAAAATCAAGAAGTACAAGGCCATATCTTTGGGCACAAGTTCAGAAGCATATCACACTGATCAAGGGGGATGTTTGCAGCACATTAGAGGGGCCTGTACAAGTCTAGAGAACCAAGTTGATTTTTCTTGCTTAAGTGTGAAGAAACTTGCATAACCAAGACCAACTCTCATTTCAGCCAACACAAGCTTAGACAAACTTGCTAGACACATTCTAAACAACATAACTGAGCTGAAACACGAGCCTATCACCTTCAATATCTCCCCATTCACAGAAACACCATAAAACTGCAAAAACAGGGCATAAGTTGCAGTTTGAATCCTATAGCTCAATCCACTCGTGCATTTTCATCCAAACCAGTTCAAACACATTCCCTACCATCCATACAAACTGTCCCAAGCCTTGGAAGCAGACTGTAACACCTCTAACCAGCTTCACCATTTTCACATTTTCTGTTTTGCAGGTGGATTGCTATAGCTTGATTCACTTGGTTTCAAAGCAAACTAAAGGTTGGAATAGCATCTCTGAACTTCAAGCAAGCTGTACCAATCCTCATTTTGCCTTGAAGGTGCCTCCATTGTCAGACATGATCCAAGCTAAACAGGTAAGTTCATGGACTTCTATCTCTCAATATAGGAAGAGTTAGATCTAAGTTTGTGAATGAAAAATGTTCTACTCATGTCCCTGAAGCTATACATATCTTTACTTTCCATTTATATTGCATATGCTGAGAGTATTTTGAACCTGAACATTGACAAAAACTTAGGTTAAGAATTAGGGATGGAGAAATTCTCTCTCATTTCTGAGAGTTAGGTTGAGTTTTTTATATGTATGGAATCGTGGCTTGATGCTTGACATCTTTCATGTTATGAGTTTGTGCTAAAAGTCCAGGAATCAGGAGTTGTGTTTGAAGCAAGAGAAGGCGCGTTTTTTTCAAATGTTTTGTCTGAAGGTTGAAGACAACCTTTTCATGGGTTGGGCCTGAGTTGTTTTACTTTTCATACCATTGCATTTCACATGCACCCCCCCTGGCCCTTTTGAGTTTTACTTGTCGTTTTCCATTTTTTCCTTTTGATTTTGTTCCCATTTTTTTATTTAAATATAAAAAAATATTAAAATTATTTTTCCCACATTTTTTGCATTTATTTTGATATTTATTAGGCTTTATTTAGTTTTGTATATAAATAAACCTAAATATACTATTATTTTAAAATACAAAAAAACAATACAAACATGTTTTATTTCTGATTTTTATTTTATATTATCTCTTGAAAACATTTTACATAAAATATACTTTTTTTGTTATAATATTAAATATTTTTTTTTTGTACATATAATATATATTTAATAAATAATGTAAATACTTATATATTTATTAGTATATTTAAGGAAAATACAAAGAATTAATACATTTTATTTTTATTAATATTTTGACCTCAAAAATACTTTTTTTACAATATACCTTCTTTTATTTATTTTTTGTACATAATTAATAAATATTGCATATATTATATAATAAATACCTTTTATTCATAAAATTAGGGTTTTCCCCTAAATGCATAAAAATACCAAAAATTAATTAATTTTATTTTTGTTTATTTGACACATAAAAATACTTTTTTTCATACATATAAAAAACCATTTTTTGCATCTTGCACATTTATTGTATTTTAATCTTTATTTAATTATTGTATATTAAATAGTTTGTATAATTCAATTTGGATGTAATAGTTTAAGTTTAATTTCTTGCTAAAATATCCCCATTTGAACATTTGTACCCCCATCCCATATATTGTGTTGTAATAACTTAGGACCTTTTATTTTTTCGCATTTAAAAGCTTTCTAATTATGCCATGTTAGAATTAGGGTTTTGTATGCAAAATTAACCAAAAATAGTTTGACCTAATTTCAAGATAAACAAGCATGAAAATGGACAACACTAATCACACTTGCACCCCTAGGGTACTCCACTTGTTGCCTTCAAAAACGGGCCATATTGCATGTTAGGTATCTTTGGCAAAAACAAAACAATCAAATGATCATAGTCCCTCGATGACGCTTTCGAAAGTTGCCTAAAAATGATCAAGTCCCTTAAAGGAAAAATTGCCCAAAGATAATTGGCACCATTGCAATCATGGTCTAAACGATGACCCGCACCCGTCCCGTTAACATCCTAACACAATATTGTCCACCAAATACAATGGTGGAACAAAATTGTTAAAAGGGTTAAAACATAGCAAAGATCTTTGAGAAATTTAGGGTAGATAGCTCTTGGTTACTTGCCAACTTGCAAAACAAAAACCCTTGCCTATTTTTCAAAACCACACTCCACAATACATTTTCAAAACAATTTCCGAAAACATTGAAAACTTCTTTAAAAAGACATACATCTTTGTATACATTCCAACATGGATCATTACAAAGGTTGCCACAACAAATGGCCTCTTTTCAAAACCTCTTTCAAAAACACACACAAAGCACCATTTCAAACAATTGAAAGCACCATTTCAAACAATTGAAAATTAAGGCAAGTTGATCTAAGCAAGTAACTAAGAGCCCATGGATAACCATGGATAGAAAGGGTGCTAATACCTTCCCTTTCTATAATCTACTCCCCGAACCCAAGAAAACATCTCAAAGGTTTTTGCTGTTCTTTTTAACCTTTCCTTAGGATAAAATAAAATGTCGGTGGTGACTCTTGCTCAACCAAAACATTTGCGAAAACAAATGCAAAACCTCTAGTCAGTTCTCCCACCGTATCACAGAACTGGCGACTCTGCTGGGGAAAATTTTTAAAAGTGGAGTAACCTTAGGGCTTAGATCACCCTCTTGCATGACTAATTGTCTGTTTTGATTGCTTTACATCTTGGCTCTTTTGTTTGGGTTTGCAATCCTACGCCCGGATTTGGGGAAACATTCATAGATAGCAATACGTTGTGGAAACTGTGCGGGATATACCGACACGGTTGAAGCAATAGCTATATTAGTGCGACATATTTGTGAGTACCGGTAACCCTTGAGTTCAATCAAGGAGAGTACGGGGCCGCTGAGTGATGTCACTAAGCACTAATGACCTAGAACATTACTTGACCATCTTGGCCTTTCATTAGGGGTAGTGAGATGACCGGCTTTGGTGCAGTCCGAAGTTGGTAGATACTCGATACTACACTCATTGAGGGTTGTTTTCTTGGAATATTTTGGTCGCTAGTTAAGTGGCTAAACCAAAACAATGAACAATGAAAACAATCCCGTGATATTGAGCTCCTTAGAACCCGGTTACTATTTATAGGACAGGTTTTTAAGCCAACTACACTCAAGAGGGTACTCACCTATGAAACCTCATGCAAGCCTGAAACTAGGGTTTGGTGTGAATTGCTTGTACATATGTTTGTGCATACATCATAAACATCATAAAGCATCATATGCATATACTAATTGTGATCGGTGGATTTAGAACTGACTGTTTTTAAGTTGGATCGCGAAATGTCGCGGAAGCAAGAGTCGCCACCGTCTTTTATTTTCTCCAACATGGACAGGACAAAAGCACAGCAAAATTCCTTATGAGATTATCTCTCGGTTCGGGAGGTAGATTTATAGAAAGGGAAGGTGTTAGCACCCTTTCTATCCATGGTTATCCATGGGCTCTTAGATACTTGCTCATTGTGTTTTCAAAAGTGTTTTCTTTTCAAAGTGTGAGTGGGTTTGAAAAAGTTTCGTTTAAAGATTTCAGAATGACTCTTGTATCAGTCCTCAAGAGTGTTTGAAAAATTGTTTTGAAAGCTTTTTTGAAAGTGTCGGTGTGAAAAGATTTATGATTTGTTTTTGAAAAGAGAAAGTATCCATGAGTCATCTACCTACCCTAAGGAATTAAGCTGTGTAGAAGTCCTTTAGGTAGTGCCATCCCACCATTGAGAGGTAGGTAGCACCACCGTTGGAGGTGTTCGGGTCAATTCGAGTGTAGGGACAGTGTGGTCACCGAAGCAACGGTTAGGACACCTTAGAAGCTACCCTTATGTCCTTGATCCTTTTTTAATCCGAGGCAACCATTTCGAGGCAACTATTCTGAGGCAACCGTTTCGAGGCAACTTGTTTTGAGGCAACTGGATCATGGACATAAGGACTTACTAAAACGTCCTATACTTGACGACCACGTTTCGAAGGCAACAGGTGAGGCGTACCCTAGAAGTGGTGTGTGAGTTTGTGTGTTGTTTTCATGTTAATATTTATCTTTGATCAGGGCATTGTGAGCTACGCTTGTTTTTAATTAGCCATACATTCTTTCATGCAAAGTTTAGAATTCAAGAGTGCGAAAATTTAAATGTGGAAAGATAAATTCTACGCTATTACAAGGCACGGGTCTATACATCGCCAAAATACAAAGACCCGTTTTAATAAAAATGCGGAAAGTAAAAAGACCTAATTACTATTACAATCCTTGAGCAGTTACATAATATTCAGAAAGAAAATAATGCGCGAAAAGAAATTGAACGTCTGAGGGTTTTGACCCTTTTGAAATTAAATTGAATTAAAAGCTAATTAATTATTTAATTAAAGAAAAGAAATTGTTTTTTTTTATGTTTTTGTATTTATGAAATAAAGAAAATTAAAATTAAATGGGAACCCTAGTTCTAAATATTTTAATTATTAATAAAAAAAAATATTAAAGTTACTCTAATTTACTAATTAATTAATATACATGTTTATTTACAAAATAAATAGTAATTAATAATAATAATGATGAAAATGATTTAATTAAGAAAAAGATGAAAATGTCAAAAACCCTAATTCTACCTATTTTATTTATTAAGAAAAGATTAAAGTTTAAAACCTAAGTTAACTAAATTAATTATTAACATTTATTTACAAAAATATTTAAATGAGTAAATTAATAAATAATTAAACATATTTTGTATTTTTCTGTTTTTATTATGGAAAAGATTATTTTTATGGAATTAAAGAAAACAATTAAAACAATTAAAACAATTAAAACAATTAGAATTGAAAAGAAAATAAAATTAAAAAAAATGCAAACCAGGGGGGTGTCAGGCCCCAAAGGGAGGTTTGTTTGGAGTAATTTTGGCCCATTTGCATAGAGCCTCGTTGACTCTTAGGAATCACATGCTTGATGGTTGACCCAGGCGTATGATGGTCCTCCTTCTGTGGCCACTAGATTGATCTCAAGTCCACTTGGCAGGCGCAGGCATGAGCGTGTATGGTGAACCACTGAGTGAGCGCTGCACTTGAACATGTTAGGATAAAAACATGAAATATGTGGGGGACCTAGGAATCGAACCCAGGTCCCAGTGTTTACAAAGCATGTCCTCCATCATCTGTACCAAGCAACGCGTTTGTATATACAATGACAAAGAAATATAATATATAAAGTATGCCCATTATGCTGAAATATCAAAAAAACCGCGCCAACGTTTGAACCTCCCGATCATGTAAGGCCACGTCCATCTTCTTCCTTGTTTTTTCCTGCAAATAGAAAACAAATAGTGGGGGTTTTAAACCCCCACTAAGTGGCACAGTAAATAATAGCGAATACACCTACAGGTTGAATAAATTGAGCGCGAGGTATTGGTTTGTTTCGTCTTGATGTCACGAATTCATCCATACAGGTTTTAAGGTCCAATTTTACCGTATAGGGAAAGCCCTAATTTTCAAGTCCTGGAACCCTAGATATCCTTCAATGATAGATTTCAGTTTAGGAAGAGTTAGGTCAATTAACCTATGCCAATCGCTTCAGGAGGTACCTATTAGTGTAAATCACACAAGAAAACCAATTAAAAGCACATGAATCATGCTATGCGAATTTGAAAAACAAGACAAACCGTATGGCCTGTGTTCTTGGATTCTTCACGTGTTAGGGTTGATTCTTGATGCCAATGGACTACTGGAAGGTCCAACAATGCGTTAGAATCATTTTTAGGCCTTGAATTGTCCTCTCCCTACGAAATCAGTTTCAAGCTTTTTATGAGAATTTTGCAAAGTGAGTATGGATTTGTGAGCAGCTTTTTGTGTATGCTTGCATTAGGTTAGGTCTTGCATAAGTACATGAAGCAAATTAGGTCAAAAACAAGCCCATGGATCCATTGAATTTATGATTCATATATTTGATTTTCAATCATGTAAATCCAATCTTTTTTTCATGAAAATCTTGCCAGATGTGGATGATCTTGTCCCCTTGGATGGTGCACGAAATCTTTAGCATATAATGAGTGAATTTGCTGCACAAAAGATTTGAAAATGTATTATTTGATATTTTCTCATAATTAAATCTAATTAAATGAATTAATAAGAATAAAAATTAAATTAATTAATTAAAAATAAGAAAATAAATCCTTTTGAGCTCAGTGGGTCGTGCATAGGCTTTGGGTAATGATTCAAGGAAGAATTTGAGGCCCATTAGCAATTTTGAAATGTTTTAGGCAAAGTTGACTTTTCAAAATTCCCAAAAATTTCCCAACTTCTCCAATGCATATCTTGCTCAATTTTGAAGTTATGAACATTTTCTTGGACATTTTGGAAAGGTCTTGAAGTCCTATAACCAATGTCTTTGGTCCCATGTCATTTTGATTTACCAATCTCAAGTTATGGTCTTTGACTTAAAGTGCCTTTTTGTTGACTTTTGAAAATGACCTATAATGTTGAAATTGATAACTCTTTGTGAGAGAATTTATTGTCCTTGAAGTGTGAAGATGAGTTGTAGGAAATGTCATCCTCTTCAAAATGAGCTTTGGATTGGATTTTTATGATAAACCATGAAGAAGTTATGCCCTGGTCAATTTGTAGTTGACTTTTCAGCTGTCCAAAAATAGAAACTTTTGCATCTTGAGACTTTTTGAGCCATGCTTTGAGAATCATGATCAAGACTTGATCAAATGATGTTTGTGGCTTCAAAATAAGATGTTGACCAAAAATTTTGACTTTTGACTGTCAAATGACCATTTTGCCCCTGCAGTTGACTGTGAAGCAATTAGGGTTTTTGACTGTGCAATTTGATGCTGTGAGTCTTGAAACTTGACATATGGATGCTTGACAATGTATGTAGGCATATGGGACTTGATTGGACCCTTGGAAACCTCAATTCCTTTGCAAGAACCAAAACCCTAATTTTGACTGTGTTAGGAGGCAATTGGACTGTGCAACCCTTGAGAGATTTTGAATCATCTGGAGATTGATCTTGGCAAATCTTGAAGAATATGGGAGGGCAAATTTTGGGGTACAACAGTTGCCCCTGTTCAATCTTCTTAGACTTGAGGATGTAGATTGGCTGGCGTGCCTTTCGTAATCCGAAGGTGGAAGATGATTGAACACTAGAGTGCCCAGAAATTTGCACTCACATAGTAGAATGTTAGCAGTGTGACAGCGGGAATGGGCTTACAGATGCCATTTGGAGACTGATGGATAGGAGGATGGGCTTATAGATGCCATCTAGGTGTCGATCGCGTAAGAGATTCCTTAGCGAGAACTTGCGTACCTGAGAAAGAAAGATAATTACCTGGCCTGTTACAGAGGTTGATCTTCAAACTCTTCATGTAGATATGCCCTGGCTGGTTACAGGAATCGAAACTTCAACCTCTTCAGACGTGCCCTGGCAAGACACATGAATCAAGTCCGGAGAATAGTCGTCAACATATACACCCTGGCAAGATACAGGAATCGGATCTTCGAACTCTTCAGACGTGCCCTGGCAAGATAAAGGAATCGAGTCTGGAATTAGTCGTCAACAGATACACCCTGGCAAGATACAGGAATCGGATCTTCAAACTCTTCAGACGTGCCCTGGCAGGATACAGGAATCGAGTCTGGAATTAGTCGTCAACAGATACACCCTGGCAAGATACAGGAATCGGATCTTCAAACTCTTCAGACGTGCCCTGGCAAGATACAGGAATCGAGTCTGGAATTAGTCGTTAACAGATACACCCTGGCAAGATACAGGAATCGGATCTTCAAACTCTTCAGACATGCCCTGGCAGGATACAGGAATCGAGTTTGGAATTAGTCGTCAACAGATACACCCTGGCAAGATACAGAAATCGGATCTTCGAACTCTTCAGACGTGCCCTGGAAGGATACAGGAATCGAGTCTGGAATATAGTCGTCAACAGATACACCCTGGCAAGATATAGGAATCGGATCTTCAAACTCTTCAGACGTGCCCTGGCAGGATACAGGAATCGAGTCTGGAATTAGTCGTCAACAGATACACCCTGGCAAGATACATGAATCGAATCTTCAAACTCTTCAGACATGCCCTGGCAAGATACAGGAATCGAGTCTGGAATTAGTCGTCAACAGATACACCCTGGCAAGATACAGGAATCGGATCTTCGAACTCTTCAGACGTGCCCTGGCAGGATAAAGGAATCGAGTCTGGAATATAGTCGTCAACAGATACACCCTAGCAAGATATAGGAATCAGATCTTCGAACTCTTCAGACGCGCCCTGGCAGGATACAGGAATCGAATCTGGAATATAGTCGTCAACAGATACACCCTAGCAAGATACAGGAATCGGATCTTCGAACTCTTCAGACGTGCCCTGGCAGGATACAGGAATCGAGTCTGGAATTATCGTCAACAGATACACCCTGGCAAGATACAGGAATCAGATCTTTAGTTGCGACAGTTGATAATAATCATCTTTGTACTGACCTTTGTCCTGAAAAGACAAAACGTTAGTTGTATGCGATGTCATGATGTATGGCATGCGTGATGTTCTCAGAATAAATGAGACTGTATGTTCATGATGCGTATGTGCATGCTATAATGTATGAGGATATGATGTTCACGAATGTATTTTTGTCTAGGAAAATAAATCCTTGATGGGTGCCGGGAAATTAAATCCTGGGCTGATGTTGAGGAATAGAGCTTCGTTGTTTCTGCTGGGGATGATGGTTGCAAGAATACCGGTAGGAGAAGATGACTCTGTTGGGGACTAAACTTGAAGATATTACTCTGCGGGGAATTACTCTGTGGGAAGAGATACTTCGCTGAGATTTTGTTGATAACTCCGCTGGGGATACCATTGATGTGTTGTGTTGAAGGAATTGATGAACTCCGCTGGGGGATAGGCTTCGTCGGGGACGATCTTTCCGTGGCAATTGGCTGAGGATAACCCAGTTATATCCTGGTGGGGAAATAACCTTCTGAATAAAGTCGGGGGAGCGTTCGTACTCTGCAGGGGACAAGCTTCCCGAATCTACTGGGGATAAGCTTCAAGACCTGCTGGGGAGGTTGATTGAGTTCTCCTGGGGAGACTTTTGAGATTGCGCTGGGGGATGGCACCGCTGAATGTCTGTATTCCGTCGGGGAACAATCTTAGATCAAGACTGCCGGGGATGCTTGTTTAGGAATATCTGTATACTCCGCTGAGGAATGTTGAGATCTGCTGGGGATACCTAATTTCCTTAAGGCTGACAGTGGACTAACTCTGCTTGGGGAGAGTATGTTGACTTGCTGGCTCACTCTCTGGGGAATTAAGATATCTTGGTTACACTCTTCAGCCGAACTTACCTTAATACCTTGGTGGACAGAGCAATTAGATCGCTTTAGACAACTCATTATTGCCCCTGTTTCTGATGTTACCTGTAATTAATCCTTTGTTTCGTATGCAAATATTTATGAGTTAGCAATTAGTGTCAAATGCATATATCACAATTGAACATTGGACGTTCTTCACAAGACAAAACAGAAAAAGGAAAAAACAATTGGCAATTGGTCTGAAAGAGTGAATTTGTATTGATTTTTGAATTTGCCTGTAAATAGGCGTTTATGTTCAAGAGGCTGACATCCTAGTAAGAGAACGCCGCCGAACAACAGAGTTTATACAATTTTACGAAAAGGGAAAACAAAACAGCTATGTGAAAAGAATAATCCCACTGGGTTCCAACTCTGCTATCGCCTTTATATCTTCGAGCGTCTCATCACTTGGCTGCTTAGTTGACGATGAAGTTGATTGATCGATGTCGTCTGAACTTGATGGTTGATACCGGATTCTGGATGCAAGGTGATTCAATGAGACATAGTATTATGCTTTAATCCCTAACTTTTGCTTGGACTACCCTTTCGGGTTTTCAGTCCACCGGGATACCCATTTTTGCCCAAGCCGCCTTTTCAGGTTTTCGACTTGCCGGGTGTACAGGTTTTTTTTCATTTCATCCCTCATTTTGCCCGAACCCTTTTGGTTCGCCGGGAAGCCCTAATTTTTGCCTAGGTATGTCAACCTAGCGGGTCTTTTATCATGCGTAGTATCTTTTTACTATGTCTGCATTGGTGGGGTGAGGAAGGTCGTCACCATCCATGGTGGTTAGAATCATGGCTCCTCCTGAGAACACATGTTTAACCACAAATGGCCCTTCGTATGTGGGGGTTCATTTGCCCCTGGGATCACTTTGAGGAAGAATGATGCGTTTGATTACCAGGTCCCCAACTTGATACTCTTGTGGTCTGACTTTCTTGTTAAATTCCCTGATCATCCGTTTTTGATACGTTTGACCGTGACAAATAGCAGCGAGTCTTTTTTCGTCAATTAGATTTAATTGATCAAGTCGAGTCTGGATCCAGTCATCTTCACTCAAACCTGCATCCTTCATTATCCGGAGAGAGGGTATCTGGACTTCAATCGGCAAGACTGCCTCCATGCCGTAGACCAAGGAAAAGGGAGTTGCCCCGGTTGACGTCCTTGCTGAGGTACGGTACCCATGAAGAGAAAACGGTAACATCTCGTGCCAATCTTTATAAGTCACTGTCATCTTCTGCACAATCTTTTTAATATTCTTATTCGCTGCCTCTACATCCCCATTCATCTTCGGCCGGTAAGGAGAAGAGTTGTGGTGTTGTATCTTGAATTGCTCGCAGAGCTCAGTGATCATCTTGTTGTTAAGATTGGTACCATTGTCCGTAATGATCCTTTCCGGGACGCAGTATCGACAGATCAGGTTATGCCGAATGAACCGTGCCATGACATTCTTGGTTACTGTAGCATAGGAAGCTGCTTCAACCCATTTTGTAAAGTAATCAATCGCCACCAGGATGAAGCGATGCCCGTTGGATGCCGTGGGTTTAATCTCGCCGATCATATCGATGCCCCACATTGCAAAAGGCCAAGGTGCAGTCAAGACATTCAGAGGGACTGGAGGAACGTGCACCTTGTCAGCATATATCTGGCACTTATGACATGTCCGAGAATGTTGGTAACAGTCAGCTTCCATTGTGGACCAGAAATATCCTGCCCGAAGGATTTTCTTTGCCATGGTGTGTCCACTGGAATATGTTCCGAAGGTACCTTCGTGCAGTTCTGCCATGATCCTTTCTGCTTCAGTCTTATCCACACAGCGCAGTAAGGTCGAATCATGGTTTCACTTGTATAGAATGTCGTTGCTGAGGAAGAACTTTGCTGCGAACCTTCTCAGAAACTTTTTATCATTGATGGATGCACCTTCAGGGTATTCTTGAGCTTCTAAGTACCTTTTCACCTCATGATACCAGGGTTTTTCAGTTACTGTCTCAGCCTCAAGGTCACAACAATATGCAGGTTCGTCCAGTTTCCAAATGATGATCCGGGGAGCCTCATTGTCCCATTTAACTTTAAACATAGAAGACATCGTAGCCAGCGTGTCCGCCAACTGATTCTCCTCTCTCGGGAAGTGTTCAAAAGTTATCTCTGTGAAATGAGGGATCAATGTCAACACACACTCTTTGTAAGGAATAAGGTTTGGGTGTTTCGTATCCCACTCGCCTTTGATCTGATTGATCACGAGAGCGGAATCTCCGAAGACACTCAGAAACTTGATCCTTAAGTCAATCGCAGCTTGAAGACCCATGATGCATGCCTCATACTCCGCCATGTTGTTGGTGCAGTTGAAACATAGCCGGGCAGTAAGTGGAGTATGAGTGCCTTTGGGAGATATGATCACAGCGCCGATGCCGTTACCTAAAGCGTTGGAGGCTCCGCCAAAGTGCATAGACCATCGGGATCCTTCCTCAGGTCCTTCATCCGGTCCAGGTACTTCACAATCAGTCACTATCATGATGCTCTCGTCAGGAAACTCAAAGTTCATTGATTGGTAGTCATCTACTGCCCGGTGTGCCAAGTGGCCTGCCAATACACTTCCTTTGATAGCTTTTTGAGTCGTGTACTGGATGTCATATTCTGTCAAGATCATTTGTCATCTTGTTATTCTTCCAGACAGAGTAGGCTTTTCGAATATGTATTTTATTGGATCCATTTTTGAAATCAACAGAGTAGTGTGAGTCCGCATATACTGTCTCAGCCGGCGAGCAGCCCATACCAAAGCGCAGCAAGTTTTCTCGAGCAGTGAGTATCGGGTCTCACAGTCGGTAAACCTTTTGCTAAGGTAATAAATGGCATGCTCTTTTCGGCCAAACTCATCGTGCTGCCCCAGCACACACCCCATTGAGCTGTCAAGTACTGTCAGGTATAATATTAGAGGTCTCCCTTCAACCGGTGGCATAAGAATGGGTGGTTCTTGGAGATACTCTTTGATTCTGTCGAAAGCGGCCTGACATTCATCGTTCCAACGTACTACCTGATCTTTCTTCAGCAGCTTGAAGATTGGCTCACAGGTAGCAGTTAGGTGCGAGATGAATCGAGCAATGTAATTCAGACGTCCTAGAAAGCCTCTGACTTCTTTCTTTGTCTTGGGAACTGGCATTTCATGTATGGCTTTAACCTTGGCAGGGTCCACTTGAATACCTTTGTCACTTACGAAGAAGCCTAGCAACTTTCCAGATCTTACCCCAAATGTGCACTTATTTGGATTCAACCTCAGCTTGTATAACTTCAGACGGTCAAACAGCTTTTGCAGATGGTCAAGGTGTTCCTCCTCAGTTTGGGACCTTGCAATCATATTGTCGACATACACTTCAATCTCATGGTGGATCATGTCATGAAATAAAGCAACCATGGCACGTTGGTAGGTTGCCCCAGCATTTTTCAGTCCAAATGGCATGACCTTGTAGCAGAAGGTGCCCCACTGAGTAACAAAGGTAGTCTTTTCCATATCTTCAGGAGCCATCTTGATCTGATTATAACCTGAAAAACCATCCATGAAGGAGAACACCTTGTGTTGAGCCGTATTGTCAACCAGAACGTCGATGTGAGGTAGAGGTAAGTCATCCTTGGGGCTCGCCCTGTTCAGATCCCTGTAGTCAACACACATTCGGACCTTGTCGTCCTTCTTTGGAACTGGAACCACGTTGGCAACCCACTGGGGGTAAGAAGTCACTTCTAGAAACCCGGCATCAAATTGCTTCATAACCTCAGCTTTGATCTTCTCGGACATCTCTGGACGCATACGGCAGACCTTTTGTTTAATCGGAGGGCATTCTTCCTTGGTAGGCAAGTGATGGACCACAATGTCGGTATCCAACCCAGGCATGTCTTCGTAGGACCAGGCAAATATTTCCATATAATCATGCAACATCTGAATCAACCATTGTTTCACGCTGAGCTCCAGATTGGCACCAATCTTAACTTCCTTCTTATCTTATCTTAAGGAGCTCCAGATTTAGCATCGATAAGGTCTTGAACCTTATTTCTTAGGGCCCAACAATCATCGGTAGAATGCCCCGGGCTATCAGAATGATAAGCACAGCGGGCATTTGGATTATACTTCGGGGAAGTTGTGTTCACCACCTTCAGAGCCTCTCTGACGGTTACCAAGTTGGTCGATAGCAGTTGCGGCAAGATCTGTGACAAGGTCATACTAAGCCGAGTGTATTCTCTTATGGGTCTCTCACCCCTTGGTTGGTTGGATTGCCAAGGAGCGGCAGCAGGATTTGCAATTACCACCGCGTTGACAGCTTGGCGGAGTTCTGGTTTATTTTGCCTTCTAGGCCCGTACACAGCACTGGCTTCCTTCTTGAAAGGCTTTTTCTCAAAACTTGAGGATGCACCTTTCTGAATTTTCCCTGATTTCAAACCAGCCTCTATCCTTTCCCCAGTCAGAATGAGGTCTGTGAACCCTGCAGACGAATTGCCAATGAGATGATTGAAGAACGGCCCGGATAGGGTCCCCAAGAACATGTCCACTAGTTCACGGTCAGTTAATGGTGGTTGCACCCTGCCAGCCAGGTCCCTCCACTTCTGCGCATACTCTTTAAAACCTTCTCCCGATCCTAGCGACATACCCTGGAGTTGGGTACGTGTAGGAGCGAGGTCGGCATTATACTGATACTGCTTGTAAAAAGCAGTAGCCAATTCCTCCCAGTTACGAACCTTGGTTCCATCCAGCTGATAGAACCATTCGAGATGAGTCCCTGAAAGACTCTCCTGGAAGAAATGGATCCACAAGTTCTTATCCACAATATACGGCTGAATCTTCCGCACATAAGATCTGAGATGTAGCTTAGGGCAGGACGCCCCGTCATACTTTGCGAAAGATGGTGCTTTGAACTTATGTGGGATTACTACACCAGAAGATAGACCCAAGTCTCCAAAATCCAACCCAGGCACTTGTTGAATTTCCATGGCATTCAGACGATCCTCTAACTGCTTATACTTGTCTTCAGCTGGAGGATACTGCTCCTCATTAAAATCAGTCTCGTTGTCAGAGACCACCGGACTAGGAGCCCCTCCCCCCTGGGGACTGCCTTTTCCTACAGAAGAGCCAGCTTGATCAACCTCATTCTGCAGTGTGTTACCAAACCTCCGGCCAATGTTGAATAATACAGTTCTCTTCTTTTTCTTCTTCTTAACCAGCAGAGCCTTCAACTCCTCTTGACCTTGGGCCAGACTCATGATCAGCTCTTGGAATTGGGCGTTCTGAGCCTGAAGGGCCTTGATGGACTGCTCGGTAGATGATTCAGGGTTCATGATGCTGAAATAAACAGCGAAGAAGATTAAGCAACCTGAAAAGAAGAGTACCTGTGATGCACATGATGCATGATATGTGTTTATGCAATGCATTCAAGGGTTCGAAAGTTCAAATTTGTTGTAGACAAAAAGGAACACACGTTATCATTAAGAAATAATTGTTCAGTACATCAAGGCCTCATGGGCAAACATTACAAAGTAAATCAATCCCAAAAGACACTGTGCATCCTCTTTGGAGCTATGTAGGTGTTGAGAGTCTTTTCCTCGTGCAGTAGGCGGGTGAGCTCCAAGACCTTCTTCTCACTAGCATGTAGACTGGACTCAAGAGAATTCCGTTCTTCCTTAAGCTGGATCCAGATCTTCTGCATTTCTTCCTAGGATGTAGGCATGTCAGGATGTTGAATGGTGTAGGACACCTCTCCTTCCAAAACTAGCTCTTTGATCACAGGGAGAACATGAGGATATGGCATTACTAATTTCTGGGAGCGGGCTCGTACCCACTTGAGATAAGGTTCCAACGGGATGGAGTTCCTGTGCCCCAGTGTCTTGCTGTCTACCCTGTTGGGCATCCTCCAAGCTCTGATAAATCTCTGGCAAAGTCCTTGTGCATCATTGTCGAAGTCAAAAACTATGTCAGAAATTAACATGTCATGAGGGCCGTCCCTCCGAGCATAACCAAACTGTCTCCAGGCCAGACAGGGGTTGTAAGTAATACCTCCTCTGATTCCAAGTAAAGGAACATTAGGAAACTCCCCGCAACGATCAATGATAGTGACATCCTCTCTGGACCGAGAACACCAATGTATATCAGCATGCGTAAGAGTCATCAATCGTTGTGACCATCTCAGACCCCGCTCATTCTTCAGAACTGATTGTGGAAGGTGCGAAATAAACCACCTTCCCAGGAGAGGAGTGCAGCACATAAGAACACCTCTTTTTCTCATGGTTCGAGTGTAACATGAGTGAAGGATGTCCCCAAGCAACGTAGGTATAGGATTCCTGGACATGAAGATCTGGACAGCACTGATATCTATAAGATGATCGGGATTCGGGAACAACACCAGTCCATAGACAAGGAGGGCCACAACTTCTTCAAAGGCTTGTAGGTCAAGGGAGTTCCAACATTCTTGGGCCTTCTCAAACAGAAACCTGGCCAAGAACCCTTTGATACCACTTCTAACTTCCCAATGTCCCTTGATGTCAGATGGTTGTAGGCGTAATGCTTTAGTAATCTCTTCAAGTTTGGGTTCCTTTTCCGTACCGTTGTAGGGTAGCTGACTAAGGATAGGGATCTTCAGAAGCCGGGAGAACTCTTCCAATGTAGGCACCAGTTGGTAATCCAGGAAAGTAAAGCAATGGTGCAGAGGGTCAAAGAACTGGAAGAGGACCTTTATCATATCTTCCTCAATGTTGGTGTTGACCAAACTGATGAGTCTTCCATGCCTCTCACTGAAAGAAGAGCTCTCGGGAATCCTGGATATAAGTTCCTTAAGCTGAGGAGGGATCCTTACAAGGCTGATCTGAATTGTCTTTCTGCAAACAGTTTCCATGTCCTACAAAACAAGAACAAAGATGAAGATTCGAACCCCTGAAATGGTTAGTCAATGCATATGATGCTGTATGATGTTATGATGCTATGATAAAAACACACCACAAGTATTCACAAAAGCAAACATGGTAAGGCACACAAGTCACACCACAGCCCTTAGAGTTTAGGCCAGCATGGGGTCTAGGTATTACCCTCTTGAAGTTGGTGGGCTCAGACCTGTCCTATCAGAAGTAACCGGGTTCTAAGGGTCCCAATATCATTGGATTGCTTTCATTGTTCATCGTTTCAATTTAGCCACTGAACTGGAGACCGAAATATTCCAAGAAAACAACCCTCAACTGAGTGTAGTATCGAGTATCAACCAACCTCAGACTGCACCAAAGTCAGTTATCTCACTACCCTAAAGAGGCCAAGATGGTTCAATTAAGGTTCCTAAGGTCAGTTGATGCTTCACGACACCACGCGGAGGCCCCGTACTCTCCTTGACTAGACTCAAGGGTTACCGGTACTCACCAAAGTGCCACATCAACGTAGCAGACTGCTTCAACCATGTCGGTATACCCCGCACAGTTCCCTCACAGTCTTGTTGCTACTTTCTAAGAAGGTTCCCCTCAGATCCGGGTTAGGATCTATAGAACTCCCAAGACAGTAACCACAATAATAAAGCAAGCAATTCAGACAATTGAAAACACAAGTGATTTTAGTCCTAAGGTACACCTCACTTTAAAGTATCCCCAGCAGAGTCGCCAGTTCTGTGATCGGTGGATTTAGAACTGACTATTTTTAAGCTGGATCGCGAAATGTCGCGGAAGCAAGAGTCGCCATCGTCTTTTATTTTCTCCAACATGGACAGGACAAAAGCACTGCAAAATTCCTTATGAGATTATCTCTCGGTTCGGGAGGTATATTTATAGAAAGGGAAGGTGTTAGCACCCTTTCTATCCATGGTTATCCATGGGCTCTTAGATACTTGCTCATTGTGTTTTCAAAAGTGTTTGCTTTTCAAAGTGTGAGTGGGTTTGAAAAAGTTTCGTTTAAAGATTTCAGAATGACTCTTGTATCAGTCCTCAAGAGTGTTTGAAAAATTGTTTTGAAAGCTTTTTTGAAAGTGTCGGTGTGAAAAGATTTATGATTTGTTTTTGAAAAGAGCAAGTATCCATGAGTCATCTACCTACCCTAAGGAATTAAGCTGTGTAGAAGTCCTTTAGGTAGTTCCATCCCACCATTGAGAGGTAGGTAGCACCACCGTTGGAGGTGTTCGGGTCAATTCGAGTGTAGGGACAGTGTGGTCACCGAAGCAACGGTTAGGACACCTTAGAAGCTACCCTTATGTCCTTGATCCTCTTTTAATCTGAGGCAACCATTTCGAGGCAACTATTCCGAGGCAACCGTTTCGAGGCAACTTGTTTTGAGGCAACTGGATCATGGACATAAGGACTTACTAAAACATCCTATACTTGACGACCACGTTTCGAAGGCAACAGGTGAGGCGTACCCTAGAAGTGGTGTGTGAGTTTGTGTGTTGTTTTCATGTTAATATTTATCTTTGATCAGGGCATTGTGAGCTACGCTTGTTTTTAATTAGCCATACATTCTTTCATGCAAAGTTTAGAATTCAAGAGTGCGGAAATTTAAATGCGGAAAGATAAATCCTACGCTATTACAAGGCGCGGGTCTATACATCACCAAAATACAAAGACCCGTTTTAATAAAAATGCGGAAAGTAAAAAGACCTAATTACTATTACAATCCTTGAGCAGTTACATAATATTCAGAAAGAAAATAATGCGCGAAAAGAAATTGAACGTCCGAGGGTTTTGACCCTTTTGAAATTAAATTGAATTAAAAGCTAATTAATTATTTAATTAAAGAAAAGAAATTGTTTTTTTTTATGTTTTTGTATTTATGAAATAAAGAAAATTAAAATTAAATGGGAACCCTAGTTCTAAATATTTTAATTATTAATAAAAAGAAATATTAAAGTTACTCTAATTTACTAATTAATTAATATACATGTTTATTTACAAAATAAATAGTAATTAATAATAATAATGATGATGAAAATGATTTAATTTAGAAAAAGATGAAAATGTCAAAAACCCTAATTCTACCTATTTTATTTATTAAGAAAAGATTAAAGTTTAAAACCTAAGTTAACTAAATTAATTATTAACATTTATTTACAAAAATATTTAAATGAGTAAATTAATAAATAATTAAACATATTTTGTATTTTTCTATTTTTATTATGGAAAAGATTATTTTTATGGAATTAAAGAAAACAATTAAAACAATTAAAACAATTAAAACAATTAGAATTGAAAAGAAAATAAAATTAAAAAAAATGCAAACCAGGGGGGTGTCAGGCCCCAAAGGGAGGTTTGTTTGGAGTAATTTTGGCCCATTTTCATAGAGCCTCGTTGACTCTTAGGAATCACATGCTTGATGGTTGACCCAGGCGTATGATGGTCCTCCTTCTGTGGCCACTAGATTGATCTCAAGTCCACTTGGCAGGCGCAGGCATGAGCGTGTATGGTGAACCACTGAGTGAGCGCTGCACTTGAACATGTTAGGATAAAAATCATGAAATATGTGGGGGACCTGGGAATCGAACCCAGGTCCCAGTGTTTACAATGCATGTCCTCCACCATCTGTACCAAGCAACGCGTTTGTATATACAATGACAATGAAATATAATATATAAAGTATGCCCATTATGCTGAAATATCAAAAAAACCGCGCCAACGTTTGAACCTCCCAATCATGTAAGGCCACGTCCATCTTCTTCCTTGTTTTTTCCTGCAAATAGAAAACAAATAGCGGGGGTTTTAAACCCCCACTAAGTGGCACAGTAAATAATAGCGAATACACCTACAGGTTGAATAAATTGAGCGCGAGGTATTGGTTTGTTTCGTCTTGATGTCACGAATTCATCCATACAGGTTTTAAGGTCCAATTTTACCGTATAGGGAAAGCCCTAATTTTCAAGTCCTGGAACCCTAGATATCCTTCAATGATAGATTTCAGTTTAGGAAGAGTTAGGTCAATTAACCTATGCCAATCGCTTCAGGAGGTACCTATTAGTGTAAATCACACAAGAAAACCAATTAAAAGCACATGAATCATGCTATGTGAATTTGAAAAACAAGACAAACCGTATGGCCTGTGTTCTTGGATTCTTCACGTGTTAGGGTTGATTCTTGATGCCAATGGACTACTGGAAGGTCCAACAATGCATTAGAATCGTTTTTAGGCCTTGAATTGTCCTCTCCCTGCGAAATCAGTTTCAAGTTTTTTATGAGAATTTTGCAAAGTGAGTATGGATTTGTGAGCAGCTTTTTGTGTATGCTTGCATTAGGTTAGGTCTTGCATAAGCACATGAAGCAAATTAGGTCAAAAACAAGCCCATGGATCCATTGAATTTATGATTCATATATTTGATTTTCAATCATGTAAATCCAATCTTTTTTTCATGAAAATCTTGCCAGATGTGTATGATCTTGTCCCCTTGGATGGTGCACGAAATCTTTAGCATATAATGAGTGAATTTGCTGCACAAAAGATTTTAAAATGTATTATTTGATATTTTCTCATAATTAAATCTAATTAAATGAATTAATAAGAATAAAAATTCAATTAATTAATTAAAAATAAGAAAATAAATCCTTTTGAGCTCAATGGGTCGTGCATAGGCTTTGGGTAATGATTCAAGGAAGAATTTGAGGCCCATTAGCAATTTTGAAATGTTTTAGGCAAAGTTGACTTTTCAAAATTCCCAAAAATTTCCCAACTTCTCCAATGCATATCTTTCTCAATTTTGAAGCTATGAACATGTTCTTGGACATTTTGGAAAGGTCTTGAAGTCCTATAACCAATGCCTTTGGTCCCATGTCATTTTGATTTACCAATCTCAAGTTATGGGCTTTGACTTAAAGTGCCTTTTTGTTGACTTTTGAAAATGACCTATAATGTTGAAATTGATAACTCTTTGTGAGAGCATTTCTTGGACTTGAAGTGTGAAGATGAGTTGTAGGAAATGTCATCCTCTTCAAAATGAGCTTTGGATGGGGTTTTTATGATAAAACATGAAGAAGTTATGCCCTGGTCAATTTGCAGTTGACTTTTCAGCTGTCCAAAAATAGAAACTTTTGCATCTTGAGACTTTTTGAGCCATACTTTGAGAATCATGATCAAGACTTGATCAAATGATGTTTGTGGCTTCAAAATAAGATGTTGACCAAAATTTTTGACTTTTGACTGTCAAATGACCATTTTGCCCCTACAGTTGACTGTGAAGCAATTAGGGTTTTTGACTGTGCAATTTGATGCTGTGAGTCTTGAAACTTGACATATGGATGCTTGACAATGTATGTAGACATATGGGACTTGATTGGAACCTTGGAAACCTCAATTCCTTTGCAAGAACCAAAACCCTAATTTTGACTGTGTTATGAGGCAATTGGACTGTGCAATCCTTGAGAGATTTTGAATCATCTGGAGATTGATCTTGGAAAATCTTGAAGAATATGGGAGGGAAAATTTTGGGGTACAACACTAACCATTTCAAGGGTTTAGATCTTCATCTTTGTTCTTGTTTTGTAGCTCATGGAAATTCCTCGCAGGAAAACTATCCAAGTCAACCTTGTAAGAATCCCTCCTCAACTCAAGGAGCTCACATCAAGAATTCCGGAAAGCTCTCCCTTCAGTGAAAAACATGGTAGACTGCTCAGCTTAGTCAACACCAACATTGAAGAGGACATGGTAAAGGTGTTGTTTCAGTTCTTTGACCCCTTCACCACTATTTCACTTTCCCCGACTACCAGTTGGTGCCCACTCTGGAGGAATTTTCTCAACTCCTGAGAATTCCTATCCTTAATCAACTACCTTTCAACGGTACGGAAAAGGAACCAAAGCCTGAAGATATTGCTCGAGCACTACATCTACAGCCATCTGACATCAAGGGGCATTGGGAAACTAGAAGCGGTGTCAAAGGCTTCTTAGCAAAATTCTTGTTTGAGAAGGCACAAGAATGTTGGAATTCATTGGACCTACAAGCCTTTGAAGAAATTGTGGCCCTTCTTATCTATGGGTTGGTCTTGTTCCCAAATCCTGACCAGCTTGTAGATGTCAACGCCGTCAAAATCTTCTTATCCAGAAATCCAATACCAACATTGCTTGGGGACATTCTTCACTCATTTTACACTCAAACAATGAGAAAGAGGGGTGTTCTCATGTGCTGTACTCCTCTCCTTGCAAGGTGGTTTATTTCGCACCTTCCACAATCTGTCTTGAAGAATGACCAAGGCCTAAGGTGGTCACAACGGTTGATGACCCTTACTCACTATGATGTACATTGGTGTTCTCGGTCCAGAGAAAATGTCATCATCGTCGATCGTTGTGGAGAGTTCCCTAATGTTCCATTACTTGGCATTAGAGGAGGCATTACCTACAACCCTTGTCTAGCTTTGAGACAATTTGGATATTCACGGAGGGATGGCCCTCATGACATGTTGATTCCTGACCTAGTTTTTGACTTCGACAACGATGCGCAAGGACTTCGCCAAAGATTCATCAGAGCTTGGAGGATGCCTAACAAGGTTGACAGCAAGACACTGGGGCACAAAAACTCCATCCCTCTTGAGCCTTATCTCAAGTGGGTATGAACCCGAGCCCAGAGTCTAATGATGCCTTATCCTCATGTTCTCCCTGTGATTAAAGAGCCAGTTACGGAAGGAGAGGTTCCCTATACCATCCTATATCCTGACATGCCTACATCGTGGGAGGAGATGCAGAAGAGTTGGATCCAACTCAAGGAGGAACGGAACACTTTTGAGGCCAGCTTCTACGCCAGTGAGAAGAAGGCTCTAGAGCTTACCCGCCGACTCCATGAGGAGGAGACCCTCAACACCTACATCGTACCAAAGAGGATGCGCAATGTCTTTTTACCTTGAGAAGTTTTTTGTAATATTTGGCCCATGGGGCATCTATGTACTAACAAATTTCTTCTTATTAATATGACGTGCGACAATTTTGAACTTTCTAAATCCTTGAATGCATTGCATACATAAGCATACCATTCATCATGTGCATAAGCAGGTCTCTACACCAGGTTTCCTTATCTTTCTGCTGTTTATTTCAGTAAGATGGATCTCAAACAGACGGTCAAGGACTTGCAGTCTCAGAATGCACAGTTCCAACAACTCCTGATGACCTTGGCTAAGGGTCAGGAGGATCTGAAGACCCTGCTTGGGAACAAAGACCAAGTAAAAAAGAAGAAGAAGAGAGTCGGGGTGGCTACCTTGGGGAGAAGGTTCGAGGGTGAAGCCAGAAGGGTTCTTGAATTTCCTTCCGCATCCGAGGAGGAAAACAGTAAAGGAAAAGGGGTTGCAGTACCTTCCGAATCCGAAGAAGAAGAGGCTGAAGAAGACGAAGACTACTCAGAACAACAATACCCACCGGCTGATGACAAGTACAAGAGTTTGGAGGACAGGTTAGCAGCTATGGAGCTGCAGAGAGTTCCAGGCTTAGATTTCGAAGATTTGGGATTAATTGCTGGAGTTGTGATCCCCCCCGAAGTTCAAAGTACCTATTTTTGCAAGATATGACGGGCTGTCCTGCCCAAAAATGCACCTAAGGTCATATGTCCGAAGAATCCAACCTCACACATCTGACATAAACCTTTGGGTACATTTCTTTCAAGATAGCCTGTCTGGCACTCAGCTAGACTGGTTTTACAAACTGGAAAGGTCGGAGATACGTAGTTGGGAGGATCTGGCAGCTGCTTTTTATTGCCAATATCAGTATAACTCTGACCTGGCACCAACCCGCACTCAGCTGCAGAGTATGGGAATGGCCTCAGGTGAGGGATTTAAGGAATACGCCCAGAAGTGGCGCAATCTGGATGGAAGGGTGCAGCCGCCTCTTTTTGATAGAGAGCTTGTTGATATGTTCCTAGGGACCCTGTCTGGTCCATTCTTTAATCATCTGATCGGTAGCTCTTCCTCGGGGTTTACTGAATTAATTCTGACTGGCAAGCGGGTAGAAGCCTGTATCAAGAATGGGAAGATTCAGAAGGATGCCTCCGCATCTACAATTTCTAAGAAATCATTTCCAGCGAAGAAAGAAACAATTGTTGTGTATTCTCAAAGGGGAGCAGGAAGAAGTGAGCGCAGGCCGACTGTGGGGGCCGTAATGATCCAAAATCCACCAAGTGATCAGCCTCGCAATAACCCGTCCAGACCTAAACAGCAATGGGGAGAACGGCCACCATGGCAGTTCACCCGCATTAATATGACGCCCGCGCAAGTTCTTCCACACTTGTTAAAGCTGAATCTCACAAATATCAAAGAAGCGCCGAAAAATGTGAATACAACCTCACCAGCCTACAATGCCAATGCCAAATGCGCCTACCATTCCGATAGCGTCAGACATGACACAAATAATTGTTGGGCGCTGAAAAATAAAATTCAAGACTTGATAGATGCAAAAGAGGTGGAGTTCGATGCTCCGGAGAAACCAAACGTGATATCTGCTCCGATGCCGAAGCACGGTCGAAATGTCCATGCTATTGAGGGAGATTTGTATGTTTCTGATGTCAATGACCTGATGACTCCGCTGTTAACCATCAAGTTAAATCTGTTAAAGGCCGGGATTTTCCCGGGATGCAAAGAAGATTGTTACTGTTGTTACTCTCTGCCAGTTGACTGCCCGTTACTGAAGAAAGGCATCCAAGGCCTGATGGACAGTCAACAAATTCTGTTTGAAAAAGTTTCTGCTATTCCAACCCCTACTGAAGATGTCTCGATTATCACCATTCACGCCAATCTTTCCAAGGCCGTCAGAAAGCCTATTAAGATTACATCTGCTACAAAGTCTGTTCCTCTAAAGATAACTATGCCGGGGCCTGTCCCCTACAGTTCTGAAAAGTCAATACCATGGAATTACGGTGGAGAAATCTACTACCATGGTATTAAATAAGTTGAAATAACCGAAGGAAGCTCTGATGAAGAAGATGCCAGCATTAGGAACATTGTCGGCACAAGCAAGATCACCCGAAGTGGGAGAATATTTTCTCCAGAGATTGCCCCCCCAAAGGCAACCTTTGGACCCTCATCTGCTGCCAAAGTTATTCCTGCACCAATAAAACTTTCTGCTAGAACCCCATTGATTGAAGATGTTGCAGTTCCTGTTGTTGTCCCTCCAACCTCTGCTGATAAGGGTAAAAGGGTCCAAGATGAGCTCGTCAGGACGAGGGCTCAACCTTTGGTCATCCCGGAAACCTCTAAGAAAGAGATGGAGGAGATCTTGAAGATAATTAAAAAGAGTGATTATGACGTGGTAGAGCAACTGGGGCAAACCCCCTCGAAAATCTCCATGTTAGCATTGCTACTTTGTTCAGAGGCGCACGCCAAAGCATTGATAAATTTCCTGAAGACGGCCCATGTACCCCAGGAAACCTCTGTTGACCAATTCCAAAACTGTGTAGCCAGTCTTACAGCAGACAACGGTTTAGGTTTCTCTGATGCTGACCTAACCTCAAAAGGAAGAAAACACAACGATGCGTTACATGTGTCAGTAGAATGCCAAGGGACTACTCTGGCCCATGTTCTAGTCGATACTGGGTCTTCTCTGAACGTGCTGCCTAAGAAGGCCCTCGACCGTTTAGACTGTGAAGGCTTGGAGTTAAGGCCAAGTAATATCATTATAAGGGCATTTGACGGGTCAAAGAGAATGGTACATGGGGAGGTAGACATTCCCATTAAGGTTGGCACAGAGGTTTTCCCCTCAACTTTCTATCTGATGGACATCCGTCCGTCATACTCTTGCTTATTGGGGAGACCATGGATACACAATGTTGGGGCAGTCACCTCTTCCCTACATCAAATGCTGGAGTACCCTATCAAAGGAAAGATCGTAACCGTCCACGGTGAAGAATAGTATATGATCAGTCACCTGAACTCTTTCTGATATGTAGAGGTAGAAGGTGAATTCATTGAGACGCCATTCCAGCACTTCGAGGAAGTCTCTCCTGAGGAGGAAGTAGCAAAAGTGGTAGCTGAGATACCAAAGCAGATGGCCAGGATGGCATCTCTAAAAGACGCGAAGGCCGCAATGAAGGAAGGGAAGAACTCAACATGGGGGCAGTTGCTGGATATTCCTCATAAAACAGACAAGTTTGGTTTAGGATTCACTGCTGCAGGGCAGAAAGCTATGCGCCGCTCAAAAGTTGAAAGAGCACCCATCAAGATCTCTCCTTATGGGATCAATGCTTTGGAAGGTGAAGACGAAGAGGCCAACATTGAAGATTGGATCTACCCAACCATCGAAGGGGGACTATGCAACTGGGAGGCAAAGGACTTTGTCCCCATTACTTTTTTTAATCAGTAATTATATGTCAAACATTTCCTTTGGTCTGTAATAATTACTTTTGAACAATCTGTACACTACTTTTTCACCTCATGCCTTGCCCGGGGCATGTAGGTCCATTTGTAAGGGTTTTGATTGTCTTCATATCCATATGCCATGTTTAATGATTCATTGGACATTTTTCATTGATAAACTGCTATGTTCATTTTCTTTCCTTTTGCATTTTTGGTTTAAGGATGGCTATCCCTTACACACACCCACACTCACAAATGCAGGTACCCATCCACTCTGGATTCTATGGGTGACTATTCTGCTATGTCCTTCAATAACTCTGAAGATCTGGTCAATCAAGCTGAGTATGAAGATGACGAAGGTTGTGCAGTACCAGGAGAGCTAGCCAGACTTTTACAGCAAGAGGAAAGGGCCATCTTACCTCACGAAGAGTCGTTGGAAACTGTCAACTTGGGAACAGAGGAAGACCGGAAGGAAGTACAAGTGGGTGCCAATCTGGAACAAAGTGTCAAGGAGCGCCTGATACAGCTGTTAAATGAATACGTTGAAATCTTCGCCTGGTCTTATGAAGACATGCCGGGTTTAGACACAGACATCGTGGTTCACCGTCTCCCTACAAGAGAGGATTGTCCACCGATCAAGCAAAAAGTCCGCCGAATGAGGCCCGATATGTCTGAGAAGATTAAAGCAGAAGTAATGAAACAATTCAACACTGGCTTTCTGGATGTTACATCCTATCCATAATGGGTTGCTAACATCGTGCCAGTTCCTAAAAAAGATAGCAAGGTCAGGATGTGTGTAGACTACCGATATTTGAATAGGGCCAGCCCCAAAGATGATTTTCCGCTACCGCACATTGACATTCTGATTGACAACACAGCTCAGCACAAAGTGTTTTCCTTCATGGATGGATTCTCGGGCTACAATCAAATTAAAATGGCCCCTGAGGACATGGAGAAAACAACCTTTGTTACACAATGGGGTACTTTCTGTTACAAGGTGATGCCGTTTGGACTAAAGAACACAGGGGCAACTTATCAACGCGCCATGGTAGCTTTATTTCATGATATGATACATCATGAGATCGAAGTTTACGTAGACGATATGATAGCTCGGTCACAAACAGAGGAGGAACACCTTGAGAATCTAGAAAAGCTGTTTGCCAGGTTGAAAGAGTACAAACTCGGGCTGAATCCAAGTAAATGTACTTTTGGAGTTAGGTCTGGTAAACTTCTAGGGTATATTGTCAGCAACAAATGCATTGAAGTCGACCCAGCAAAAGTGAAAGCAATACAAGAGATGCCTGCTCCCCATACTAAAAAGGAGGTTAGAGGGTTCTTGGGGCGCTTGAACTATATTGCAAGATTCATCTCTCATCTGACTTCTACCTGTGAGCCAATTTTCAAATTATTGAAGAAGGATCAGGTAGTCGAATGGAACGACGATTGCCAAACTGCTTTTGATAAGATCAAGGAGTATTTGCTAGAGCCTCCTATTCTGATGCCTCTCGTCGAAGGAAGACCATTGATCATGTACCTAACCGTCTTGGATAACTCAATGGGGTGTGTTTTGGGCCAGCATGACGAGTCTGGTCGAAAAGAGCATGCTATTTATTACCTTAGCAAAAAGTTTACCGACTATGAGACTCTCTACTCACTGCTCGAGAAAACTTGTTGCGCTTTGGTATGGGCTGCTCGCCGACTAAGGCAGTATATGCTGACTCATACCACCTTGCTGATTTCCAAAATGGATCCTATCAAGTATATCTTCGAGAAGCCCGCTCTATTTGGAAGAATAGCTAGATGGCAAATGATACTAACTGAGTATGACATCCAGTACACCACTCAAAAAACTATAAAAGGGAGTGTACTAGCTGATCATTTAGCTCATCAAGCTATCGAAGATTATCAAACCATGAGATTTGACTTCCCAGACGAGGACATCATGAATTTGGACAACATCGAAGGTAACGGACCGTATGACGGACCCGCAAAGGGATCCCGATGGACCCTGTACTTTGATGGTGCTTCAAATGCACTTGGAAACGGTATCGGTGCGGTACTCATTTCCCCGGAAGGTTGTCACGCTCCTTTTACGGCTCGACTCTGCTTCAGCTGCACAAACAACATGGCGGAATATGAAGCTTGCATCTTTGGTCTCAAGGCTGCTGTAGACTTGGGGATCAAATCTTTGATCGTGTTCGGGGATTCGGCTTTGGTTATCAGTCAAATCAAAGGAGAGTGGGATACCAAACATCCTAATCTTATCCCATACAAAGAACATGTCCTGACATTGTTGCCTCATTTCGAGAAAATTACCTTCGAGCATTTCCCGCGAGAAGAGAATCAGCTAGCAGATGCTCTGGCTACAATGTCTTCTATGTTTAAACTCAACTAGGATAACGAGGCTCCCCAAATCACCATCGAGTGAATGGATGAACCTGCGCATTGTCACGAGATTAATACCAAAGAAGTAGTGGAACAACCCTGGTTTCACGAAATCAAAAGGTATCTCCAGACTAGAGAATATCCCGAAGGAGCTTCCGTAAATGACAAGAAGTTCCTAAGGAAATTTGCTGCCAAGTTCTTCCTGAGCAATGGCATCCTCTATAAGCGTAACCATGATTGTGTTTTACTCCGATGTGTTGACAAAGCTGAAGCAGAGTTAATCATGACAGAGATGCACAGCGGTACATTTGGCACCCATTTGAGCGGGCATACTATGGCTAAAAAGATCCTAAGGGCAGGCTATTACTTGTCTACCATGGAGGCAGATTGCCATCAGCACTCCCGTACTTGCCACAAGTGTCAAGTCTACGCTGACAAGATTCATATTCCTCTGGTTCCTCTCAATGTGCTGACAGCTCCTTGGCCATTCGCAATGTGGGGCATTGACATGATTGGAGAGATCAAGCCCACGGCTTCCAATGGACATCGCTTCATCCTGGTTGCCATTGACTACTTCACCAAATGGGTCGAAGCAGCTTCCTTCGCCTCTGTTACTAAAAATGTGGTTGCCCGCTTCATCAAGCAAAACCTCATATGCCGGTATGGTGTTCCAGACAGGATCATCACGGGCAACGGTACAAATCTGAATAATACTATGATCACCGCCTTGTGCGAACAGTTCAAGATTTATCATCACAATTCATCTCCCTATCGGCCGAAGATGAACGGTGTTGTTGAAGCTGCGAAAAAAAACATTAAAAAGATCATTCAGAAAATGACAGTCACTTACAAGGACTGGCATGAGATGTTACCGTTTGCTCTGCATGGATACCGTACGACGGCACGTACTTCAACCGGGGCAACCCCATTTTCTTTGGTATATGGCATGGAAGCTGTCTTGCCCATGGAAGTTCAGATTCCCTCTTTAAGGATTATGAAGGACTCTGGTTTGAGTGAAGATGATTGGATTTAGACCCGACTTGATCAACTCAATTTGATCGACGAGAAGCGACTCGCTGTTGTGTACCATGGTCAGACGTATCAAAAGCGGATGATCAAGGCCTTCAACAAGAAAGTCAGACGTCAAGTATATCAATTCGGAGATCTCGTAATCAAGCGGATTATCCTGCCGCAAAGTGATCCCAGGGGCAAATGGACTCCTACATACGAAGGACCATTTGTGATCAAGAGCATATTTTCTGGTGGTGCAATGATTCTGACCACCATGGACGGCGACGATTTGCCGCACCCTGCGAACGCAGAAATAGTCAAAAAATACTACGCATAAAATAACCCGACAAGTCGAAAACCCGAAAGGGCGGCTTGGGCAAAAATGGGCATCCCGGTGGACCGAAAACCCAAAAGGGCGGTTCAGGCAAAAGTTAGGGATAAAACAAAAAAATCTGTACACCCGGCAAGTTGAAAACCCGAAAGGGCGGCTTGGGCAAAAAGGGGTTTCCCGGTGGATCGAAAACCCGAGAGGGCGATTCAGGCAAAAGTTAGGGAATTAAAGCGTATGGCTATGTCTCGTCGGATCACTTTAAGGACAATCTCTTCATCAACCAGCTCCAAGCTTCTAATCAATCCAGTCATCGGCAGACGAAGCATTGAATGGACAGATGTTCAGAGTTGTGAAGGCTATAGCAGAATGGAATCCCATGGAATTGTTTCACATAGCCATCTTTCTTTTGTATAAATTTTTCAATTTTTACGACGGCATCCTCTTACTAGGATGACCGTCTCCTTTGTACAAATATACTTATAGAAAGTTAATACAAATACTTTTCCAAGTACAGAAATTTGCGTTGTCTTCCTTTTCTCTTTTCTTTTGCACCTATGTTTTATTTGAGAAACGTTCAATGTTTTGTTAAATAGGCATATGCATTTGAACATAATCATTTCCTTATGAATCAAGAAAGATGATTATTGATAGGTTAAAGGTACAAATAGATATCTTAATGCCCTTTCAGAAGGAATCCTCAGCAGAGTTAAACTCCAAATTCCCCAGCCAGAGGCCTTCCAGAACTCGATCCCCCTCAGAATTTAAGTTGTGGAATCCCCAGTGGAGCCTTAAAAATCTGAAAATCCAATCCCCCGCGGAGCTAAGATTCCCTGCCATCAATCCCCAGCTGAATCAGGCTAGTGAAACTTCTCCCCACAGAGATATCTGCGACCAAACTAAAAATTCTCAATCAGTCATCTCCAACATGAGTCTATCAAATTCTGAACTTCCCCATTAGAGATCTTCAGGAATTATCATTCCCCGTAAGTCACCAAGGAGTGCCAATTCTCCAAGCAGTGGCCCTAGGATCCCTCAACGATTGAAGATCTTGTATTCCCCAAGCAGAATGAAGGTTTATTCTCAGTGCCTCTCAGGATAATCAGATTGTTCTCCAGTGAAGATCTCCTCAAGACAAGAATCTCCAGAAGATTGGTATACAACCCAAGCCCCTGTTTCTCCAACAGTAGTCAACAAGGAGGTCTCATCCTCAGCAATCAAAATTTTGTCTTCCCCTACAAGCAGTCAAGGACTCACTTTCCCTGGCAGCAGTCAAGATTCTTTATCTCCAGGATTCATCTATCTTCAGCGAGATAGCTCTTTGGCTTACATACGCATTCATCTACATTCATATCATAAACATTGATATAACATATTTTGCATCATACATATCATGCAACATAACTTTGTGTTTTAGCTAACATTTCACCCTTTTCAGGATAAAATTAAAAGGGCTATCATTAACAATTATTCGGATACAATATAGATACACCCCAGATACGGCGGTCATTCTATTACTCATTCAGAATCTCAAGTCAGATACAGTATGGATACACCTCAGACACGACGGTTATTCTACTACTCATTCGGACTACATCAATCAGATACGGACTAGATACGCTCCAGACTCGATAGCCATTCTATCTCTCATTCAGATTCATTTATCCACCTCAAGGTTCAATGCATTCCAAACATGGATACCATTCTGACCCTTACAACAGCAGCTTGATCCTCTCCAGTGCGTTCGCCACAGAAGTCATGCTGTCATTTAGCTAGATCCCAGTTATAGTTTCAGATACACTCCAGACACGGAAGTCATTCTGCTACTCATACGACTTTCAACTTCAGATACAGTCCGGATACGCTCCAAACATGGTTGCCATTCTGTCACTCATTCAGAATTTGTCCCCAGCACGCAGGTGCTCCATACATATGTTTCTCTGTTACCCAGATACAATACAGATACACTCCAGACACGGCAGTCATTCTGATATTCGTTCTACACTTCAAACACAGTTACAGCTCAGATACGCCTCAGACACGGAGGCCATTCTTCTGCTCATACAAACTCAGTCCTTAGATGCAGTTCAAATACATTCCTGACACGGATACCATTTTGATCCTCATTCTTCGGACCCGTCGCACTACAGTTCAACAAACCTTCCAAATGGCATCTTTAAGCCCATCTCCAAATGGCATCTCTAAGCCCATTCCCATATCCGTTGTTCTGATAAGTGCAAATTTAAGGGCACTCTAGTGTCCAATCTCCTTTTACCTTCGAGACGCGAAAGGCAAACCTGCCAATCTAACTCTTCAGGTGCAAGAAGATTGAACAGGGGCAACTGTTGTACCCCAAAATTTTCCCTCCCATTTCCTCAACATTTTCTCACCACAAGACCCTTGGAGCTCAAGATCCAGTTAGGGTTTGCTCTGCTCAAGACTCTCCCTTGCACTGTTGACCCAAATTAGGGTTTGTGTTTGCACAAAGATGTTTTGACCTAAAGTGCCTAAGATGACTTTCATGCTTCATGTTGGACTCTCAAGTTTACCCATACCAAGTTTCAAGTCTTGACTCCAAACTTTGCCCAGTCAATTGGACAGTTGACCTAGAAATCAGCTATATTAGGGAAAAAGTCAACGGTGGTCAATTGACAGCCAAACCCCATGAAATTTGACCCACATCAACATTATTAACTCATTTGAACCATTTGGTCAAGTTTGGATCACAATTCCATAAGAAATTTGATCAGATCACCAAAAGGGCAAAATGGTCATTTTTAGGGTTTTGACTGCACAAAGGCAATTTTTGACTGTTTGACCTAGCCAATGGCAAACCAAGCTCATATATGGACTAAAGGACCCCATGGAATTGTCTTGACATTTTCAACAAATTCAAAAGATCCCAAATGCACAAGATTGACAGATGAATTTTCCAGTCAATTGATCAATTTTTGACTGTATACTGAAAAGTCAAACTTTGACTTTTTGGTCAAAATCAAGTGTCAAGATTCATTTTTCATCAAAACATGCCAAATTATGAAACTTGTTCATCAAGAAATCAAAAATCACAAATTAGGGTTTGAAATGAAGAATTTTCATAACTTAGAAATTTTCTAAGTTATGAAAATCCCTAATTTTTTCCTAACTTTGTCCCACTTTTTCATCAAGATTCATTTGGATTCAAGCAAAAGTCAAAACATTAAAGTTGTAGTACATTGAAAAATCTACAACTTTGATTCACAAAGTTTCCTCAAAAGAAGCTTGTAGCTCAAGTTATGATTTTTGGAACAAGGGTGCAAAACATTCTTAACTTAGAGAAATTTTGACCTATTTTAGGCAGGATTTTTGCCTAACTTCATGGCTACTTTTCACATGCTTTCACTTGGAATTTCAATTTGCCTTACAAATATGGATTGTAGTACACATTCCAAGCTTTCCAAAATGTCCAAGAACTCATCAAACAACCTCATGGTTAGGGAGAATCGAATTTGGCAATATGGGCAAAACTCACTTTGTTCATGGCCAATTTACATGTCCATAACCTTGCATTTTTGAACTCAGCATGTTCTAAGATGAATTACAGGTCCTTTATCTCATTCTCACTCATAAATTTAATGCAAACACCTTGTGTTCAAGCCTTACATCATGTGTTTAAGCATTACATACAAGATTAAGCTATAATTAGAAAAAGCAATATATCCATTTTTGAAAAGTGGAACTTTATGTCGAGTTTGAAAATCAAGAAGTACAAGGCCATATCTTTGGGCACAAGTTCAGAAGCATATCACACTGATCAAGGGGGATGTTTGCAGCATATTAGAGGGGCATGTACAAGTCTAGAGAACCAAGTTGATTTTTCTTGCTCAAGTGTGAAGAAACTTGCATAACCAAGACCAACTCTCATTTCAGCCAACACAAGCTTAGACAAACTTGCTAGACACATTCTAAACAACATAACTGAGCTGAAACACGAGCCTATCACCTTCAATATCTCCCCATTCACATAAACACCATAAAACTGCAAAAACAGGGCATAAGCTGCAGTTTGAATCCTATAGCTCAATCCACTCGTGCATTTTCATCCAAACCAGTTTAAACACATTCCCTACCATCCATACAAACTGTCCCAAGCCTTGGAAGCAGACTGTAACACCTCTAACCAGCTTCACCATTTTCACATTTTCTGTTTTGCAGGTGGATTGCTATAGCTTGATTCACTTGGTTTCAAAGCAAACTAAAGGTTGGAATATCATCTCTGAACTTCAAGCAAGCTGTACCAATCCTCATTTTGCCTTGAATGTGCCTCCATTGTCAGACACGATCCAAGCTAAACAGGTAAGTTTATGGACTTCTATCTCTCAATATAGGAAGAGTTAGCTCTAAGTTTGTGAATGAAAAATGTTCTACTCATGTCCCTGAAGCTATACATATCTTTACTTTCCATTTATATTGCATATGCTGAGAGTATTTTGAACCTGAATATTGTCAAAAAATTAGGTTAAGAATTAGGGATGGAGAAATTCTCTCTCATTTCTGAGAGTTAGGTTGAGTTTTTTATATGTATGGAATAGTGGCTTGATGCTTGACATCTTTCATGTTATGAGTTTGTGCTAAAAGTCCAGGAATCAGGAGTTGTGTTTGAAGCAAGAGAAGGTGCATTTTTTTCAAATGTTTTGTCTGAAGGTTGAAGACAACCTTTTCATGGGCTGGGCCTGAGTTGTTTTACTTTTCATACCATTGCATTTCACATGCACCCCCCCCCCCCCCCCCCCCTTGCCCTTTTGAGTTTTACTTGTCATTTTCCATTTTTTCCTTTTGATTTTGTTCCCATTTTTTTATTTAAGTATAAAAAAATATTAAAATTATTTTTCCCACATTTTTTGCATTTATTTTGATATTTATTAGGCTTTATTTAGTTTTGTATATAAATAAACCTAAATATACTATTATTTTAAAATACAAAAAAACAATACAAACATGTTTTATTTCTGATTTTTATTTTATATTATCTCTTGAAAACATTTTACATAAAATATACTTTTTTTGTTATAATATTAAATATTTTATTTTTTGTACATATAATATATATTTAATAAATAATGTAAATACTTATATATTTATTAGTATATTTAAGGAAAATACAAAGAATTAATACATTTTATTTTTATTAATATTTTGACCTCAAAAATACTTTTTTTACAATATACCTTCTATTATTTATTTTTTGTACATAATTAATAAATATTGCATATATTATATAATAAATACCTTTTATTCATAAAATTAGGGTTTTCCCCTAAATGCATAAAAATACCAAAAATTAATTAATTTTATTTTTGTTTATTTGACACATAAAAATACTTTTTTTCATACATATAAAAAACCATTTTTTGCATCTTGCACATTTATTGTATTTTCATCTTTATTTAATTATTGTATATTAAATAGTTTGTATAATTCAATTTGGATGTAATAGTTTAGGTTTAATTTCTTGCTAAAATATCCCCATTTGAACATTTGTACCCCCATCCCATATATTGTGTTGTAATAACTTAGGACCTTTTATTTTTTCGCATTTAAAAGCTTTCTAATTATGCCATGTTAGAATTAGGGTTTTGTATGCAAAATTAACCAAAAATAGTTTGACCTAATTTCAAGATAAACAAGCATGAAACTGGACAACACTAATCACACTTGCACCCCTAGGGTACTCCACTTGTTGCCTTCAAAAACGGGCCATATTGCATGTTAGGTATCTTTGGCAAAAACAAAACAATCAAATGATCATAGTCCCTCGATGACGCTTTCGAAAGTTGCCTAAAAATGATCAAGTCCCTTAAAGGAAAAATTGCCCAAAGATACTTGGCACCATTGCAATCATGGTCTAAACGATGACCCGCACCCGTCCCGTTAACATCCTAACACAAGATTGTCCACCAAATACAATGGTGGAACAAAATTGTTAAAAGGGTTAAAACATAGCAAAGATCTTTGAGAAATTTAGGGTAGATAGCTCTTGGTTACTTGCCAACTTGTAAAACAAAAACCCTTGCCTATTTTTCAAAACCACACTCCACAATACATTTTCAAAACAATTTCCGAAAACATTGAAAACTTCTTAAAAAAGACATACATCTTTGTATACATCCCAACATGGATCATTACAAAGGTTGCCACAACAAATGGCCTCTTTTCAAAACCTCTTTCAAAAACACACACAAAGCACCATTTCAAACAATTGAAAGCACCATTTCAAACAATTGAAAATCAAGGCAAGTTTATCTAAGCAAGTAACTAAGAGCCCATGGATAACCATGGATAGAAAGGGTGCTAATACCTTCCCTTTCTATAATCTACTCCCCGAACCCAAGAAAACATCTCAAAGGTTTTTGCTGTGCTTTTTAACCTTTCCTTAGGATAAAATAAAAAGTCGGTGGCGACTCTTGCTCAACCGAAACATTTGCGAAAACAAACGCAAAACCTCTAGTCAGTTCTCCCACTGTATCACAATATGAAATAACTCTGTATAAGTCATTGGAATTGGATCAAACTGGGTTTTCTTATGATCAAAAACTTGTTGATTTTGCTGACAAACTGGAGCGACAAGAGGTAAATTAAACACAGGGATAACAGAAGAAACATGTTGATTCTGACGCTGATTATTTCTTCTTCTGGTTTTCTTCTTAGAAAAATTATTATCAAACTTTTTCACACCACTAGTTGTGCCATTGTCTTAAGATAAACATTCCTTTAGGACATCCTTTTCTAGAAGCATTCCCACATTCACTTCTTCTGGGAAATCATTGGGTGTATTGACTATCACCTTCTCATGAAAAAATAATTTCAGGGTTTCTGTGAAGACTTTTTCCATATCTTCTTCATTCCTAGAAGGATTAACTTGGGCGGTAACTAAAGTTTTAACCAAAGCAGTTAGATATTCCATATCAGCCTTCAAAGTAGCTACCTCTTTGCGGAGTTCAAAGATCTCTTGCTTAATATTTTCCATC